>VDFB02281492.1:367509756-368066087 GCA_007258455.2 Sequoia sempervirens
TAGTTAGATTACATGGTTTACCAAGAAGTATAGTTTTTTATCATGATACTATTTTTGTAGTACTTTTTTGGATGACACTTTGTGTTGGTTGTTTTCAATGAACCACTCAGATCTCGCCAAACACCTATGAGTTTTCCAAGCTCAATTCTCGAATATCTGCAAGATAAGTGGCCAACAAATGAGATATAGCACCAATTACTTTATCTCCTGCACTTTAGGCTCTACAAAACTTGGGAGGCTTGTCCCACAATGTAAATTATATGAATCTTCTAAACAATTGACGTATGCATTGTATAACTAAGAAGATATATTCTCATCAAAGGTTAGGAAGATGAAATTCTTCAAGAAATTGGCAATTCCTTGAAAGACTTGTGCAACTACAACCAAGAATATCAACAACACCAACCAAAAAAAATCAAAGGTTGATCAAAAAGTTATTTAAAATCATGATCTCAAGTTGGGTGACTGGAATCCTAAAATTTTCTCATAATAATTGTGATCAATGTCATTATCGATGGGCTAGGAATCAACATAAATTAAAATACAAGGTACATTTAATCATGAACACAAATGATCTTTAGTGAAATCACTTTGTAATTCACCCATCTATAATCAAAGTCTAATACTACATATCAAATCCAATTGTTTTGCACATGAATTTATGATCAGATCTAAGTATTTTAACCAATTCTTTGAACCAGGGCTGAAATCAAAGAGCATACCAAAGCTTAGCAATGATGCCAATTAATGAAATGATCCTTGACTAACATTTTCATTAATAGCATGAGTACAGATTAAAACTTGAGAGACTAAAAACTCTAAAAAATTGCATTATCATTCTGATATGCCCAAAAACCATACATTTGATAAAATTTACTATCTAAACTCAAAGCATTAGATAAAGACTCCTAACATATTTTCTCTATGTTCTTCAATTACATAATTCAACACCAGAATTCAATAAAAGACATGTTTTAAGGGCCTTTAATTCCCTTTTATGGAAACAAGACAGAAAAACAATTTTTGGGCCAATAGTACACATGTCACATTCTAATTGGACTGCTACAAGAAAATACCCCCTTTACAGTTATATTTACAATTTCATTCAGAGGGAATACATATGAAACAAAGATTATTTTCATTCTCTTGTCAATAAGCAAACCCGCCTTCCAAAAGGCACATGTTGAAAAGAATATCCTTCAAGTTGTTGTAGCACGTCCATCCTACTTGGAAAGATGACAAAATTCCAAAGATAGGAAAAGTAAAAAAAATTTGCAATCAACATCCACATTAGTGATCAATATTTACCTGTAGCACTTTTAACAAGGAAACACATACTTTATACATTGTAACCTACAAGGCTAGACCTGTACAATACTTGACCAAGTATATGTGTTCCATTTTGAATTCACTAATCAAATCTAGTTAAAAATATCCTTCTCCATTGTCCACAGTCCTCTTAAGATCACCAATTGAATTCAATAATTTCATCCAATTTCTTTTTGTAAGGAGAATAATTTGTCATCATTGAATTAGCTTCCTTATCAAAGTCTTTGAGGAAACCAATGATAAAATATAACTTCTCCAAAGTATCTTTAAGTATATCAATATTAACATCCTCAAAAATTAATTTAGCCTAAGAATCAATTGTAGTTTCCACTTGACTCTTCCACATTTGCAGAGGTTTCACTTCATCATGGGCTTGCAAGATGTTAGCTAACAATGTAAACTTTTCCTGATCATACTTGATCCTTAACTCTTTTATCTTCTACACCAATGGCGCAACATACCCATGGGATGGTTGCTCCCTAACATCACTGAAAAACTTGTAAGTAGAGAACACCATTGGATATTCATCTTCTTGTTTCTTTTCCCTAGCTACCATCAACTTCAAATCATTGACTCTAGGAATCCACCTATCTAAGAGTGGGGTTCCCAATTCTCCATCTCTATGACACATCTCCATTGCTCTCAACATCAAAGGATAACTAGCATGGAAAATATTAAAATTACTTTGAATTATCCTATTACGATGCTTTAGAATAGTATAAACAATCCTATCATTCTTCTCATGCATTAAACTATGTGCTTCATCAAGCAACTTCTTGTATTCCTCAACTTGTTGGAGTAAGTCTTCTTTTGTGGGTTTAGTGGATGGAGTTGCCTCTAATGTACTCAGCTTCTCTATTGCAATGGGATCTTGACCCATGTTATAAGGCACAATTTAAAATGTTTTCTCATGCGGAGGAGACTGAGGATGAATTATAGGAGAAACAAGAGTTGTATGACTTGAACTAACTATCCCTTGGGACTTCATCATTTCCACTTATGGTTTCAAAATTTCCTGCTATGTTTTGAGCTCAACTACCCTATGTTGAATCTAATTGTATTATCCTAGAATCTCATGGTACTTGCTTCTAAATGTGTCCCTATCACTAGTGAGATGCTTCATTGTTTCCTTTGTGAAACTAGCAGAATTTATAGTAATGTCAGCAGCTTTTAATGTTGGAGTATCTGAAACTCTCTTTACAATCAGTCTGCCACTGAAGTCTGAAATCTATGCAACTTTGGGCTTTCTTGAACTAATAGACAATGACCATATTGCTAGAGCATCATGTTCCTCACTGAATGTAGATCCTTGAAGTGCCAACCTAGCTTCCTCTTCAGTGTGGAATAAAGGTTGATCACCCTTTCTTATTGTATCAAGTACCACTGCATCAACAATATCCCACTTAGGTAACAATAAAACACCACTCTTTCACACAAGTTCTCTTCCCTCCTCAAGTGTAATCTTCTTAAATGGCTTCTTCATCTCTTTCATCACATTAGATTGGATAACATTCTTTGGTAGTTTAGGAAGTAAACTTCTTTAAACTACAATCCACTCTGCATTTTCTCTAGCCTTTGCTCTCCATGTAAAATCCCTGAATTTTGTGTTTTAGTGAAAGAATCATCCTCCATGAATTCTTTGCAAGCCTCCACCATCATATCATTAAAATTGTTCACACCACTCAATTCAACTTTTCCCAACCTTAGGATACTTGTCCCAGAGCTTGATACAACTTCTCTTGGGGGAGAAGGCATCCCTTGCTGCATATCTTTAGAAGTTATCACAATATCATCCTCATCACTATTAAGGTACTCCACTACCAGAATCTTCTCTACCCTTTGTCTCTTAATTGGTGGATGCTCTCGAGGAGGGGAATAAATGTCAAAATAATAGGTAAGGATTTCCTAGGAGGCAATAGAACTGATGCAGTTGGAGAAGTTGGTTGTTATGAAATAACTTGCACAATAGAAGAATATGATATGGAATATGCTACAAATACTTGATAATAACTGAGAATAACAAGCCACTTCGAGGGGGCAAACCTCCAATTATCTCTAATGAGAACACACTTCACACTTGATGAGATGAAATAAGACTCACAACCTCCTATATATACCTATTTATGCCAAGGATATCACCTAGCTTCCATTCCACATGCCTATATAAGACTTCTAGCTAACCTAAACAACTGCAAATAACAATATACTAATGATAATATGACTTAATAGAGAGTTAAGATACACAAGCCTCATTATTCATAACCCAATGTACACAATATTAAGGGCTTAGCATTTCCCCCTTTCTCTTCAGGTGTGCCAGGGCGCCATTGTCCTCACTAATCAAGTTTGAAACTTTTGAAATTTGTTCCCCGCCTTCCCATGTGGCATCTTCAACTTCTTCCATTGATGAGATGCTCAGTGATATTCTATTCCCTTAGCTTCTTTGTGCATGTTTGATCTAATGCACTTCTCGTTCCAGTTCTTTTCCTATCCAAAATTTCAGAAGTGTTGTTTGGAGGGGAATATTATGCCCAATTACAAACATGAAAAAATGGATTTATCTTTGTTGTTGGTGGCAACTCCGCTTGTGGGCAACATTCACCGATCTTCAAGCATGATTTGGTATGGACCCTCAGGGACTTTCGCGCACAACTTCATTATTCTTCTTTGTTTTTAGTGAGAGATTTTCTTATAAGACGCAATCGCAAGAAGACCCAATCCCCAACTTCAAACTTCTTTCACTACGATGTTGGTCTGCCTGTTGTTTCATTCGATTTTGTGCCATGGCTAAATTCTCCTTGAGTCTTGAAAGTACTTGTTGTTGATGAAGCAAGTGGTCTTCTACTGCTTGAACTCTTGGGGACACCTTAATTGATGATGTGATGGAAGGAGGATGATATCCATAAAGTGCCAAAAATGGAGACATTTTTGATGAGCTATGAAAAGAAGCGTTATACCACCATTCTGCAAGTGGTAGCCAATCTACCCACTGGGACTGTTTCTTCGAAGTGAAACAACTTAGATATCCTTCCAAACACTTATTAACAACCTCCATTTCTTCAACTGGACAGGGTGGTATGAAGAGCTACACTGAGCACCCAAACATGATGAGAATCTTCCGTGACCAGCAAAGATAGCACTCAACAATCCTTTAGGTGTACATGTAGCTTTGATATCTTCAAAAAAAGATTTAGCTAACGCGACTTTCTATAAAAGGATGTAATGCAATGAAATGTGCATATATTTAGTGAGCCGCATCAACTACCACCATTATGACATTATGACCTTTAGATTTGGTATTCTCACATGAACTCCATGGATACCTCTTCTAATGTCATAGATATGGTTGCAAGAGACTGGTGTCTTAATTCTTTCTCCCCTTTATGCCTGGAGAACATCTCACCCACAAATTTTTGAACATCACCCTTTAGCCCTTCCCAAAAGAAATCTTGCTTGACTCGATGATATGTTTTCAAAAATCCTGAATGACCACCCACTAGAGACTCATGCAACTCTGTGAGAATCTTGATTTTAAGGTTGGAATTCTTGCAGAGATACAAACGCTCTTTATACCAAAGAGTATCTCCCTTCCAACAAAACTTATCTGAACTACTAAGATCACTTTTTAATTATTCAATGAGATTACTTGTCTCAACATCATTTTTCCACTCTACTTTGGCTTTCTCCACCCAATTTTCTTGTAATATTGAAATGGCACACAATAAGGCTTCATCTTTCCCATCCTTACGGATGCATCTACAATATTTCTTTCCCCTTTCTTTATATACAATCTCAAAGTCATATCCTAACATCTTAGTGACCCATTTTTGTTGCTCTTCAGAAGATAGTCTTTGTTCCAAAAAATATTTTAAGCTATCATGATTTGTCTTAACCTTGAAGTGTCTACCCAATAGATAAGGCCTCCATTGTTTAACTACATGGAGGATTACTAGCATTTCCTTCTCATAAATAGGTTTAGTTGATTCTTACCCTTTAATTGACGACTCTCAAAAGAAATTGGTTGACATTCTTGCATGAGTTAATCGCTTCCTATCCCATTCCGTATATCACATTCCACAATGAATTCTTGGTGAAGTCAAAGAGGAAAATGAAGGTAATACAAATTCTCCTTCTTCAATTCCTCTCTCTCAAATGTTACATTAGTGGACTCATTCCAATGAAAATAATCCTTCTTCAATAAAGTTGTGAGAGGTGTTGTTATATGTACATAATTATTCACAAATCTTCTATAGTATCCTATCAATCCCAAGAAACCCATCAATGATTTTTGGAATAGGCCATCCATGATAGCCTTAATTTTATTAGGATCCACCTTCACTCCTTCATGCGAAACTATGTGTCCTAGATACTCCACCTCATTAAGACCAAAATAACACTTGGATGGCTTAGCAAAGAGTTGATGATCTTCGAGCATTTGTAATGCTTGATCTACATGTTGCGTAAACAAATGTTATCTCTCAAGTCTTGCTATAAATTAATATATCATCAAAGAATACTAACACAAACTTTCTCAAGAACTTCTTAAAATGGAATTCATCAAACTTTGGAATGTAGATGGTGCATTGGTAAGACCAAATGGCATCACCAAAATTCATAATGACCCTCATGATTCCAAAATGCTATCTTACAAATATATTCCTCCTTAATCCGAATTTGGTGATAACCAGATCTAAGATCTAACTTGGTAAAAAACATAGCTCCATTTAATTCATCTAGCAAATCATCAATGACTAGAATTGGAAACTTATATTTAATGGTGTACATGTTGAGCACTTTATAATATGGACACATGCACCAAGTGTAATCCTTCTTACGTACCATCACCATAGGTGAGGAGTAAGCACTTTGGCTATGCCTGATAATTTCTGCCTCTAGCATCTCAACAATTTTTTTTATCTCATCTCAACAATTTTTTTTATCTCAGTCTTTTGTATGTGTGGATACCTGTAAGGCCCGATGTTTGGTGGTTGGCTTCCTAGAACTAACTATATGGTATGATCATGATCCCTCTTAGGAGGAAGTCCTTTAGGTGCTATCTCCAAGAACAACCAGCATATCAACATATTTAAAATCTTTAGATGAGTAGGAGGCTAGATTGAGAGAGACTTCTAATGAACATAGTTGGGCCACAACCATCCAAAATTCTTTCTTAAGCAACTTTTTGCATTTGATGAGAGCTTACCATTTGTGGAGATTTTGCCTTCAACCCCCTTAGCTCTACTAGCCTTCCTTCTGATTGAAATCTCATGAATAGCTCTTGGAAGTTCATCTCAATTGTTCCTAATGTAGTAAGCCATTGTACTCCCAAAACAATATCTGCTGCACCCATGGATATCGCATACATTGGGGTATCAAGTTGATAATCTCCCATGGATAATTTAATGCTATGACACTTCCCTGAACAACTAACTGTACCACCATCTACAATAAAAACTTGAAACTCTTGAGCTGGATATATGAAACAATTTAGATGAGTAGCTAACTTTTTGTTGATGAAATTATGAGTACTACCCGAAATAATCAACGTTATCTCTACTTTAGAACCCCACCACCTTGAGAGTTTGTTGAGTGTTGAAACCCGAGAGCGTACGACAAGAAATGATTGGTTGAGAACTTCCGACCCTACTAAATCTCTTCATCTCTAGTAAGGGGTTCCTCCTCTTCTTCCCCTTTCACATCGAGACCTTCAATATAAATCGCTTTTCACTATATTTATGTCCTCGACTATATTTTTCATCACAATCAAAACACAAGCCTTTTTGCTCTCTCTCTCAATTTGTTGTGGAGTCAACTTAGTAGGTTGTGTTACCATCCTTTCTCTCTTGTCACATTACTTTCCAGGAACTCAGCCCCCACCCCGTGCTAAGATAAAAAGACTCATTTATGGAACTAGGCTAAACATGTTGACCGTGATCCTGAATCTCACCTAAAAGTCATTCAAGTTTTCCTCAATTGTATCCACCTTAGCGGATAGATTTGAATTAAGCCGGAATCATAGCGATTCTATTTGTTGCAGAAGTTAGCTAAATTTGGCTGAAGAAGTTGTCTATGACGCTATTACTATATTGTGCTTGGAGTTCCTCTCACCATGAGACGTTGAGCCCCTTTTTACTTCGATGAGTGAAAATCCAACGATACCAAATGAATTGATCTGGTTCTAGATATAAGGAAGCCATTGTGACCTTTTGTCCATTTGGGATTTGGTGTACTTCAAAAAAATTCTCCATTTGGTTTATCCATGTTAGAGGATCCTTACCATTGAACTTGCACATATCCACCTTTGGAAATAAATTCCTAGATCCCATAGGAGTACTAAAGCTTGTGTCAGTAGTAGCTGACCTAGAATTTTCACCTTGGCCGCTTGAGAACTCCTTTCTTGATTCAACCATGTAGGTGCTTAACATGTTTTGTATGTCCGATATATCTCCCCTTAGGTCAAACATATCCATCTTAATTGAGGAAATTTCTTCCTTGACCTTATTTATTTCCTCATTATGAGTAATATCCTTGATTGTTTCACCATCCTTATCAGGAGTCTTCCCCGGAGTGACATTCTGTTTACCCCTTGTTACAGGCCCCAACATGATGGAAACCATTAATGTTGAAATAAATCACACAAATGAAACTTAAATTCTCTCAAATTTTTATTGTAATATCCTTTATTATGTCTTCAAAAACCCAATAAAAATCAGACTCCAATTCAACAAGATGTGTGAGATATGTAGATTCAAAAAAAATAGCGTAGAAACCCTAATTCTGCTCCAATTCTTCTAAAATCAGAATTGTAGCTTCTTCAATATGTTCTTAAAAAACCCTTTAAAAATTAAAAAAATTTGCCAAAATCTAAAAGATATGCTCTTCCCAAAATCGCCTCTAAAATTGAGAAAAACCTTGCCTCTATGGTGCCAAGATCATGCTCTGATACCACTTGTTATGAAATAACTTGCACAATAGAAGAATATGATATGTAATATGCTACAAATACTTGATAATAACTGAGAATAACAAGCCACTTTGAGGGGGAAAACCTCCAAATATCTCTAATGAGAACACACTTCACACTTGATGATGAAATAAGACTCACAACCTCCTATATATACCTATTTATGCCAAGGATATCACCTAGGCCAACTTAGACACACCTATATAAGACTTAGGCCAACCTAAACAACTAAATAACAATATACTAATGATAATATGACTTGATAGAGAGTTAAGATAGCCACAAGAAGACTATTCATAGCCTGATGTACAATAATATTAAGTGCATATCATTGGTCTTGAATCCTCCAGTATAACTAGAGTTGGCTCGATTTTCTCCTTCTTATATTTTCCCCTTTTCCTAGTATACACCCAAATTTTTTTAGGTGGTTGATAGGAAGGTCTCTCTTCCTAATCTGCAAATGGTCCCTCTTCAGTTGCCAAAGCCTTTCCCTTATCTCTAACCATTTCTACCCTTCTCAACTCACCAACAACACTTTCAAAATTTTCTAATGCATACATTACCTAGTGGAATTCCCCTTGAATGTTGGGTAGAGGATCATACTTTGGATTTGTCTTCCTAATCCTTTCTACCATCTTACTGAAGGAAAGATGCATAGCCTTCCTTTCCTCTTTCTCTTGGAAATAAAAAAATTTCTAATGAAATCCTCAAGGAAATAGAAATTGTGAACAAACACATAGAATGATTTCTTTTCTTTTACTGCATGAATGAATCCCTCAGGATCATGGTTCCTAGGGAGATCCTTATTTAATTTTTAGGGCTTGAGGACATCACTCAAAGCATTCTGCTTCCCTTTGATCAACACAAAATCTATAAATGTTGTGTATTTTGGGAAGAATGAGCCCTTCTTATTCTTTGGCAATTGAAAATCTTGGGATCCAACCAATTGCCTCATGACTTCTAAAAATCCAATCCTGAGTGGCACATCCCTTGGTAGCACAAAAGGGTACAAAGGAGTCCCATACACCCTAAATATGGTCCTATCTTGATATGGAATGATATCTCCCCAATTATGGGTCATATTCAGCTCAGGCTGATGCAAGGTCATCTACCAATGCATCTATTCAACTAGGGTACATCAGACCCAAACACACACTGAGAAGATCTCTTTGTAATTTCATAAAAAAATACTTAACCATTCAAAAAAATCTTACTATTTCACTTGAACCAAAAAGGCCACCAGTAATCCAAATCATTTCATTATATCATGATCAGACCTCAAAAAATCTTTGCCATCATTAACCTTGATAGAAACAAAACAATAATCTAATCAATAGACTCTAAACCAAAACATTGAAACATACACCATATCACTCTTCTAATTTTATTTTTCAGGGAAAAATAACCAAAAGCCTTTATATAAACCTCCAAGACACTATATCATCATATTTTGAGGAACATAAACCAATCATTACATTTCCACAACACTGTACTAATAGATTTCCCTAGATCTTTCCATCAAGTCACCTTTCAATATAGTTTCCTCATTGCTACAAACAACAAAACAACATACCAACCTTCTAACCATTATTCAACCAGAGATTCATCAAAACTATCATCACTTAGACTGTTTCTAATCATTAAGCATCATTCCTATCTCTATTTTATTAGACTTACAATGTTAAGCCATCCAACCTCCTTTTTCCTAGTGGGTCAACAAAGCACTAAATTGGGTGATTACACTTCAAACACAATGCATATTTCCAAGCACAATACACATTATGTAGCCCATTTCAATCCTTCATAACATACTTTAAAAGAGACAACACTTGTTTTAGAACAACATCAGTAAACTGGATAATATACTAGAATAAGCCTTAAATTAGGCCAAAATTTCAAAGAATCTACCTCAATAATAGCCCCAACCCACCAAATAACCTGAAATAGTCTTCATTCATGTTATAAACTCAAGATTCCACCAATTTTCAGATTAGATAGGTTCAACTAAACACTAATCAATCAAACCCTTGTTTTTTGCACCAAAACTACCTTTCCAAATGAGGGTTTGTTAGAAAACATAGTTTCAACCTTTTCCTACTCTACCACAATTTGAAACATGTGTAAATATGTCTACATAGGTAGTCCAAGCCTTCCTCAACCCTTGAATACTTTGTTTTCTTCATAACACCACTTGGAGCCATCAAATTATCATAGGAAAACTCTATTTTTCTAAGAAACCTGTAATAAAACTTTTAGTTTCTTGTTTCCCCTACATTATTCAGCAAACACATAGCCTACAACTTCAAAAATAACCTACCCCACTAATTTTCACTACCTAATTTGATGGGGTAGACATGATTTATTGTCTAGACTCTCCAACCCTGTTATGAGGGTTTATAGACCAGTATGCAAAGAATTAAGTAAAGCAAATGTTTTACTTATTCAAACTCCTTTAAAATGGTTTTGAATTGAAGCTACTTCCCTATACTACCAAAAATATTGAAGAACTATATTTGGTATTGCTGTGCAGACCTAATAAATGAGTAAAATGCAGAAAGAAAACACATAATTTCAAGAATAAGGTACTTTTATTATCAAATACTCTTAAAGAATACAATGCCTTCCCCCATGCTCATCCTCTCAAGCTTTTTAAATATGTTTCCTTAACCATAACTAACTTTTCAACTACCTACATCGACCTACCTTTTCATTTTTCCCTCAAAGTCTCTTCATATTGTTATTTTTTAATTTGTTTTACATTTGTAGATATTAGCAACTTTTGCATTTTCCCCATGTTTTACATTTTCCAATATTTCAGCCTCCTAAGGACCCTTAAATAACTCAATTACAATTGAATAGGCCTTATCATGACCTTTTAAAATGCTTTACAATTGAAAATTCAAATATTGATTTTTTTTTCCTTTTGAGGACATTTAATGTCAAAGTGCTCCTGCACTATACAACCAGCCAACAAAACCTTTCCAAGTCCCTTGGAAACATGTTATCTTTTTCTTTCTCCTGCAAATCAGCTTTAAACTTGTCTTGGACTGCTTCTTCTTTGTTCCCTTGAATCTTCATCTATCTTGTCTTGGTTCCATTCTTTGTCTTCAACTTTGTCTTCATTCCTTCACTTTGTCTTTTCCTTTTTCCTTTCTTCCATCTCTCTTTTTTGCCTATCAAGTTCACAATCATCTTCTCTTTCAAAAGGACATAGGACTGCCCTTTTACCACTATCATCTTTTCCTCTAACTCTTTCTCAACTAAGTTCATGGGAATTTCCTTGAAAACTTTCCTCTTTCTTTCATAATTCATCCCTAACCTTCTCTGACAAGTCACCTTTTCATCTTCTCAACTACTCCCACCACTGGAGTACTCTTCAAGCTGCAAACTCAAGTGCTTATTTACTCAGGTATCCACCTAGTTCTTAATACATCACAACATAACTCAAAAACTCAAGCAAGTTCCTCCTTGCTTCCAACTTCTCTCTACTTTCTTCTTCTTTTTCTTGGTAGCAACTAGGTTCTTAACCTGCACAAACTCACACAAACTCATAAATTCTCTCTATAGCTTAGAAGGATCAAGCAACTGCAACCAAACTCAACAACTCAACATCAAAAATAACTTAATGAGCTTATCAGATTCAACTAGTTTTGATACCAATTGATGCAAGGGAATCTATAAAATATTTATTCAACTAGGGTACATAAGACCCAAACACACACTAAGAAGATATCTTTGTAATTTCATCAAAGTTTCACTTAACCATTCACCAAAAGCTTACTATTTCACTTGAACCAACAAGGTCATCAACAAGCCAAAAAATTTCATCATATCATGATTAGACCTCAAAACATCTTTTCCATCATTAACCTTGACAAAAAAAAAGCAATAATCTGTTCAATAGACTCTAAACTAGACCATCAAAACATACACTATATCACTCTTCCTTCTAATTTACTTTTTCAAGGACAAATAACCAAAATCCTTTATCTAAACTTCCAAGACACTATATCATCATATTTTGAGGAACATAAAATAGTCATTACATTTCCAAAACACTATACCAACATATTTCTCTAGATCTTACCATCAAGTCACCTTTTCATATAGTTTCCTCATTGCTACAAACAACAAAAAAACACACCAAACTTCTAACCTTTATCCAACTAGAGAGTCATCAAAAGTATCATCACTTAGACTATTTCGACTCATTAAGCATCATTCCTATCTCTATTTTATTAGACTTACAATGTTAAGCCATCAAACCTCCTTTTTCCTAGTAGGTCAACAAAGCACTAAATTGGGTGATTACACTTCAAGCACAATGCATCTTTCTAAGCACAATACACATTCTAGAGCCTATTTCAATCCTTCATAACATACTTTAAAAGAGATAACACTTGTTTTAGAACAACTTCAGTAAACTGGACATGACATTGGAATAAGCCTTAAATTAGGCCAAAATTTCAAAGAAGCTACCTCGATAACACCCCCAACTCACCAAATAACCTGAAATAGTCTTCATTCATGTTATAAACTCAAGATTCCACCATTTTTCAGAGTAGATAGGTTCAACTAAACACTAACCAATCAAACCCTTGCTTTTTACACCAAAACTACCTTTCCAAATGAGGGTTTGTTAGAAAAACATACTTTCAACCTTTACCTACTCTACCACAATTTGAAACATGTGTAAATATGTATACATAGGTAGGCCAAGCCTTCCTCAAACCTTGAATACTTCATTTTCTTCAAAACACCACTTGGAGCCATCAAATTCTCATAGGAAAACTCTAATTTTCTAAGAAACCTGCAACCAAACTTTGAGTTTCTTATTTCCCTTGCATTATTCAACAAACACACAACCTACAACATCCAAATTAACCTACCCCACCAATATTCACTACCTAATTTGGTTGGGGTATGTGCCGGATCATGATGGGCCAAAAAGTGGCAATATGATGGGTATTTGTAGGCTATGTGGCTGATGACTTTTTTTTTACCCAAAATTGATGAAACAAAAAGGGTTTTTAAAGGAGATTCTTAGATTTCCACCAATATAAATTATGTTTTACTTTGAATTTAATAAATATTTATTATTCATTTTCTATTTGAATTACGACTAACACCCTGATTGATAGGCTGATTGAAAAACATCTATAGCTTTCAAATAGTATCACATTTTTTGAATTCGAAACATGCGTCACATTCTATACTTCACATACTATAGGATTAAAAAAAATGAATTTCATGAAGTTTTGACCAAGCTAAGGTGGTCAAACATACGAGTTTTTATATTTTTTAAAAGTTGTAAGAAAAAATTCATAATTAATTATTTACTTGGAAAAAAATTACAAAAAAATATGCATCATATCTAGACATGACTCCTCTACTTATATCTAAAATCTTATAGAAAAATACTATCATTTTATTGTGGTTAGGGTGGTTAGATAGACACCTACTTATTTTTTTCTTGAAATTTAAGTACTATTGCATTGAAATTTCAAATTTTCACCAAATAGATTTTTTTCTTTTTAAAATAAACCTAGTAGTTTAGAAAATACATTCAATTTTCTACATATTCTATTCTTACATATTTTTGAAATAATATAGATAACTTATTCAAATTTTTACATCAAGTTACCTAAATTTGATTTGTTCTAAATTTTTTGCCACTTAAGGGCCTATTTTTTTGATGATGATCCTGCACATACCCGTTGGGTAGACATGATTTATTATTTAGACTCTCAAACCCTATTATGAGGGTTTAGAGAATAGTATGCAAAGAATTAACTCAAATAGATGTTTTACTTATTCAAACTCCTTCAAAATGGTTTTGAATTGAAGCTACTTCCCTATATTGCCAAAAATATTGAAGATCTAAATTTGGTATTGCTATGCAGACCTAATAAATGAGTAAAATGTACAAAGAAAACAAAATTTCAAGAACAATGTACTTTTATCATCAAATACAAGATAATACAATGCCTCCCCCCATGCTCGTCTGCTCAGTATTTTTAAAGATGTTTCACTAACCATAACTAAATTTTCAACTACCTACATTGGCCTACCTTTTCATTTTTCCGTCAAATTCTCTTCATATTCTTGTTTTTTAAAAAAAAATTTGTACTCCATATTAGCAAGTTTTACATTTTCCCCAAGTTTTACATTTTCCAATATTTCAACCTCCTAAAGACCTTTAAATGACTCAATTACAATTGAATAGGCCTTTTCATAACCTTTTGCAATGATTTACAATTGAAAATTCAAATTTTGAATTTTTTTCCTTTTGACAACATTTAATGTCAAGGTGCTCCTGCACCATAGGCCTCCTCTCCATAGGCCATAGGAAGTTATGAATTTTCATAGGGATCCTTGGTGGATCAAGAAGTAGGAGTCTCCTCAGTTTAGCTACAAAAAAATTATTAAAAACTAGGTAATGAAACTTATAGTCATCCATATCCAGGATTTAGGTCCAACATTGGACCGAAAACTCAATATCATTATCCACTTTCTTTAGAGACATGTCTTCCTCAAAATATTTCTCTTGCTTGCACAAAATAATATGCATCAAAAGAGAATACCACCAGAGCTTTACCCAATGCTTTCCTCCCTTCAGCTCAACCAGGCACTAGTGCATGTTTTTTGCTAGATTAGTGGCATAATCATAAACCACATTAAAGGGTGCATACTAAATATTGTCTACCATATATAGATATTCAATTGGTATCGTCTCAGGTGCATCAAAACCAATAATTTGATATAGGGATTAGAAGGTCCTTCTGAAATAAGGGGTAAAGTAATCTAGAAGGAAAGGTTCTTTCTCATCTTTCCCAATCTTAATCTGCTTTGTGTTCTTCCCATATCCAATTGAAGCCATGCACATTGGTAAAATGGTAGTTCAGAATAAGAATTTGGTATTCTCATATTCCTTTTTAAAATTATCCATGTCAATAGGGACCATATCCTAATTCCATTCCTATAGTTTGAAAACTTCTACAATTTACTCCTTGGTGATCTTAATCACCTTAGCACCATTACATTCCCTAACAATTTTGGACACTGGATCATATTTGGTTGTAATATCCTTGACCAAGTCCACATCCACATATACATTTGGGAGTAATGGTTTCCCCATATCCATCTTCCAAGTATGGAAAATAGGATATTCACAATTCTTGTTCCCAAACCAATTTCTAAATATTTTCTAGCCAGTATAGGGAAATTTAACATCCTTAATCCAAGCCTGCTTGTCCTTCAATCCCTCATAAATCCTATGGCCATAATATATTTCCGCTCCTTGATTTTTCTTATTGGTTAAGGGTTTGATTTGGTTGACGATGTCATCAGTGAGTACCCTACCTAGAGTTTTAGGATGAGGCTTCTATGCTTTGCAAGCCATGAATATTCAGGCAAGTTTACATAGGCTAAGGATATAATAGAAAGAAACTCAAAACCTAACTCCCTCATTTAGTAGCCTAGGGTGAGATTAGAAGACACAAACTTACACAAACTTGGCTAAGGGAAAATGTTTTATACATAAAATTAACGTAAAAAGATAATTAAAGCCTACAGGCAAAATAAATCTAAAGAAAACAAAGACAACCTACCCTAATTCTATATAGTTTTGTCTCATATAAAATGGCCCCTTGTCATTTTTATATCCTTTTAGATCTTTTTTCATGGTGTTGGAACTATGTTGCTCTAATTTTATGTTGTAACATGGCTTGAACATGCTTATTTAGGTACTAAAATTCAAAGAACGACGTCTTGTTAAGGTTTTGTGAAGTGTTGTAAGATATTTCTACATTCTTCTAGACTCTATTTATTACAATTCACCTAAAAATCACCTTTTCCTCACTAAACTAGTCCTATTTTGAAGTGTTGTAAAGTGTTGTAACAAGCTTTCATGCTTTTCTAGGCATATTTTAACTATTTATCCCTTTCTCATGTTTTATTTGGTCCCTTTATGCCCTCATATGCTTTAATTAATTGTATTTTTTAAATATTATCCTAACAAATAACATTAAATACAACATATTTCCTGACACATATTTTCAAGTCCTAGGTGGGACCCATTCACCATGGGTGGCGAATGAGTCCCCCTTGGCCCCAAATTCAAAATATTTTAAATTTCCTTTGGAGATTTTATTTAAAAACACTTGATGTGGGTCTATGATGAGGTATGAATAGATACTAATGCACAAAAATTGTATAAATATGTGCTTTTAACCTCATTTTACATCCCCTACTATCTCCCCATTCAAGCATTCAATCTCACATAACATTTAAGCAATCTCAAGCATCTTACAACATCTTTTCAAGCACTATTCAAGCACTTTGAAGCAACCATTAACATTGCTTCAGATTTGCATCATCAAGGGTTTGGTAAGTTGATAGAATTTTCATGTTATTAGTTTATCATTCACTTTCATTTCATTATTTTATTAAGGATTTAAATACCAAAAGTGGTGTTTGACCAAGGAAAACCCCTATTCACTAACCCTCAACCATTTTTTCCCTATCAAGCATGTTTTTTTGTAGCCTTTTGTGTGTAGATTTGATAAGATTTTTGGTGTTGAAGATTGGTTTACAAGTCAACTAGGTGCTTCAATTCAACTCAAGTCAATTTCAAGCTTGGAGAAGGTTTTCTGTCATTTCCTATAGAATTAACTTCGACAACCCAATAATCAGTGATTTCCAGATCTAGTGTTGCAAAGTTGTCTCCTAATTTTTTAGAAATTTGGGAGAGGATTGATTCACTACCAGTGGTGAATGAGTCCCACCTTAGGACTGAAAATCTGAATTTTGTCAAATTCTAGATCCTGACAATCAAAAACCAACTCCTGACACTTTTTCACTAGGAGGAGGACTGATTCACCACCCTAGGTGAATGAGTCCCACTATGTAAATTCAGTGATTTTAGCTAGCATCCACAACATTCCAGATTCATCATACTTAACCCAGGTGCACTCTGATTTAAATCATTTCTTTATGTTCTACATATTTTCTTCATTTACTTCATTGTTTGCATATCACAATGTGTTTTCAAACATAGCTTTAATTTCACTTTTGCATTCATTTGCATCCATTTAGATTAGTCATTTGCATCCATTTAACTTCATTTAGCTTAGACAACATTGCATGCAACATAATTTGAGTGAATCATTAGCATTTTTGGCCCTATCTCTCTCCTTTTAGGTGAAAAACCCTAGAAGTGCAAGATAAGTCCATAGGGATCCAAAAATCTATGTTGCTTTTGGTGAACCAAACTCTTGAACACTTTCCATTTCTGATTTCATTTACATATTGAATCTTAGTTTACATTTGCATTAACATTTAATTAGGATATTGTTTTTTATTGCATTCTAGGACTTTTCATCTTGCATTAGTGAAAACTTCATTTAGATTTCATTTGTACATTCCATCTCATTGAAAAAAGTAAAAAATATGCATTTTTCATCTTTGACTACATACTTTAGAGCATTCAAATCATCTTTAAATTTCTAAAAAAAATTAATTAATATCATACTGGGACTCATTTGCCACCTAGGATGAATCGGTCCCTTTGCACTTTTTTATCAGCATTTCTGAAATTCTTTTAGCATCTTTTTGCATTATAGTTTCCTATTCTTGCATTTTGTTTTCATTTCCAGAATCTATATTTTTCATTGTTTCTTGCATCTTATTTTATTTTCATCATGGCACTTTCCTTCAATAAGTTTTGGAATTCATTAAAATCATTGGTAGACATGTCCAATTGTGCCTTTAGTTGTGACCCTAATGACCTTGAACTCACACATGCTCCCCTAACTCCTCATGATTGTCCTCCTCATCAAGTAGGCATCATTCAAGAAGATGTTGATAGCATGAACAACTTCTATAATGATTTCCTTGATAACCTAGAAGCAAATGCAACCTTTTATCCATCTATGAAGTCAGAAGATCTTCCTACTGTTGTACCTCCTAATCACTTTGCATATTTGCAATTCTGAAATTAATCAAGGACCTAAGGCTCCTTCCTCAAGTGGACCTAGTTCCTATAAACCACTAGAATCTCAACCCTTTTATGATCATAAACTCAAAAAAACACCTATCAATCTTTAAGAAACATATGGTAAAGGATTCACTATCTCAAGTAAACAAGTTTGTGACACAAGACATGAACATGGCATTCATCAACTTCTTGAACAAAAACCAATCGAAGAAAACACCATGGGTCTAGGATATCATGATCCTCCTCATCTTGGTGGACAACAATTTAAATATTGGAAGCTTCGGGGTGATTGCACAATGATCTTTAATGCTCCTCTTGACTTAAACATTCTTCTTCAACGTGAAAAATCTTTATCTCCTTCTAATGATAAGGATGTTTAGATCCCCATGGGTCCTTCTCCTCCTTCTATTCATGAACAAGGAAAATCTAGCAAATGAAAACAACCTTACAAATTGAAGAAGCTTAAATTTCCTACACATCCTCCACCTAAATGTGAAAGGAGATTTCAACTGCTTTTAAACAAAGGTCTTATGCTTTTACCACCTATGGATAGGTTGGTTATTCATCCCAAAGACTCAAACATACCATTTTGCAAATATCATTGCATCCTTGGACATCAAATAGAAGAATGTTGGGCATTAAAGGACATACTAGATAAGTATCACTTCACTAATACCGATTGTTTCCCTGTCATCATACTATAGTTGTAGAGTTCCCTATTCTCACTATTGCATGATCCTTTCCCATCACCCACCTCGGCTCATTCTTGCCTTTACACTTTATGGGAGGAGAGATATTGCTAGCCTTGTCCTTGTAATGAATTTGTCTTTGTCTCTTAACTATGTTATTCCTTTTTCCAGTTATCCATTTAAGATTGAGAAACCAATAACTTAGTTAATGGTTGACTTACATTTTCATTACTTGTCCCATTGTCTTTTTGTATTTTCATATGCATATCGTGTTCCCATGTATCATGTATTTGACGTTTCCTCTCTTTATACACATCTTCTATTCATATCTCTATTCTTCTATTTGCCATGCATTGTCTTTTTCATTTTGGTTTTGTGTTCTCCTTTTGTGGATGATGTAAAGCTTACAGACACCCTATGTCTCTTCCATGTTGACCCAAAAGGTCCTTGTCTTTTTCATTTTTATTTTGTGTTCTCCTTTTGGGGATGACACAAGGCATTGAGACCAAAATGTCTCTTTCATGTTGACCCAAAATCTTTTTCATTTTCTTTCACCTTTTCATTCTTTTCACTTGTGTTTTCCTCTTGGGGAGGATGCAAAGAGTTGAGACCACAGTGTCTCTTCCATGTTGACCCAAAAAAAACTTTATTTTTCCTTTTTTTTGCTCTCTTTGTGTCATTCTTCCAATTCTATGTGCTTTGGGGAATGATGACAGTTTTGAGCTCTTTCATAAAAGCATTGCCGCAACGACCATACTGACCCAAAATCCATAGATCCCTTATGTGTTTGGTGTGTTTTCTTTTCTAGGGGGAAACTCCTCTTTCTTTATTTTTCAGTTTCCTTGACATGACATAGCCTAACTTCGAAACATATGACTTGGCATAGGGCTTTCCAAGTTGGCTCTCATGTCTTTTTTTCCTTTTTCATTTCTCTTTCTACTTTAAAGTAATTTCTCATAGAACTATGTGTAGAAATTCCTTTAAAGTTGGGGGCATACATTACCATAATTCATTTGCATTGTTCGTTCCTAGTGCAGCCTTGTTGTATACATGATGTGTTCATCACTTTGTGGATAGCATTGGGTGTGATGTCCTTCATAAGTGTGATCTATCTCAGCATATTACATTCCTCTTGGTGTCCTGATGCAACACACTACATCCCCTAAGTTGTGAATATACTATTCTTTGATTGGTCCTCTCTTGGAGACATTAGACACAATGTTCCCTAATTGTCTGACCTTGCATGAACTGAACAAGACTCCTTTGAACATCCTCTTTACATTTTTGCATTTTATATTTTTCATTTTTACCACCTTGCATAACACAACTTGCATGAATATGGCACCTTTCTGTTTGTTCATGGAATTTCATTTTCCTTGTGGTGTCTTGTTAAAGTTATCAGCATGTATAACTCTAATATGGTTGAGTGGGAAGCCCACCTAGCGGCATGACTTTTCCCCATAGCCACCTTTTTGTTTGTGAGCGCATACCAACTAGCATATGTATCTTACATTTTTGGGCTTTCTCACCCCGCGGACAACTAGTTCTATGGCCCCAGAGTGATTATATTTGGGCCTTCTCACTCGGTGGACTTTCATCTATTCTATCACCCTAGAGTGAGTACACATTCTCTTTTTCAAACAATCAACCTAGATCCAATCCAGAACTAGTTGGACTAATGATTGAAGCTTCATCTAATTTTTTTCAACACTTGTGTGTTCCTTTGTCCTTATGCTTAATTTTCCATGGGATATTCATCCTCAGGACTTGATCATCCCTCTTGATCGTTGTCATTCCATCTTGCTAATGTAAGTGCATTTGAACCCTCCCCTCAATGTTCATGCCTACTTTAGTGTGAGTTTGAAGCAAGTCCATCATCTCACAAAAGTGGGGGCTAAATGTGTTGTAGAAAAATGGCCCTTTGTCATTTTCATATCCTTTTAGGTCTTGTTTCATGGTGTTGGAACTATGTTTCTCTGATTTTATGTTGTAACATGGCTTGAACATGCTTATTTAGGTACTAAAATTCAAAGAATGACTTCTTGTGAAGGTGTTGTGAAGTGTTGTAAGACATTTCTACATTCTTATAGACTCTATTTATTACAATTCACCTAAAAATAACCTTTTCATCACTAAACAAGTCCTATTTTGAAGTGTTCTAAAGTCTTGTAACAAACTTTCATGCTTTTCTAGGCATATTTTCACTATTTATCCCTTTTTCATGCTTTATTTGGTCCCTTTATGCCCCCATGTGCTTTAATTAAGTGTATTTTTGAATATTATCCCGACAAATAACATTAAATACAACATATTTCCTGACACACATTTTCAGGTTCTAGGTCAGATCCGTTTGCCATGGGTGGCGAATGAGTCCCCCTTGGCCCCAAATTCAAAATATTTTAAATCTCCTTTCGAGATTTTATTTAAAAACACTTGATGTCGGCCTATGATGAGGTATGAACAGATATTAAGGTGCAAGAATTGTATAAACATGTGATTTTTACCTCATTTTACATCCCCTACTATCTCCTCATTCAAGAATTTAATCTCACATCACATTTAAGCAATCTTAAGCATCTTACAACATCTTTTCAAGCACTATTCAAGTACTTTGAAATAGCCATTGGCATTACTTCAGATTTTTTATCATCAAGGGTTTAGTAAGTTGATAGAATTTGCACATTATTATTTTATCATTCTCTTTCATTTCATTTTTTTATTAACGGTTTGATTACCAAAAGCTAGGTTCGTCCAATGCAAACCCCTATTCAATAACCCTCAACCATTTTCCCCCTATTGCATGTTTGTTTTTAGCTTTTGTGTACATATTTGATAAGATTTTTTGCATTGAAGATTTGTTTACAAGTCAATTAAACGCTTCTAGTTAACTCAAGTCCATTTCAAGCTTGGAGAAGGTTTTATGCCTGTTTCCTACAGAATTGACTTCGATGACCCGACATTCAGTGATTTCTAGATCTAGTGTTGTAGAGTTGTCTCCTGATTTTTCAAAAATTTGGGAGAGGACTGATTCACCACCAGTGGTGAATGAGTCCCACTTTAGGACTAAATTTTTTAATTTTGTTAGATTTAGGATCTCGATAGTCAAAAACTAGCTCCCAACACTTTTTCACCAAGAGGAGGATTGATTTGCCACCCTGGGTGAATTAGTCTCACTGTGAAAATTTAGTGATTTCAGCCAAGATCCACAACATTCCAAGTTCATCATACTTAACCTAGGTGCTCTCAGATTTAACTCATTTCTTTATGTCCTGCATATTTTCTTCATTTACTTCATTGTTTGCATATCGTAATGTGTTTTCAAACATAACTTTAATTTCACTTTTGCATTCATTATCATCCATTTAGATTTGTCAATTGCATTTAGTTAACTTCATTTAGCTTAGAAAACATTGCATACAACATAATTTGAGTAAATCATTAGTAGTTTTGGCCCTATCTCTCACCTTTTAGGTGAAAAACCCTAGAAGTGCAAGAGAAGTCCATAGGGTTCCAAAAATCTATTGTTCAAGTTCAAAATAAAGAAAAAAATTAAGCTTTAATTATACTCATAGCTTTTTGCATTAATAGGAACACCTTGTCTCGATCTTCTGATAGCTCTATAGTAAATTGTGATTTTCAACAATGCGAGGAAATCAATTTGAAGTGTTTTACAACCTAGTAACCATCACTTCCAATGTCCTTTCAGCCATTACTACTTGCTCGCGTGAAGCAAAATGGCTCTATTTTTTTTGCATTCAATTTCAAATGATAGCCATTGATTTCTTTCTAAGATGGCATAATCGATGACTTGGATTGAGTCAACACAGTTTGAATTTACTTCGTAATACTTCTCCAACTTGTCAGCCAATAGTAGAGTACTAATTGGAAGCCATGTCATCTCTTTTCATTGGCCCCACTTCCTTTTTCCATCCAATAGAATAGCACACATGTTATACATTCATGGACCTCACACGTCACTTGTCGGTGATTCAATTAAGGCTACGAGGTGTGTGATGGGCGAGTGAGATTTCACTGTGCTGATGCTTGTGGATCGTCAATCTCAAATGTACTGAGCATCAAGTATGATGCAAATGGAATAGACCCCTCCATGGTGAGGACACGCATCACATAATTGTGGACCTCACACATCTTTTAGTAGGCACTATTCAACTCCTGGGTGGTGTGTGATAGATGGTTAGGATCTTGTCTTTAGATCAGACATATAGTATTTTCTGCACATGCCAAGAAGGTTATTTTTTAAAATGGGGCCAACACTAGGCCGACAGGTTTTGACCCTCAAGGTGGAAATTTTATAAAGGTTAATTTATAATATTTTCAACCCTACTTAGAGATTATTTAAAATGATGACATAAAACTAGGCACCCAACATACCTATGTGAAAAGTGTTGATAAAAGGATATTTGCAATGACTTAAGTTGTGACTTGACCAACCGGTGACTGGGTTGAGTAGGTCAACCTAGAATTAGAATGCCCAAGGTTTGAAACATGAAAATAATGAAGGTGAGGATACAGACTTAAAACCCTAAACCCTACATATGGGCATACATGTGACATGTTACTACCAAGTAAAGAATGAGCTCAAAATCTCAAAAAAATTAGGAGCTCCATCAATGGCTCATGCTCGGGGATGCATACCCTTGGTGGGAATGGTGAGAAAAAAATCTTATGGTGAAGCAAAACAACATAGAGGAACTCAAAAAATACCAAGAGCTTTCCCAGACAAGGAAAGAAGATGCAATAGAAAACAAACATACCAAGCCTATGTACAACATTTACAAGACTATATAGTGTACATGGAAATATAACCTATTTCAGGAGAAATACAGTTTCAAGAACTAACCATGTATTGGCAGTTCCATAAATTCACCTGTTAGTGACTACAATAAATAGGAGTCTTCCCCATGTGTGTCTGCAATCAGGTAAGGGCCAAGCCATAAGTGGTCAAACTTCCCATGCTTTCCTTTGTCTTCCAATCTTGCATTGGACAATAAGACCATACACCCTACTTCAAACTTCCTTTGAATGGCCTTTTTATCATATGAGTGTTTAAATTGGAGTTGAAACTTCTCATTTCTTTTATGAGCTTCTCTTCTAGTTTCTTCAAGCTTGATTAACTCACCCATTCGATGTTGCATCTCATCACAGATGTCCTCATCATATTCCTGAACAAATTTATACATTTTCATAAAATTATTGTGTGGTATTCTGGCTTCAACTCCATACACCAAGTTAAAAGGGGACTTTCCAATGAATTTCTTTACTATGGTCTTGTCATCCCATAATGCCAGTAGCAATTTTGAGTCCCAAGCCTTCTTATTCTTCTCAAGCGCCCACTTGATAATCTTCATGAGGCTCTTATTGCTGGACTCAGCCCACCCATTCCCTTGGGGATGCTATGGGGATGAATAGGATACATTTATGCCATGATGGTTACAAAAATCAATAAATTCCTCAAACCTAAAACACATAGCATTATCAGAAAAAATTCTTTGAGGAACACCAAATATACTTAAAATATTGTTCATTAAAAAATAAATGACAACTTTGCTAATTTCCCTCCTAGTAGGAATGGATTCAACCCATTTCATAAAATAATTAGTGGAAACCAAAATCCAAGCATGTCCTCCACTATATTTCTCAGACATCTCCCCAATAAAATCAATACCCCATTGCAGGAAGGGGGCATGTGCTAACACTAGCCTAAGTGGTAAGCTTCCTAATAATTTTAACTTTCTAGTAAATATTTGATAGGCATCACATTTATTCACAAATCTGTGAGCATCCTTGAACACTATTGGCCACCAAAAACATGCTCTTGATATCTTATATGTAGTATTCTTGGACATGTAGTACCTTTGCAAGCTCCCTTATACATTTCAATTAGCAGGTATTTTTCTTGGTCACCCTCTACACATCTGAGAAGCATACCCTTGGGGCTTCTCCACTAGAGTTCACCATGAATGATAACATACTTAATTTCCTACAGTTTTAAAGTTCTCTTCTCATTGTTAAGCATGCCTTCAAGGAATTGCATTGTAGGTACTCTACAATCCTTTGGTACCATCCACAAGTTTTCATATCACATATGGGGGCAACATTCTCATGTTCAACTTGATTAATTTGATTTTCCTCCAAATTGGTCTCAACCACTAACCTGGATAGACCTTGGCCCCTCACCAATTTTGTGATTTGGAGGTCGATGTTAAACTCATGGATCCTATTAGTCCACCTGCACCTTCGGCCTATGGTCTCCTACTGGGTGAAAATTTCCTTAACTATTGTGCTTTGAACATAAGCTACAATAGTTTCCCCAATCAAGTAGGGTCTAAAATTCTTTACAGCCTTTACCAAGGCATAATCTTCCTTCTCTATGGCATCGTACTTGAGCTCAATAGCCTGAAAAGACTTGCTAAAGAAATAAATTGGATGCTTAAAGCCCTCATCATTCTTTTGTAACAACACCCCTACCACTGTGTGAAATGAAGCAAAGGTGAAAATTTGAAATGGTTTGGTATAATTAGGATATTTAAGGATAAACACCTCTTTGATTGCATCCTTTATGGCCTAGAAAGCCTTAGTAGGTTCTTATGTCCAAGATACCTTCTCTCCTTTTTTCAAAATTTTGGATATGGGTTGGATAATTTCAGCAAAATTGGTAACAAACCTTTTTTAAAAGTTAATTTGTCTAAAAAAGGATTGAATTCCTTTCACATTTCTAGGTTGTACAATTTTATCAATAGGTGCTACTTGTTCAGGATCAATTTTGACCCCATCTTTTGAAACAATATGCCCCAATAACTTACCTTCTTTAACTCCAAAAGTGCACTTCTTGGGATTTAAAGAAATCCCAAATTCTAAAGCTCTAATAATTTTTTTCTCTAAATGGGAACAATGATCTTCCTCCTTGTTGTGAGTAGTCAAATCATCTTGATATATAGCCAAGAAAAGATCAATAAAATCTACAAAGGACACATCCATGGCTCTTTGGAATGTTGCACTAACATTAATTAGGCCAAATGAAATCATTACATATACATAGGTTCCCCATGGTGTTGTAAAGGCAGTTTTATATTGTTCAAATTCTCTCACCATGACCTAATTATACCCTAATAATTCATCCATCATTGAGTTCAACTCGCACCCTGTGACCTTCTACAACATTGCTTCCATGTTAAGTAGAGGATAGTTGTCCTTTAGAGATGCCACATTGAGATTTCTGAAATCTACACATAGCCTGATATCACCATTTTTATTTCTGATAGGAACCAAGTTTGAAACCCATGATGAATGTCTAATGGGTTTGATGATACCAGTATCTCTCAACTTTGTAAGCTCCTCTTGGATCTTTGGCTGCAAGGTAGGATTAATGGGCCTCTATTTTTGCCTAAAAGGATTTGCATCAGGTTTCAAAGGAATTTCATGTTGAAACAAGTCCTCTCTATAAGCCTTTAGGTCATCATATGACCATACAAACATGTGTCTATACTTCCTCAACAGAGCAATTAGTATATTCCTAACATGGGTTTTCATCTTTTTACCTATATACACCTTTTTAGGAGCATTTTTTGTTCCCATATTTATCTCCTCTAGGTCTTATTTATGTGTAGATGCTTTCTTGGTATTTGATTTATCTGGATCATCCAAGACCCTTTCTAGTGCAGCTAATCCCTTTGGAATCTTTTTTTTTTCAATTGAATTATCTTGTTTCCAAATAATGTCTCTTTTCCATCAACTTCCACCACATATGAGCTAAAGTCAATCTCTTGACTTTCATACCGGTCAATGCAATGCAAGAAGTTCAAAATGTCATTGTCATCATCAAACATTTCCTAGTTGAAAATGTTGTTAGGTATTGCATGATGAGTTTGAACTTCTATTTGTGAGACACCATCAAAGGTGACATCATCCAACCTGATAGCAATATTAGGCAATAAATCTGCTCTAACATTTTGTCCTCTCTCTATCTAATCTATACCAAAGGCATCAAAGGATTCAATAGTATCCCAAACCTCATTCTTGTATTGTCTTAGCCTCTTGTCCTTAGTGACAAATCTAGTCCTAACTTGAGAAACTACCAGCTTGGAATCCCCCAACACTTTCAATAATTTTATGCCATGTTTAGAAGCTAACTTCAAAAAAAGTAATAAAGCCTCATAGTCAACAACATTATTTGTACATGCAAATTGTAATAAGAAAGAATACTTAAATTTTTTACCTTGGGAAGAAATAAGAATAACCCCTATAATTGAGCCTTCCTTTGAACAGGCTCCATCAAAATACACAGTCCACAGAGCATCTTCCTATGGTGTTTCCAAAACCTCTTTGACAATTGGTGCAGGCTTAGTTTCTTCTTCTTCCTACTTCAACTCTTCCATTCAAAAGGTGTCTATTCCAATGTCTACAAAGTTGATTATTTTTGGCTCTTCATGTTCCCCAATATGATCGATCATGTGGCAGATCCTTGGTTCTCTTGCAATCTTAACATTTTTTTGATCTATTGAAGAGTTTACAAATGAAAGGTTGCACTGAATACTCCCACCCATGGAAGCACTCCAATTCCTTGACAATAGCATCCCATAGGTTGGTGGGATGTCCACCACTGTGATACTCATAAACAACTCCTTCTATGGGAGAGCTTCCAATCTATATGGAACCCTGTTGATTACCCCTATGATAGGGACTTCCCTTGACTCCATGGCATAGTACTTTCCATATGTGTGGTCAAATTTTAAGCCCATCTCTTCCATGATTTTCATTGACATTACATTACTTGAGGCTCCTAAGTCTACAATACAATTTTAGAGAAATTTATGATCAATGATCAAGCTCAGATAATAGGGATTGACTTGGTTTGGATTGGCAGTAATGGTGGCCCCCAGGTATACTTTTGGATTTTCATTTATTACAGTTTTAGCCTCAACATTATTTTCTTGGATTGTACTTGCTTCAGATTGATCAAGTGTTACTTGGCCCTTCCCACTAGTATCAATGCTATTAATAAAAGCAATAGTCTTGTGCTTATGCTCATCTATCCTCGTCATTTCTAGGAATGGGATAGTAACTCTAACTTGAGATAGTACCTGGAATATATCTACTAGAGAATAATTTGGTAATTCAGGGAGTACAAATTATGTAGGAGTTATTTTCTCACCTTGTCATTGAACCCTTTCAGCATTGGGTTTCATGTCTTTGGCATTCTCAACTTGATGAGTAGCTTCACCATCAATTTTCTCTCTTTGTACCCTTCTTGGCCCAAATTCTCATCTCTTTGGCTTCCTTGGGCTTTGCCTCTTTGTTCTTGTTTTTGTCTTCATTCCTTTGTTTGATACACTATTCTCTTTGACAAACATGTTGCTAGGGTTACCTTGATTACCACTTATGGTTTGATTCCTCAAAACAATGTCATTTCTTGTATTGGTAGCTAGTGCAATTGTATACCTTTCAATTTACTCATTTGTAGGCTTCCTCAAGGAAAAAATATTTGACTCTAGAGTATAAACCTTACAGTCATTCTCATCTTCTTCATCCACAAATACTTGTTGGTGATAAAAACTTTCCTCCTACCTTTGAATATCAACATCATCTCTATTTTGATCATCATTTGAGAAGTATTCTTCACAACCAAGGTCTGATCTAGTGATGAGTACATTTTTCATTTCATCCTGATTTGGAAAAGGGTTGGACCCTTCTAGATTTTCTTGAGATCCTTCTAGCGACACTCCCATAGCACATTGTTGTGAAGAATGGGGCATTTGGAATACTAAACACTAAGGAAAATATTTGGAAACATTAGTGGAATGTTTTTTGTAAAGGGTCTGGTGTACCCTAGGCATTATTCTGAATGTTATTTACTTGCTTCCCCATTATGCTAGTTTGTATGATAGGGATAATCCTACAATTTGGGAGGCTTTCATTCTTTTGAAAGTGCTGCTTTTCATTCTTAGCAACCTTCTATAACAAATTAAGAGACTAATCTAGTTTTTTATTAGGGGTTTCAGCTTCGACTTCCTTCTCATTCTGAGATTTTGGATTCTTCAAAGGCTTAGGGTCATCCCTTCTTCCAACTTTACTAGATGCCCTTCTATTGTTTTCAATATTTACTACCATCTTGTAGGCTTCCCTCGGGGACTGTGGAGTCTTGTCCCTAAGTAGATAACACATCTTCAAGTCATATGCATTATAGTACACAATCAAACACGCTCTTTCATTGGGCCTCAAGAATGTAGGAACTTTGTACATTTCCTTATGGAACCTTACATTAAACTCAATAGCCATCTCATTTTTCCCTTTTGTGATATTATTAAATTCATTCAACCTAAACCATGGATCGGTTTGATCTACATATTTTTCTCTAAAGATTCAAAATAATGAATCCTTGGAATTGATGCTTGCATTTGGAAAGCTCATATACCAATCCATTGCATCCTCAGTTAAAGATTGCATAAATTATTTCATAGCAACATCCTCATCCCACAATACAAAGTCCTCTATAAAAATTTGAAAAGCCTTTAAGTGGTCTTCTCCACTAAGGGCATTGTTGCCAATAAACTTGGGTACACGTTTCTTGGCATTATGTCCAGCACTAGATTTGGATGTACTAGGATGTTTTCAAAACATATCTACCTGTACCTATCAATGTGCAGCAATCTCCTCCCAGCAAGTCCTTCTTCCTCATCTTGGCTATCATTATCCCTCCTTCTATCACTATTGTGTCTAGACCTTCTATGTTGCGAATCATGTTGATCACTGAAATGAACCATTCTAGTTTTATCCTTAGGTTGTGAAGATGAACTAGAAGGGTTTCCAGTAGATGGAATTTTTTCATTGGAAGGGGGACTTGAGAATGATGTGTAGCCTTGAGGGCTTTGGGTTTCAGGGGTAGACCCTTTTATAGTGGACTCCAAGAAATTGAGCTTATTTTTCATCTCAGTGTTTACAACCAATAACTCCATCTCCTTCATCTTCCTATCCAACTCTTCATTTTCTTTCATTAATTTATCAAGAAATGGAATGGAATCACCTTGCAGTGTGTCTTTCTTGGAAGAACCTCCCTATTTAGTTTTTACTCCTTCATTATCTTTTCTCTCTCCCATAGGTTGTTTTCCTTTATCAACATTATGGGACTCATGATTTTTATTTTTGGGAGGAGTAACTGGGATAGAAGTCTTTTTAGCGTAGTATTGGTTTGTGGATTTGTAGAAGCATTATAAATAGAGGGAACTACAAGAATCTTTCCTACAACCTTTCACACAACTAGACTAGGTTCTTGGGAAGATTCGACTGCTAGTCTATCGAGTGTCTCCATCTCCTCAACCTTCCTTCTTAACATATCCCTTTGCATCAGGACATACCTTATTCTTTTCTCTTTCTCCTCATCCCTCTTATTTCTATTTTCATTGCACCTGGAGGCTCTTTCATGGAATAATTACATATCATTTAGAACTTCTTCTTCCTCTGGAAAGGTACAATCTCCATCAGATGCTACTATAGTCTCAGCTTGATGGGGAGTAGTATTATGGGAATATTCATCTCCAGTTAGTAGGTTAGGAGGTATAGGGGTATAAGGATGAAAATTTGGGGTTAAATGATGTTCATCTCTAGCACACCTACAAATAGCATTGTCTCTTTGTATTATATCCCTTTGTATTCTATCTTTCTCTCCTTTTCATGGATTGCATGCCTAGGTCTGAGGATTGCTCATTTACAATAGACTTCATATTAACCTCTCCTTTCTCATTAGAAGTGTTATCGCTAAAATCTAGCAGATTCCTTTCACATTCTGAACTAGAGCTAGAATGAATATCACATTCAGGGACCAAATGAGGAGTAGACTTATAGTTTTTAGTGTCCTTTTATTTTATCCACTTCCTGTGTGTATTATTTCTCTTGGGAAATTCTCCCTCGATCTTTTTCTCTGGATGCTTCTTCATGTGGCCTCATGTTCCTCACATTTGTATGTAAATATTCTTCATTTCCATCAACTTCTTTGATTTCTTTATACTTTAATTCTTTTCTTCTTTAATATCCTTAAACATTGGCTCACACTGGTGTAGAGAATTTAGAGTCACCACCCAAATTCCTCGATACCAATTAGTAGAAATTGTGTTATGATTTATGCAAATTTCAATAGATCCTTAGAGACTAAGATAAATTTTGACACCTACTATGTGCACTAGCATGAATTTTGAACATGAGCTTTGAAGAAAAAAGGGCAAGAAACTTATCAGGAACTTTGATGAAATACACGACAAAGATTTGAGCTAAACTTAGCAGACACATTAATATGACCGACTCTATAAGTAAATACCACCATGTAGCATAGTGATGTATGATAAGCCATTCTGGAAAACTAATAATTGTAAAGCTTATGTCCCTAACGGAGTCTCTATTTTGTTGGTTATTTTCAATGAGCCAATTAGATCTCGCTAGACACCTATGAGCTTTCCAAGCTCAATTATCGAATATCTACAAGATAAGTGGCCAAACAATGAGATATAGCACCAATTTATTTTTCTCCTACACTTCAAGCTCTATAAAACCTGGGATAGCAGTCCCACAATGTAAATTATATGACTTCTAAACAATTGACGTATACATTGTATAACTAAGCTAATATATTCTCATCAAAGGATAGGAAGGTGAAATCCTTCAAGAAATTAGAATTTCCTTGAAAGACTTGTGCATCTACAAATGACATTATCAACAACACCAACCACAACAAATCAAAGGTTGATCAAAAAGTTATTTAAAATCATGTTTTCAAGTTGGGTGACTAGAATCCTAAAAGGTGCTCATAATAATTATGGGATGAGAGTCAACACAAATTGAAATGGAAGGTAAATTTAATCCTAAACAAAAATGATCTTAGTGAAATTACTTTGCAATTCACCTATCTATAATCAAATTCTAAGACTACTTATTAAATCCAATTGTTTTGCACATGAATTTATGATTAGATATAAGCATTTTAACCGATTCTTTGAACCAGAGCTAAAATTAAAATGTATACCAAAGCTTAACAACAATGAAAATTAATGAAATGATCCTTGATCAACATTTTCATTAATAAATTTAGTATAGATTAAAACTGGAGAGACTATAGACTCCAAAAATTTACATTATCATTTTGATATGCCAAGAAACCATACATTTGACAAAACTTACTATCTAGACTCAAAGCATTAGATAAAGACTCCTAACATATTTTCTTTGTGTTCTTCAATAACACAATTTGACTCCAGAATTCAATAAGAGACCTATACTAATGGTGTTGAATTCCCTTTTATGGAAACAAGGCAGCAAAAAGAGCTTAATGCCAATAGTACACATGTCACATTCTAATTGGACCGCTACAAGACAATATTCCCTTTATAGTTATATTTACATTCTCAATGAGAGGGAGTACATATGAGACAAAGATTATTTTCATTTGCATGTGAACAAGAAAACCCACCTTTGAAAAGGCACATGTTGAAAATAATATCCTCCAAGTTGTTGTAGCACGTCCATCCTACTTGGCAAGATGAGAAAATTCCAAAGACAAGAAAAGTAAACAAAATTTCCAATCAACATCCACATTAGTGATAAATATTTACCTGTAGCACTTTTAACACAGAAACACATACTTTATACATTGTAACCTATAGGGCTAGACCTGTACAATACTTGACCAAGTATATGTGTTCCATTTTGAATTCACTAATCAAATCTAGTTAAAAATATCCTTCTCCATTGTCCATAATGCTCTTAAGATCGCCAATTGAATTCAATAATTTCATCCAATTTATTTTTGTAAGGAGAATAATTTTTCATGATTGAATTAGCTTCCTTATCAAATTCTTTGAGGAACCTAATGATAAAAGATAACTTCTCCAAAGTATCTTTGAGCATATCAATATTAACATCCTCACAAATTAATTTAGTTTGAGAAGAAATTGTAGTGTCCACCTGATTCTTCCACATTTGCAAAGGTTTCACTTCATCATGGGCTTGCAAGATGTCAGATAACAATGTTAGCAATGCCTGATTGTACTTGATCCTTAACTCTTTTATCTTCTGCACCAATTGGGAAACATACCCATGGGATGGTTTCTCCCTAACAACACTGAAAAACTTGTAAGTAAAGAATGCCATTGGATATTCATCTGCTTGTTGCTTTTCCCTAGCTACAATCAACTTCAAATCACTGACTCTAGGAATCCACCTATCTAAGAGTGGGGTTCCCAATTCTCCATCTCTCTGACTTTGTGTTTCCTTAAGCAACTTCTTGTATTCCCCAACTTGTTGGAGTAGTTCTTTTGTGGGTTCAGTGGATGGATTTTCCTTTGATGTACTCGTATTCTCTATTGAAATGGGCTCTTCACCCATGTTATAAGGAATAATTGACAATGCTTGCTCATGTGAAGGAGACTGGGGATGAATCATAGGAGAAATAGGAGTTGTATGTCTTGAACTAACTATCACTTGGGACTTCATCATTTCCAAATGTTGTTTCAAAAGTTCATGCTCTATTTTGAGCTCATCTACCTTCTATTGACTCTTATTGTATTCTCCTAGAATCTCATGATACTTTCTTCTAAACATGTCCCTATCAATAGTGATATTCTCAATTATTTCCTTTGTGGACCTAGCAACATTTATAGTCATGTCAATGGCTTCTAATGTTGGAGTATCTACAACTCTCTTTACAATCAATCTTCCACTAAAGTCTCAAAGCTCTACAACTTTGGGCTTTCTTGAACTAAGAGACAAGGGCCATATTTCCAAAGCATCACGTTCCTCACTAAATGAAAATCCTTGAAGTGGAAACTTGGCTTCATCTTCAGTGTGGAATAAAGGTTGATCAACCCTTCTTATTGTATCAAGTACTACTACATCAACAATATCCCACTTAGGTAACAACAAAACACCACTCTTTCGCACATGTTATTTTCCCTCCTTAGGTGTAATCTTCTTAAACCGCTTCTTGATCTCTTGCACCACATTGGATTGGATAACATTCTCAAGAAGCTTAGGATGTAAAATTTTTTCAACTGCAACCCTCTCTGTATATTCTCTATCCTTTACTCTCCATGTAAAATCCTTGAACATTGGTGTTTCAATGAAAGAATTATCCTCCATGAATTCTTTACAAGCCTCCACCCTCATATCATCAAATATTTTCACACCACTCAATTCAAATTTTCCTAACCTTCAGATGCTTGTCCCAGAGCTTGATGCAACTTCTCTTGTGGGAGAAGGTATCCCTTGCTACATATCTTTTGAAGTTATCACAATATCATCCTCATCACTACCAAGGTACTCCACTACCATATGCTTCTCTACCCTTTGTCTCTTAATTTGTGGCTGCTCTAGGGGAGGAGAACTTCTTGGAGTAGAATCAATGTCAATAATAATAGGTAAAGATTTTCTAGGAGGCAACGGAACTGATCCAGTTGGAGAAACTAGTCTTGAATCCTCTGGTACAACAGGAGTTGGATATGTTCACTCCTTATCTATATTTTTCCTTTTCCTAGTATACACCTACATTGTTTGGGTAGTTGATAGGAATGCCTCTCTTCCAAATTTGTAGATGGTCACTCTTCAATTTCCAAATTATTTCCCTTATTCCTAACCATTTCTACCCTTCTCAACACACCAACAACACTTTCAAAATTTTCTAGTGCATACATTACCTGGTTGAATTTCCCTTGAATGATGGGAAGAGGATCATACTTTGGATTTGTCTTCCTAATCCTTTCTACCATTTTTTTGAAGGTGATATACATATCCTTCCTTTCCTCTTGCACTTGGAAATCAAAAATATTTCTAATGACATCCTCAGGGAAATAGAAATAGTGAACAAACACACCTAATGATTTCTTTTCTTTTACTACATGAATGGATCCCTCTGGATGATGGTTCCTATCTTGGTTTTTCATTAATTTTTAGGGCTTGAGTACATCACTCAAACCATTCCACTTCCTTTTGATAAAAAAAAAAATGCAAATGTTGTGTATTCTAGGAAGAATGAGCCCTTCTTATTCTCTAGTAGGTGACAATCTTGGGATCCAACCAACTACCTCATGTCTTCTATAAATCCAATCCTGAGTGGTACATCCCTTGGTAGCACAAAAGGGTAAAAAGGAGTCCCATACACATTGAATATGGTCCTATCTAGATATGGAATGATATCTCCCCAATTATGGGTTATATTTAGCTCATGCCTCCTCTCCATATATAGGTTGTAGGAAGTCATGAAATTCCTTAGGGATCCTTGGTGGATCAAGAACTAGGAGTCTCCTCAATTTAGCTGTAGAAACATTATTGAAAACTAGGTAATCAAACTTTTGGTCATCCATATCTAGGATTTGGGTCCAACATTGGACCAGCTACTCAATATCATTATCCACTTTCTTTAGAGACACATCTTCCTCAAAATATTTCTCTTGCTTGCACAAAATCATATGCATCAAAATAGAATACCACTAGAATTTTACCCAATGATTTCCTCCCTTTAGCTCAACCAAGTGCTTGTGCATGTATTCTACTAGATAAGTGGCATAATCACAAACCACACTAAAGGGTGCATACTAAATATTTCCTTCCTTAAATATAGATATTAAATTGGTATGGTCGTAGGTGCATCAAAACCAATAATTTGATATAGGGAATAGATGGTTGTTTTGAAATAGGGGTAAAGTAATCTAGAAGGAAAGGTTATTTCTCATCTTTCCAAATCTCAATCCCCTTCCTGTTCTTCCCATATCTAGTTGAAGTCATGTGCATTGGTATCATGGTAGCTCAAAATAAGACTTTGGTATTCTCATATTCATTTTTTAAAGTATCCATGTTAATAAGGACCATATCCTGATTCTATTTTCGCAATTTGAAAACTTTTGCAATTTCCTCCTTGGTTTTAATCACCTCAATAAAATTACATGCCCTAACAATTTTGGACACTGGATCATATCTAGCTTCAATATCCTTCACCAGGTCCACATCCACACATACATTTAGGACTATAAGTTTCCCCATATCCATTTTCCAAGTATGGAAAATAGGATATTCACAATTACTATTCCCAAACCAATTTCTAAACATTTTCCACCTAATATAAGGAAATTTAGCATCCCTAATCTAGGCTTGATTTTCCTATAATCCATCATAAATCCTAGGGCCATAATATATTGCAGGTCTTTGATTTTCCTTATTGATTGAGGTTTTGAGTTGGTCAACGATGTCATCAGAGAATACCCTGGCTGGGGTTTCAAGATGAGGCTTCTATGCTTTGGGAGCTATGTATATTCAAGCAAGTTTGCATAGGCTAGGGTTCTAATAGAAAGAAACTCAAATCCTAACTCCCCCAATCAACAACCTAGGGCGCAATTAGAAGACACAAACTTACATAAACTTGGCCGAGGGAAATTGTTTTATACATAAAATTAATAGAAACAGATAATTAAAGCGTGGAATAAAAATAAATCTAAAGAAAACAAACACAACCTTCCCTAATTCAAGATAGTTCAAAATAAAGCACAAAATTTAGCATTAATTATACTCATTACTTTTCGCGTTAACATGAACCCTAATTTTCTCACATATCGACTCGAACACCTTGGCTCCATCTTCCAGTAGCTATGTACTAATTTGTTATTTTTGACAATGTGAGGAAATCAACTTGAAGTGTTTTACATCCCAATAACCATCACTACCAATGTCTTTTCAAACATTACTACTTGCTCGTGTGAAGAAAAATGGCTCTAATGTTCATGCGTTCAATTTAAAATGACAATGGTTGATTTCTTTTTGAGATGGCATGGTGAATGACTCAGATTTAGTCAATGCAATTTTAATTTACTTCGTAATACTTATCCAACTCATCATCCAATAGGAGAGTGTTAACTGGAAGCCCTATCATCTCTTTTCATGGTCTCCACTTCCTTTTTCCATTGGATAGAATAGTACATAGATCATCCTTTCATAGACATTTCACATCTCCTATCAGTCATTCTATTAAGGTTGTGAGGTGTGCGATGGGCCATTGATCTCAAATATACTAAGAATCGATTATGATGCAAATGGATTGGGCCCCTCCATGGCAAGGACATGTGTCACATAATCACAGACCTTGCACGTCTTTTGGTAGGCACTCTTCAACTCCTTTGTGGTGTGCAATAGATGGTTAGGATCTTCTCTTGTAATCAGACGAACAATATTTTTTGCACATGCCAAAAAGTTTAGTTTTTAAAATGGGGCCAACACTTGGCCGATGGGTTTTGACCCTCAAGGTGGAAATTTTATAAAGGAAACTTTACAATATTTTCAACCCAACTTAGAAATTATTTAAAACGATGACATAAAATTGGGCAAACAACATATCTAATTGAAAGGGCTAGTAAAAGGATGTTTGCAATGACTCAAGTTATGACTTGACCAACTGATGAATGGGCAGAGTAGTTCAACCTAAAATTAGAATTATGAAGGTAAGGATATAGAGTTAAAACTCTAGACTGTACCTATGGGCATACATGTGACATGTTACTACCAAGTAAAGAATGAGCTCAAAATCTCAAAATTTTAGGAGCTCCATCAATTTGGAAGAAATTAAGGACTAATTTAAAGTTTAGTTCTATATATATCATCCTCAAACTAGTGGATAGAATGAAGTTGATAATAAAAGTATAGGAAATTTTCTAAGATTTCTTGTTGGTGACAAACCTAAGCAATGGGATTCAGTATTTCCTCAAGCTAAGTTTGCATATAGTGGCTTAGTTAACAAATGTATAAGTAAGAGTCCATTTCAAATTATATATGGTTATAGCCCTAGGGGTATTTGATAATTAATTGATATTGCAAATATTGAGGGATACAAGAGAAGTGCTAAAGGAGAAGATTTTTTGAAATACATACAATATTTACACTAGAAAATAAGGGAAAAACTCAATTTTAGTAGCCAATAGTATAAAAATAAAGTTGACTTGAAGAGGAGTGTAAATAATTTTAAATTTAGAGATATGATATTGGCACATCTATGAAAGGAAATATTTCCCATCCATGCCTACAAAATTCTAAAGTGGAAGAAGATTGGACTATGGAAGATTATAAAAAACAATCACAAAATGCTTACAAATTGGAGCTATGTAAATGTTTGGAAACCTCTCCAATTTTTAATGTTTCCAATTTATATACTTACCATGAGGGGAATGTTGATGGGTTTTTTTTCACTTCTCAACACAAAAAAAATGTGAATGTCTTATCTCTCTTGAAAGGTAATAATATGCAACTAAGTTTTAAAAAATCACCCCAAGATCTCTCAAATGTTAGGTCATGACTATGCATAAATAGCTCAGTTGTTGATGTGTGATTTGTTGGTAATCACAATGGGCCTTTATGGTTCACAAAGCATGGAAGTTTTAGGAATTCATCGCTCTTAGTCCGATGATCCACAATTTATTCATGATTGGCTTCTAATTCAATCAAGAACCTCTCTAGAACTCTTTTTCTATAATCAAAATTAAGCAGCCATGCTTCAGGTAGCTAGTGGTCCTCTTTTCATAGGGCTAACTCCTTTTCCCAAATTTCTCGGGAGAGCTTGAGGATGCTTTCAAGTTTTAGGTATGTAATTCTATAGATATTGGGAAATTCCTTCAAATTTCCATCACCTACTTGTCCTCCTGTTGAAAGACCCTATATTTATTATGCATCTTGGGCACTCAGTGGATGTCTTAGTCACCCATATCGATAGCTCTTTTGAACTAGTTAGAAGTAGAATTAGTATAATTCTTCATTTTCTCCATTTTATCAAACTCCTGCTTAAACGATAGGGTGGGCATTGGTGATTCCATTGTAATTTCTTCTCCAGATGCTATCCATTGTTGTATGTAGGTAGTCAATTCTACCACTTGTGCTTTCAACTCCTCCTTTGTTCATTTATCTTTTTTCATTTTTTGGAGGATGGTGGAAATGGACCCTTGAAATGCACTGATCTTTTGAGCTCTAGATGTCAGGCCCAAGTTGATGGTTGTTATTTGATAGTGTCATTCATTTATGGTGTCTACATATTTGTGAGCTTTTGGAGTTGCCATTTGCAATATTATAGAACCTCAAGCATCTCTTGTGATATGTGATCTTACCTTTGGATTCTTTTCCTTTTGGGTCTTTACTTGTGTTCTAGCCAATATTTCCTCTAGAGGAGAATTGGGATTCATGAGTATAGGAGCCTTCCTCTTTAGTTGTTTGTGCTAGCCATGAAGGAACCTTAGTTGGGTGGTTAGGGGGATGTAGTGTTCATTTCATTATTTCTCCCTTCCTCTTGATCTTTTAAAGGCTCATTCTCTCCATGCCTGTGAGCCTCTTCAATATTTTCCTCTTCTTTGTCTTGCTCCTCTTCTTGGAGTATTTCCTTCCTTTATCTTGTTCAACAATTTCTACATTCTTCATGGAAACATATTCTTCTTGGGCTATCCCTTTATATTCTTCATGCTCAACATCAATACCTTTTTCAAGTTCAACATCTCTTTCTTCTATATTCTATTTTTTTTTTTATCTCCTTTTGGAGGCACTTCTTCATGTTGTAGGTCCTCATTTTGGCCAGTTTCTAGGAGCTCATCAACTTTCTCTTGATCAATTTCTCTATCAATTCTCCCTTCCTCAGAGCAATGCTCCTCTGGGTTTTCCTCTTTCTCCTCATGATCTTCAAGATGCTCTCCTTTAGGATCTTAATCTAAAGTTTCAATATCATAGTAAGTATCAAACTTACCTACATTTTCATCCTTGAAAAGTAAGTATCAAAGTTACCTACATTTTCATCCTTGAGTATTTGTTGCCATTCTTAAACAGAGGCCATTTCATCCAAATCAACTCTTAATCCTCTCTCATTGTGCTTGACGTAGTCTTCACAATCAGAGTCCTCAATTTCCTCAAAAATATTATCTACTATTTATTTAGGCTACTCCACATTTATTCTCTCCATCTCCTAAAAAATCTACATGGTAGCCTCCATCTTAAGTGGCTCAATAGGAGGTAGAGGGAGAGGTATGGAAAAAACTAGTTGGGAAATAAGAATTTTTACCAGAGGATTCAAAATTGAATTCAAAGAACTAAGGTGGAACATTTTGTGAATATGAAGCAAAGGTGTGTGGCAAGGTAAGGGGTTCCATGGAGGTTACAGGTAAAAAAGGTGGAAGTGAGGAAGATTAAAACAAGGAAGTGGTGGAAGAAGAGGAATTGAGAACCACTATGGGAGTAGTCATAGAATCAAAAGTGTGGTGGACAAAGATGTTCAGAGCGTGCAAAGATGAAATGAGCAATGATTGGGGAGTAGAGAGAGATGAAGCAAAACAAATTGTTGATGGGAGTGTAGTGCTAGTGGGTGGTGGAGATCAAGGTTGTTCATCCTTTCCCTCCTCCTAAGGTGGAGATCCTTCTTGTATGGCAGGCATATTGGGAAAAAAATTTATCATTCTCTTAGGCTTCTTTGATGGCCTTTGACCTTTGACTGAATTTTGAGTGTACACCTTTTTCTTTGGATGCTGCTCGGATGTGTCCTTCATTTTTCTTGACCTTGCAATGGGAAGAGACGTAGGAGCCTCACTCGAAGAACCTATAGCAACACCATTGTTTGTTTCACTTTCTATTTCATCTTCAAGCTCCTCATAGGTTAGATCCGTTCCTTGTTCACGTAGGTGGGCTACTTGATCATCTACCCACTTCTTCATCCTTTTCTCTACTGGAAAAGTGACAATATCTAGATTCATGACCTCTGGCTCAACCCAGTCAATAGCAAACAATGACACATTGATCAAAGCATTATACCTTTCATTTATAAAATTATCATCTTCTACAATCTAATTGGGGACTGGATATAGGTTGATGGACTTCAAAAAATTGGCAATCATCCTCATGTAATGTCATCTCAAGACCTCACATTCATCATCATAGTTCACCCATAAATATTTGATGTATGGCCAGTGGGCATACTAATTTCCAACTTGTTTCTTGATTTTTCCAAGAGGATCCAAGCCTCCTCTCTCTGGGTGTAACTCAAAGTTGTACTTTGGAAGCTCTTTCTCAAAGTACTCTATGTAGGGGGCAACAAGGCAGGAGTATAATCCTTGTCCAAATGTAATGGGATATGGGACACCAACATGGTGTTTGTTATGTAGTAGAGTGTGGGAAGTTTGTAACTGATGGGTAAGCTCTAGAAAAATGATCTTGTCATTGGGGTAGTTGGGTAGCCAATATGGGAACCTTGAAATCCTTCAACCCTTATATAGGTGAGTTTACGGAACTAGATGAACCAATACCTGAAACCCTTTATAATAGCTTTGGCACTATGGAACATTGTTCTATGATAGTCTCCTACCAAGGTTCGAACAATGTGCATGATGAAGGAATCATTGACCCACATATAATCCTTGAAATTTTTGTATTAGAGTTGTGGGTAGCAATTGTACACTCAATTTTTCCCCTTCTTTGTTCCCAAGTTGCTAACACAATCTAATCCTTTGTAGGGGAACTTCACTACCATAAAGTATACTAGATTGGACATCATGTAGAACTTCAAAGTTTTCTATACTACCACAAATTGATTGTGTAATTTCTCATGAATAATCTCATCACAGTGAAACTTGGCCTCTCCTTTGAGGATATCCTCTATGAAATAAAAAATGCATTCCTCAAAGAGTAAGGAAGTGGGAAGGCCCATTACTCTATTGAGGAGAGTTAGTAAGTCATTGGTTTCCTCTACAAAGTTACTTTTGTATAATTTATGGGGGAATTTTTTTGCTATGCCTCTCTTTTCCAATAGTCGTGTTTGGTTCATAGCTCTTTTACAACTCATGGGATCATCCTTCTGAAAATTCAAGGCATGCACCTTCTTGATTTTGTCCATTTTATGAAACAGTGGAATGCCAAACATCTTCACAATAGACATGGGATTCATATCAACTAGTACCCTCCCATCGACAGTGATTATCCTCCTCGTCTAAGGGTGATAACACTCTTGACATGCGAAGGCCAACTTTGGAGAAATTAGGGCAAGAGGAAAGCATGTTACTTTTGCTTGTCCACTCTACTTTATTCTCAAGGCCTCTTCTATTTTTTGGTTGACTAGGAGCATCTCTCAGAATTCATCAATCCTAACATCCCCCAAATTAGTTTCTATCACTTTGTTCCAATTGGAAGTGATATTTGAAGTGCACTCTACACCATGGAACTCATACTTCATCTTAGCTTTCTCTTCTTTCCCTCTTGGAGTCTTTGTTCTTCTCACCTTTGTTGGTCCTCTCTGCTGGCTTCTCTAATGGTTCCATAAATCTTGCACACAAAGTGTGTAGTAAGCATTTTGATAAATTAGAAGGAGCCAATATGTTATTAAATGCATCCACATGCTTGGGAAGGACCATTTCATTTATCAAATTTTATCATTTTAAGCTTATTTTTGGATTTTGTAGATTTGTAGGTCTGGAGGTGTAGGTTTCCACATATTGAAAGCCATTAGGGTGAATGTTGTAAGAAATAGTGTTGGGAGGATGGAATTCTATAGGCGAAGTTCTGACGGTGAATTTCTACAAGGTTAAAATAGTAAGAAAATCTAGTGTAAAATCATTAGGCACGTGCATAAATGAGGCATAGAGCATTTTGGAGTTCTTTTTACTTGGTCAAAGTAGCTTACCTAATCATATGGAAATCTATGATGCAAAATCTACCAAAGGGATTGCTATTTGAATCTTGCAATAAGAAATGACCTATGGAAGGCGGCGTTCCGCAAGGGAGAACCCACAATAGTGTTTCACTTAGTTAATTTTAGTTTAATCTCTCTTGGCATGTGGGGAAGGCATGTTTGGTCATATTTTCTTGAGAAATTTGTCATTTCTAAGTTAGCATAAATTGGGCATATAAGAGTTATGAGGCATAAATCTATAAGAGTTTTGTAGTTAGGGAGTGACTTAGAGTGGGCGATGTTCTGCAAGTAGTGGTCTGCAAGAGTCGACTCTTAGAGAAATTTGGAATTGTGCTTTGGAATTTGTATTCAAGTTTGAGGTTTGAAGAAACGTAGGGTGTGGGGGTTGTATTATGGGAAGCTATAAGAGATTTTCCATTAGAAATGGATGAGGAATGGCAGCCTTTTGCTATCAATGGCCTACAAGAGCATTCTTAAAAGGGTTTAAAACTTAGAAACTTTGAGGTTCTTGCTTGAATACTGTGGAAACATAAGGTATGAGGATCACCTGGCAAAAAGCCATTATGACCTTGTCATTTAGTAACAACGGTGAGGAATTAGTGGCCCACACATTGGAACCCACAAGGCCATATGCTTAAGGTCTCATTACTAGGCTATTTCTTGATTGAGCATATTGGAAAACTTAGTGACAATGGTAGAGGTGGGATCTGCAAAGCGAGAATATTTTCTTGATAATCCATTAAGAAATGGCAAAGACGAAGTGAAATCCTAATAATAGCATCATGCCCAAGTGGAACCACAAGAGAATTTGGGCCCTATAGTTTTCAAGGTTTAAGAAACATTACTCACCGTTAGTAGAGTAGGTTAAAGCAAAGGATGAAGGAAAGAATGCCATGATGATGTGACCATGAGCAGGGAGGAGAGTTCTATATAACACTCCCCACCTCAATTCGAAGACTCAAATAGCTTCCTAGGGTTTGGTTTCCTACAGTTTAGTAGTAGAAAGGAGGAAATAGAGGGAGTGAGGGTTGATAGTGTTTTCACCACTTAGAATGATGTTGAAACAATAGGTTTCCTCAATTTAAATCCCATGCTCCATGATATAGATATTTCAACTTTTAAATAAACTAGGGTTCAGACTATAGCTTTTGACGTTTAACTTGAAACCCTATGCAGCTTAAAATGAAATGACAACATGGAAGCAGTCGAGGGCCTACCTATGTCACATGGTCGGTGAATGCAGTTGAAGCTCAAGTCTTCAAAGTTTCATGTGCATGTGAAATTCCTCCACTCCTCCAATTTTGAAATTATTAGGTGAAAATGATAGCTCAAGGGGAGACATATTTATAAGAAAATGAGCATTAATGGGTAAATTCAATTATAGGTATGGAACAAGTGAGGTAGGTGGGAACATGAAAACCCAATGGCTGGTAGCCAAGGGAGAAAAGTACTGTGGAAGGATTGAGTGCAAAATAAACATGTAGGAATTCCATTCCATGAGGACACATAGAGAATGCCATTAGAAATAGTGGAGTGGATAGGGAAATCCATAAAAGGAAACCTGGAATGAGGGATCCATAGATGGTGAAGGACGATGTGGATTCTGAGTGATGACAACCTGCAAAGGTATTTCTGTAGCAACCCGAAACTTCCTAAAATTTGTGTAAGTGACCTGGTCAAGGTGAATTTGGAAAATTTTAAGGTATATGACCATCCTAAGCTCAAAAATAGGGGCACAAAAATCAAGGAAAAGGTGAAATGACCTGGCAGAAGCAAGGTGAAAAGAGGGTGTCATTGGTCCGAGTGAGACATGTGTGCAATAGGCACAACAAATGATGACTCTGTTGGGGAACGCTCCTAAGCATTCCAAGGAAAAGAATTCATCTGAAACCTAAAATATCAGGATTCACAGACTAGAAGTAGGCATCATCGAATGAACTCATGGGTAAAAGAAGAATAGAATCCTTAATTGAAGCAATTCTCAAGTACCTCAGAGTTGTGTTCAAGGTGAGTTCATTCCATCCCTCAAAAACTATAGGGACCAGTGATCAATTAGCTAGGACAAGCTACATAAGTAATCTAACTCCAAAAGTAACCTAGACATTGTTCCACTACCATTCAAGCATCTATAGCCCCGATGCAGTTGTCACTGCAATACCCAAAAAAATTGCTCTATTGTCAGTCATGTGTTCATAGCCCTAATAGAGTTGCTTGCACACCCACAAAGTTTCTTTTTTTTCAATGTTTTCTTTCTTTTTCTTTTTTTCTTTTTTTCCTTCCATACTTTTCTTTATACATTTTTTCTCAACTAAATAAGCAATGAATCTTATATTAGGGTTTGGAGGTTATAGTGGTCATTCAAGTAGATTTAAGATTTCTCACTTGTAGAGGCTTCATAATAACTGTCATATAGTTCATGAAGAGTATTAAAAAATGTATGTTATGTGAATTCTTAGATAAGTGTGAAAGGATTCAAACAAGGGTTTTGTTCTAGGTCAAGATGAAGTTCAGGAGAAGAGACCTGATTCCCAAAAGTAGATAGAAATCTTGCTAACTCATGAAGACTTATCCATGGGGAAAATGGGAATGTGGAAAAAAGTGAGCCCTTTGAACATGCCAAGCACAACCACTACAGCAAGAATGAACAACTTCCTTAGCAAAAACAAGGGTCAGAAAAAGAAAAAACAAAGAAAAGAAAATCAAAAAGAAAAATACCTACTCTATCTATGTACAAGGGTGAGCTAGAATAGCTCAAGAAAGGAAATAATGCTTCAATTATTACCCGTTGAATTGAAATAGAGTGTTTTCTCTAGTAAACATCTTTCTGAAAAAGGTATTATCCCCTAGGATTCCAGAGATTTGAAATGGGCCAAGCCAAAGCTTTTCAAAATTTTCATGTCCCCCTTTGTTTTCATGGGCCTTAGCCCAATATAACACTAAATCAAAAATTATAAAGGATTTGACCTTGGATCTATGATCTAACCATCTTTTGACTACACCTTGATGTTTGGAAAAAAATTCTACGGATTCGTCATGTTTCTCTTCCAGGTGGAGCAATTCAGCTAGATGGGATTCAACACATTATCCCTCCTCATAAAAGGTGTTAATAAACTATAGTGTGGGAATCCTGAGGTGGATTGGAAACATAGGTTCCAAACTATAAATGAGGTGGTATGGGGAGGTTCCTAAGGCTGCATTATGTTGGGTGTGATCTACCCATAAGGAAAATGGAAATTGTGTGTGTCAGTCCTTTGGATTCTTGTCTAGCAACTTGTGTATGATAGTCAATAAGTTTTTTATTTATGGATTCAGCTAACCTGTTACCTTGAGGATAGTAATTTGATGAAAATTTGAGCACAATCCCATAATCAATAGCTCAATTTACAAATTTAAGGGAGCCAAATGCAAGACCAATATCACATAATGTAAATGGACATCGAAAATGATTAATAATGTAACTTTCTAAAAAATTAATTACTACCTCAGTGGTACATTTTCTACAAAATATAGCCTCTATCCACCTAGTATAGTAATTAGTTGCCTCTATCCACCTAGTACAGTAATCAGTTGCGGTTAGAATGTACCCATGACTGACAAATGATGGTGGGATTATCAGACCAATAAAGTCAAGTCCCCATTGAGCAAATGGACTTACCTCGACCACTGGTTGTAGTACGAAAACAACATATGTCTCCTAGGTGGTAGAAGTTTGGTAGACATGGCAAGATCGAACATGATTGTGAGCATATTTGAATAAGGTCGGCTAGTAGTATCCACCTCGTAGGATTTCGTGAGCTGTTGAAGGACCAGAGCCATGTCCCATTCTGAATTTATCATTGAATTCCTTCAGGACTTAGACATTTGAGGTAAATTCCTTCATGATTCTTCTTATATAACATGGCTCCTTTCAACATGTAACTATTAATTTTTAGTTGTAGGGATCTTTTCTAGACTCCTTGCAAACATGGTACACATTTTTGGTTTAATAGATAATACATGAGTCCATCATACCATTCATCTAGAGAAATGTCCTCCAAGTGGTACTACTGAATGGTGAGTTCTAGTTTTGTTTATGCTATTGTGCACCTAAGAGCCTGTCCCCAAACTAATTTCATTGATTTAATCTCCATGTAATGCTCTGACAATAGCATAACCCATTTTTTTCATCTCTCTCCAAGCTCATTTTTCATTAGCAATATCTTAACAATTGGGTTTGGAATAATGGAAATTACCTTGTTTAATAGAATGCAATGCTTGAACTTCTTAACTCCATGGATGAGGGCATATTCCTATTTCTCAACATTGTGGTAGCATAGTTAAACATCTTTTAGTGGGGAACTCATGAAGGAAATGGGATGATCCCTCCTAGCATCATCCTTTTGCGTTAGCATGCTAGAACATGAGTGATTTGAGGAAAACATATATATAGAATGGCTTAGAGTGATCAGGGCTGACTAGTATGGGAGCATCTGCAATGGTCCTCTTAATTTCTACAAAATCCTATTTAGCTTCTAGCATCCATTTTACTTTGGTGTATTGCTTAAGAATTGCATTGAGTGGTTTCACAATTTCTGCAAACCCTATAATGAATTTCCTAACAAAGTTAATTTTCCTAAATAAGGATTTCATTTCTTTAGAACTTCTTTCCCAGAGGTTGAATCTTCAAGATGGCTTGAATACACTCTGGATCAATTGATATACCCTTTTTTGAAATCACATGTCCTAACAATTTTCTCTCAATTACCCCAAAGATACACTTCTTTGGGTTCAACAAAATTCCAAATTCTCTGCACTTTTGGAATACCTCAACATAAGTTGAAGACATGGTCCCCTCTCTTCTTTGAGAACACTGTGAGGTCATCTATGTAGATGATGATGCATTTACCAATGAGGTCTTTGAAAGCTATATCCATGGCACATTGAAATGTTGCACTTGTGTTGATCATGCCAAATGGCATCCTTCTATATGTGAATGTTTCCCATTTTGTGGTGAAAGTCATCTTGTTCCTATCTTCGTATATTATAAGTAGTGTATAAAATTGTGCACTCTTGAAGAAAGAGGAAATTTCACACTTAATTTGGACCTATTTTGGCACCCTTGCATTAATTCCCCTTTAAAATCATCATTTTATAGGCCCCTATGACCGATTATTTTGGATCTCTTGAGGCTCATTCCACTCAAAAATCATATAAAATCACCTAAATCCTAACAAAAAGCATTTAAAACATCCAAATCCTGAAAACCCACATCAAAAAGCTTAGGTGGGACTCATTCACCACCTTAGGTGAATGAGTCCCCTTTTGCAGGACCCATTCACAAAGGGTGGCAAATAGGTCCCATTTGGGGTCTTTTTCAAATTTGAGTAGGAATTTATCAATTTAACTCATATTTTTGTTAAATACCAGCATTTGAGGTCTAAATAACCATCAATTATATGATTATTCCTATAAAAGCAAGCCTTTAAGTCATTTTTCAAGCCAATCAATATCTCTAAGTACTTTGAGCAAGCATCAAGCATTAAGAGTCTTCAAGCAATCCTTGACAAGAGCATTAATTCCAAAAGCAAGCAAAGTTGAGGATTGGAGTAGCATTAGAGTATATTGCAGGTCTTGAAGCTCACCTTCTATCAAGATCTAGGATTTCCAATGGTTTGATCATGGATTCCTATGATGAATCATGATGGATTCTAGGTTGGGTAGATGCAACTAGCCATCGAGCTAATCCTAAAGACTTGTTTCCTAAGTGATTACATCTTCCATTACCACTCTACATTCAGCCTAAGGTAGAAGCATCACTAGATTTCACTTGGATTGATTGGAGATCACCACAAGTGATTTTTTCATATTTTCATTTCCATTGTTCCATTATATTCTTGCACATTAGAATAGGATTGCACCATGTTTTAGATCTCCTAGTCTTGAACAAATTTAAGGTTAGGGATTTTATGCACATTTTATCATTTCTACAAAGGTTTAATTACCAAAATGGGGTTCTGACTGAGGAAAAACCCTCATTAGAAAATCAATTTGAATTCTATTTTACAAGTATTTTTCACAGATTTAGGCTTGAAACTCAAATTGGAACGAAAGAGTAGGTGTTAGAGAGTAGATTGGAATCTTCAATTTTCAGAAAATTCAAATGGGACTAATTCACCAAGAGTGGAAAATGAGTCCCACTATAGTTGTATATCATATCTATTTACATATTTTGATAACCTTTTTCTTGAAACGAACTCTCGTGCAGAAGCTAGAATTTGGAACTAATTCATCCAGGTTGGTGAATGAGTCCTAGTAGCATAAAAAGTCTATATTTTTAGAATTTTAGAGCTATTTCTAGTTTTTCTAGGGTTTCTAGGTGCACAAAATTTTCATTCTTGTTTTTTTGTTCTATTTTGTTTGTATTTTTAGAGCATTCTTTAGGTTATTTAGTATTTGTCTGCATATCACGTTGTGTTTTAAAAAAATTTCTTTTCCAAGTGTGTACTTGTTGGTGAACACCTCATTATACATTATGAAATCCCTAGAACCTTCCCTTTGATATATTTCAATCTCCTTTACATTGAAATCTCAAGGGTTTGTTCTTGAGTGAAGTGTTGAAAAGTGGTTTTTGGTCTTTCTCCTTTTAGGTCCAAAACCCTAGAAACAAAAGAAAGCTCCATTACCCCATTTTTTACCATTTCATTTTGGTGAACCTACATATAGAGCATCATATTTCTAATTTGGAGTGTATTTACATCTTAAAATTAACATTGCATTAGGTTTTGCATTGTTCAATTTGCATTCTAGGGTTTCAAAATTTGTATTAGTGAAAAGCTCATTTAGCCTGCATTTTTGCACTTAATTTCATTGAAAAATAGTAAAATTATGCATTTGCATCTTAGACTTGCATCAGAAAATATAAAAAGACTAAAAATCAATTGAAAAATTCTAAACATTTTTTTAAAATTAGTACCTAGACTCATTAGCCACCTTGGGCTAATCAGTCCCATTGCATATTTTTACTGCATTTTCTGGCATTTAGTCTTCATTTTCTAAGTTTATGCTTGTTGTTATCTCTCTGTTTCAATTTGTATATTTTTTGTTTCATTCAATTCATTGCATTTAGCATACATTCATTCATCTTCTACATTGCTTAAAATAAAAATTGCACTTACAACCTTATTGCATAGTTTAAACTCTAAAATTTTCATCATGGATATGTGTTTTAATAAGCTTTGGATGTCATTTAAGTCCTTAGTAGATATTTCAATTTTTACCTTTGACAATGACCCTAATGACATTGAACTTACTCATTCTCCTTCAACTCCTAATGCATGTCCTCCTTGTGATGTTGACATCATTGGAGAAGATGACGACATAATGAATAAGTTCCTAAATGATTGTCTTAACAACCTTGAAGCTAATGCATTATTTTATCCATCCATGAATCAACCAAGTCCTCCTACAATACCACCTCTTGAGATGTTTGGTTACTTACATCCTGAAACAAAAGTTGAACCTAAGCTCCCTACAATAGGTGAACCTAGTTCCTCTATACAAGCAAACACTTAGCCATTTTTTGATAAAGAAGTAACAAAAAATCCCATCAATCTTGAAGAAACATATGGAAAAGGTTTCACAATCTTGAGAAGCAAAGGATGCGATACAACAAGTGAACATGAAATTCATCAACTCTTAGAGAAAAAAACAACAAATGAAACCACAAAAGGGTTAGGATATCAAGATCCTTCTCATAATAGCAAGCCTCCTAGAGAATATCTAACACTCTGAGATGATGGTTTGGTGATCTTTGATTCCCCTCCTAATTTGAATGTCCTTATTCGTAACGAACAGCCAATGACTCATAACAATAATAATCATAAGGATAGGATCATCTTAGGACCTCCTTCCCTAATCCCATCTAGAGAAGGTGGTGAATCTAGCAAGCGCGAGAGGCCTTACAAGTTAGAAAAATTGAAGTCTCCTCGCCTGCCGCCTGAAAGTGAAAGAAAATTACAAATTCTTCTCAACCAAGGATTAATATTATTACCACCTATGAACCAACTTGTGATATATCCCAAAGATTCAAAAGTTCCACATTGATCATATCATTGAGTTCTTGGACATAGTACTGATGAGTGTCGTGCATTGAAAGAAATATTGAGCAAGTATCACTTTGATGGAGATAATTTCTATCCGTTGATTGCATAATATACCCTCCTACTCTTTGTCATGTAATAGTTGTAGAATGTTGCATTTCTCACTATTACATTATCTTTCCCATCCCCTACCTCAGCTCATTCTTGTCTCACATTCAATGGGGGAAAACAATTTTTAGCCTTGTCCTAGTAATGTATTTGTTATTGTCCCTTAAATTCATCATTCACCTTTTTCTTATATAGACTAAGATTTGGAGGCAGATGACTTGATCATAGGTTGACTCACATTTTCCTTACTAGTGTTTTGTTTTTTCTTTTTCATTTTCATTTTCATTTTCTTTTGTGTGATTGTATGTGCGTAATGTAATCCCCCATGATGTTTTTCTTGATATTTTCTCTCTCTTTGTGGCATTCCTCTATGTGTATCTTTATTCCTCTCTATGTCGTGTATCACTCTCTTTTTTCTTTTTTCTTTTTTTCTTGTGTTTTCATTTTAGGGATGACACAAGGCATTGAGACACCCTATGTCTCCTTCATGTTGACCCAAAAGGATTTATTTTCCTTAGCCTTTTCATTTTTTCTTTTTCTTGTGCTTTCCTATTTGGGATGACATAAAGCATTGAGAAATTCATGTCTCCTTCATGTTGACCCAAAACTTTTCCTTTTCTTTTGCCTTTTATTTTTCATTTTTCTTGTGCTTTCCTTTTGGGGATGACACAAGGCATTGAGACACCCTATGTCTCCCCTGTTGACCCAAAAAGTTTTTTCCCCTTTTTTCACTATCTTTATGTCATTCTTCTAGTTCTATCTGTATTTGGGGGATGATGATAGTTCCAAGCTCTCTAATAACATTGTAACAAAGAACATATTGACCCCAAATCCATAGATCCCTTATGTGTTTGGTGTTTTCATTTTGGGGGAAACTCCTCTCCTATATTTTTCTCTTGCATGATGTAGCTTTACTTGGAAACATATGACTTGGCATAAGGGATTTCCAAGCTAGCTCTCATATTTTCTTTTTATGTTTGCATTTTTCATTTGCTACTTTAAAGTAATTGCTCACAATATGGTGTTTATCAATTCTTTTAAAGTGGCAACATGCATTGGCATTATTCTTTTGTATTTTTTTTTTCATGGTTCTTAGTGCAGCCTTCTCACTTCATACAGTGCATTTGTCACTTTGTGGGTTACATTGGGTGTGATTTCCTTCATGAGCATGATCTCTCTCAGTATATTACATTCCTGTTAGTGGCCTGATGTGACACATTGCATCCCCTAAGTTTAGAATCTTCTATTCTTTGATTGGTCCTCTCTTGGAGACATTAGGCACAATGTTCCCTAAGTTTAAAAAATTGCATGAACTACGCAAGACTCCTTTGAACATTCTCTACATGTTGTATTTTTCATTTTCTATTATATGTCCACCTTGCATAATACAACTTTCATGCCTATAGCGCTATCCTATTTGTTCATGAGCTCCAAGCATCTAAAGTTTTGCTTGTCTCATGAAGCTCAAAAAATCATTTTTTTGTAGCGCCTTATTAAATTTATCATGAGGCATAACTTTTGTATGGTTTTGTGGGAATCCCAATCCAAGGCATGAATTCCCCCATAGCCACTTGTTTGTGTGTGAGTGCATACCAACCATGAGTGTATGTTTCTCACCTTTCAGGAATTCTCACATGGTGGATAGCCAGGAGTTTTGTCGCCTCAGAGTGAGTATGTGTTTTTATGGACCAACAACCTAGATCTAATCCACATCGAGATGGAAAAATGGTCGAATCTTGATTATATTCTTCCAATTCTTTTCTTTCTTTTCTTTTCTCATTTTTCATGTTTGGGTATGTGCAGGATCATCATGGGCCAAAAAGTGGCAATATGATGGGTATGTGGCTGATGACTTTTTTAACCCAAAATTGATGAAACAAAAAGGGTTTTAAAGGAGATTCTCATATTTCCACCAATATAAATTATTCTTTACTTTGAATTTAATAAGTAATTATTATTCATTTTCTATTCAAATTACAACTAAAGTTCTATTGGTAGGTGATTGAAAACATCTATAACTTTCAAACGATCAAATTTTTGAATCCAAAACATGTGTCACATTCTATTCTTCACATACTATAGGATTAAAAAATAAAATTTAATTTCATGAAGTTTTGACCAAGTTAAGGTGGTCGACATATGATTTTTTATATTTTTAAAAATTGTAATAGAAAATTCATAATTAATTATTTACTTGGAAAAATTACAAAAAAATATGCATCACATTGGGACATGAGTCCTCTACTTATATATAAAATCTTATAAAAAAATATTATCATTTTGTTGTGGTTAGGGTGGTTAGATAGACACCTACTTCTTATTTTTCCTAAAATTTAAGTACTACTACATTGAAATTTCAAATTTTCACCAAATAGATTTTATATTTTTTTTAAAACCTAGTAGTTTAGAAACTACATTCAATTTGCTACAGATTCTATTCTTACATACTTTTGAAATAATATAGATAACTTATTAAATTTTTTACATCAAGTTTCCTAACTCTGATTTTTTTGATTTTTTTGCCACTTAAGGGCCTATTTTTTCCATGATGATCCTGCACATACCCATTTGGCAGTGTATGCTTGGCCTTGCTATTGTTCTTTATATCATTTTCATGTGTGTTCCTTTGTCCTTATATTTGGTTTGTCATGGTATCTTTATCTTGGGGGCTTGATCACCCGTCTTGATTGTTGTTGTCTCATCTTGCTAGCATTGGTTCATTGGAACCCCTCTTGGTGTGTGTTTGTCTACTTTAGTGTGATTTTGAGGCAGGTTCATCCTCTCACTAAAGTTGGGGCTAAATGTAGTGTCAAAAAAAAGGATCCTTTGACATTTTTCGCACTTGTTTGGGTCCTCCTTGTGGATTTTGGCTTAATGATGCCTTGATTTAGTGTTGTAATTTGGATAACACATTCACATTAGGTATTGGACCCTTGTGAACTAATGGAATTTAATGGTGGCTTGCAAAAGTGTTGTGAATTTTTGTAACACTATCACACTTTTCTATGGTTTTATCAATTCATACATAATTTTAATCATGATTGATTTTAATCTTTCCTTATTTGGAATTTTTTAAAGTGTTGTAACACATTTTCATGTTCCTTTAGGATTTTCATTAATGATTTGGCTTTCGTATGCTTTAATTCACCCTATTTTACATCCACAAGCCTCATTTATTACATATTTTTTAGGATAATCCCAACAAAAACAAATAACCAATCAAAATTTAGGTGTTCTTGGCTTGTATGGCCTCGGTTTAGTGTCTATGACTCATTCGTCACCTTAGGAGAATGATTCCTACCTAGGTCTTTTTGGCCTCGATGTAGGTTTCACACATTTCTAGACACTTTTGATTTTTAGTCCCATACATTATGTGTGATGGGACTCATTTTCCACCTTGGGAGAATGAGTCCTATGTGACCAAAATTCAAATTTAAATCAAATTTTTGGTGGGGTTTTATTCTCCTAGATCTGATGTTGGCTTGTAGTGTTGTAATTTCGGGAATTCTTACATAATTAAGTATAAATACAAGGTTCTTTCACTCATTTTTCATCCCCAAACATTCAAGTATTCATTTGAGCATTCATAAAAGCATTCAAGGCATTTCAAGAGTAGATTATCAAGCATTCTAGAGCATTCTTCAAGTTTCTATCATCATGTCAAATATTGTTTGCACCATGGTGTTTTAGAGCTAACAATTGTGGTGTAGGATAGTGTGATTCAAGCAAGCATTACATTCAAGATCTATCAATATCAAGCAAGAGTCCAAGCTACATCCATTGGAGCCATCACTTACATGTTTTCAACACTTAATTGCAAGGGTTTGGTGAGTTACAACATCGTTATTTTTTCATTCATCATTCTCTTCTCTAAATCATTCTATTTCAAGGGTTTAATTACCAACAAGGGGTTTGACCATGACAAACCCCTATTGACTAACCCCACAACATTTTCCCCTCTCTTTGCATGTAATTTTCATATCTAGGTTGTAGATTTATCAAGGAGGAAGATTGGAAAACTTATCAAAGCAATTCAAAGTTGTCAAAGTTGTGAACAAGCCTTGGAGAATCTTAGAGAAGGTCTACAGGCTAAACTATATAGTTTCAAACCTGATTTGAATTGGGAACAAAAAAGCAGACTAAGAGCTACAAAATCTAGTTTTGAATTTCCAAAAATATAGAAGTGGACTAATTCACCACTATTAGCGAATGAGTTCCACTGTACCTATCTATCAAGGATTTTTGAGATTTGAGTACCCATTTGTCTGAAACTTGTTCCAACATAGTTTAGTTGAAATTGGGCAGATTCACCCAGCTTGGCGTATGGGTCCTAGTTAGCATAATTAGCCACTTTTTTAGGATTCTAGACCTCCACTCTTCATTCTTTATTTTTCTAGGTGCACATTTCCAGTTTCATAGTTTTGTTATAGTTTACTTGCATTTCTAGGTTATTTAGTATTTGTTTGTATATCACGTTGTGTTTTCAAACATTTTCTTTTCCAAGTTTATACTTAGTGGTGAACCCATCATTATACATTATTCAATCCCTATAACCTTCCCTTTGACAGATTTCAATCTCCTTTGCATTTAAATCTCAAGGGTTTTTTCTTGAGTGAAGTGTTGAAAAGTGGTTTTTGGTCTTTCTCCTTTTAGGTCCAAAACCCTAAGAGCGAAAGAAAGTACCATTACACTATTTTTCTCCATTTAACTACCATTAAATAATTGTAGCCTAAGTAGACATAAAGGAAAATACATCATTTGTGAATTGTTGATAATTTGCAACACTTCGTCCAATCAAGGCACCAGATAGTTATCCTTCTCAGAAGCTCTATTCATGTTTCTAAAATCTATGCATAGCCTGATATCTCTATTTTTCTTTTTGAATAGAACCAAATTGGCCACCCATGTGGAATGTTAGATAGGGAAGATGATGCATGTGGGAAAAATCTTTTTCACTACTTTGAAGATAATAGGTTCTAACAATACATTGATTGCTCATTGTCGTTGTCGGAAGGGCTATACATTTGGTTTGAGTGGAATGGTATGAGTGAGGATTGAAGTATCATACATTTTGAGGTCCTTGTATCCCCAAGCTATCACATCATGACACATATGGATGGAATCAATGGTTCCTTTATTTTCTTTTGGGGTTCAAACTTTTCCAATAAAAACATTCTTAACATCTTCCATAGTACCTAGATTATGAGCATCACACTGGTTGTCTATGGAATCCTTCTTGGTTTGCTAATCTTGATCCCTTATGTGGTCCAAGTCAAATATTATTTCTAACTAAACCATACCCCTAGGTATTGTGTTTGTTTTCATATTGATAACCCCTTCTATATCATTCCCTACTTCTTTGGATTCTACTTCATCTATGATCTAGGAGGAAAATACATCGAAATTGGTGATGAAGTCAAGGATATGCTTGTCATCTTCAAACACTTAGAATTTGGTAACATTGTTGGGCACCGACATAGTGGGGGTGAGTTCTATAGTAAATATCTTCAAGCGAGTTAATGATAAAGGTTGTAGGGTATTGGTTGCTTGTACTAGGGCATCAACAGTCTGGTTTTAAGAGAATTAATTAGATATTGAATGTGTCAAACCCTATATGAGATCCCATCCTCTATGCCTATAGTTAGCTAACCTCTTATCATGGCATGAGTACAATTTCCTGACTAGCTTGACAACTAGTTTAGAGTCCCAAAATACTTGTAACATTTTGACCCTAAGTTTTCTTAATGTCGTAAGCAACACATGAAGTAATACCTCATACTTAGCTACATTTTTTATGAAATAAAATTGTAATCTATGAGAAATAAAGTAAGTCTTACCTGAGGGACTGATTAACTCAAATCCTACTCTCATTCCTTGCTTGGATTTACATCCATCAAAGAGAAATGTCCAGAATTTAGAGGGACTTTCGCCTTTGGAGCTGATTGAACATACCTCATTTTATAGTTGTGCATTTATCCTTTCACCTTCAAGTTGTTTGTGTTCAGGTTGGTTTTGATCTTGTTGTTCCTCCAAAACCTCCTTTGAAGTGATCTACCTTTTATTGTGGTCTACTGTTATTTATCATAGGTAGCACTCTAATTCAAAATGTGATGCGTAATGGATTCGACACCAGCTTGGCACTTTAAAATCCATTGTAGCTCCTAGACTAAGCTAATCCTATGCATTTTTTTGCATGAATTCTTGGAAACCATTGAGCAGCCCAAGGTTACCATCCTCTTGAAGATCTTTGTTATCAGATTCAACCAGTGCTTCTCTTCTATTAGGGAGGGTAGTCAAGTTGGTGGAGGCATGCCATAGCATAATGAGATCCTCTTTTTCTTGTTCTTATAAAAATTTTCATGCAATCGAGAGATAGTTTCCCAATTCTATCCTAGCAAATAGCAATTTATTCATGTTATTGTACTATGTTAGAAAGAACCTCATTCTGGGCTCACATTCAATACGAATCTGATTTGGAATCCCTTTCCATGTTAGCCACATATGTGAATAATCAGTGGATGTATATCCATTGAGAGCATGAGTGAAGTCTCTTCCCAATATAATCTCATATGTATCAAGAATATCAACAACATGTATGTCAATAACTTGATGTACCCTTGGATCCACTACAATTTGCATGGGAATTCTATTTAGTTCCCCTACAACATTTACCTCATTCTTTTCTAGCTAATTCACCTTCCTTTTAGATGGGGTTGGGGTTATGCCTAATGCTTGGTAGACCTCAAATGGCATGACAATGGTAGAAGCTCTGAAATCTAGCAAGTTGTTATGCAGATTTTTACAAAACATGTGGATTCTCAGTAGGAAAGAAGGGGTCTCTAACCTCCCTTGGAATAGCCCCACAGATGCATTAGCTTGGGACACCTAATCCTTATCCTTGTAATTTCTTTTATCTTTTTTTTGTGTTGGACATTGTTCCCTAGTTGGTTGCTTGTCTAATTGCTAGTTCTTACTGGGTGGCTAATCACTTTTCACCCCTATGATTTCTATAATCACTGGCTCACTACTAGAGGTGTCAAATGATATTTTATTTGCAACTACCTCTTGAGCTAGTTTTTGTGAGGTGGTTACATTAAATTATCTAAAGAAAGCATTCCTAATGGTGGGTACTTGTAGCAGTTCAAAAGTTGACATATACACTTTTACTTTCTTCAATTCTTTTGCCACATATTCACCCATTTTCTCAATGTATGCCTTGGAGGAACTACCTTGGGTGGGATTTGGAGATTTTTCTTTAGATAAATATGAATAGCTATTCCTATTGAAGTACTAAGCAAGGTCCCTAGGGTAAGGCAGGTTATTAGTAGCATTTGGATCAGGCGGTGTATTGGAATTGTTGGGTGGTATTGAGGTTGTAAAGGGGCCACTAGCTTGTTTATTTCTCAAGTTGTAAGGGGTGGCATGTTGATGGAACATATGAACCTCTTCCTCATATTGTTTTTACCCATCTTTAGGTCCATTATCTATGTGGACACCAGAAATGGATGCTTCATTTCCTTGTCCACAAAATGGATACAAGGAGATGGATCCAATTTCATGACATTAACATTCAAGGAAACCTTAGAGATCTCAACCCAATGAAGGATGTGAGAGATCTAACTATAATGTATCCTTGGATATGATTGAGATAAGAAAGGGGTTCATCACCAAGTGTAAACTTGGAAAACATGAAATGCTGGAAAACATAGTGTGATATGCAGACTAATTCTAAATGACCTAGAAATGACCATCAAATGTAAATAAAGAACAAAAAAGTAAAGATATGAATGGTGTGCACCTAGAAACCTTGAAGAGATTGGAAATAGCTATGAATTTCTAAAAAGGCTAATTTTTAAGCCTGGTGTGACTCATTCGCCATTCTAGGAGAATCAATCCTAATTCTAGAAAATTGTGCTCAAGCCAGTTTTAGCCAAATGGGTATCCAAATCCAAAAAAATATCTAAAAGATAGATACAGTGGTACTCATTCACCACTAATGGTGAATGAGTCCACTTTTACTTTTCTGGAAACTCAGAAGTGGAATATGTAGCTCTTGATCTACTTAATCTATACCTCCACGTGTCAAGATCTGAAACCCTAATTTTTAGGTTGTAGTGACTTTTTGTGAAGATTTTTACCTTTCCAATAGGGATATGGATTCAATAAGTTTAAAACCTAATCTTCAATGATACACATTCCCTTCAAATCACCTAGATCTGCAATCACACAAAGAAAGAGAGAGAAGATGTTGATTGTTAGGGAATAGGGGTTTGCCTTGATCAAACCCCTTTTACGTAATTAAACCAAAATGATGAAATAAGACAATGAAGCATGAACATAAAGTAATGCAATTAGAACCTTTCTATGATGATGGATCTTGAATTTCTACAACAATGGATAAAGGATCTACCATTGAATACCTTAGAAATGATCTTGGAAGCTATCTTGATGACCTTGTGAAGACTTGAAGTGCTTAACTCTTGACTTGATGGAATGAATGGATGATGGATGAAATAATTTGGAATCTTTTTTATATAGAAAAGGCACTCAAATGGCCATTATTTTGATCCCCAAGGCCGAAATTCATCAAAATTCAAAATAGAATTGCAATTTTCCCACTTAATTTTGAAAAAGTCCCCAAAAGGGACTCATTCACCACACTTGGTGAATGGGTCCCACCTAAGGGGTCTAATTCACCTAGGGTGGTGAATGAGTCCCACCTTCAAGTCTTTAAGGTTTGTCTTAAATATTTTGGGGTTTAAAAGAATTTTTATTGGGATATTAGCCAAAATATGCCTTGGGATGCAAAAATAAGGGACCTAGGGGACTATTAATGATGATATAAAGGGTGATTAGAGTTGGGGACACAAATTTCAATGTGAAAATGTGGTTAAATACACTCTACAAGATTAAAATGAGGTCCACTTTTCCTAGAAAGGCACAAGATCCAATGTGAATGTGTAAAACACATTACAACACTAGATTAAAACAAGGTTTGATTTACAAGAATTCTAGATTAATGTGAGAATTAAATTAAATACATTGAATTAAGGGAAAAATAGGTATATTAGACTTAAATACTTAATAAAAGTTTAGAAAAGTGTGAAAGTGATTTACAACACTTTACAATGTTCATCTTTACAAGACATGTATTTTATTCGGTTTACAAGGGCCCAAGACCTAATGTGAATTTGTTATCCACATTAAAACATTAAATCAAGGAAAAATTAATCCAAAATTGCCAAGAGGGCCCAAATGAGTCAGAAGAAGTAGAAGGGTTAATTTTCTCGTGTCCACATTTAGCCCCAACTTTAGTGAGAGGATGAATCTGCTTCAAACTCACACTAAAGTAGACATTGAAGGGGGGTCCAATCATACCAATGTGGATGATCTAGGATAACAAAGATGGAGGAGGTGATCAATCTCCCCAGGTCCAAGATCCTAAGTCAAACCAACATAAGCACAGAAGAACACACACAAGGTGTATAATATGAAGCAAGAAAAGATACATGATCATGCAATGACAATGATTAGAAGAAGAGAAAAAATAAGAAAAAATAAAAAATGTGTTTCAAGCTTCAACCATTTGTCCAACACAATGTGGATTAGATCTGGGTTGTTTGTCCAAAAATTCACACTCACTCTGGGGTAATGGAACTCTTGGTTTTTCGTTGGGTGGGAAGTCCAAAAAGGTGAGAAACATACACACATGGTTGGTATGCACTCACACACATGCAAGTGGTTGTGGGGAAAGTCATGCCTTATATTGGGCTGCCCGCTCAAACCATACCAAAGTAATACCTCCTGAAAAATTTAATAAGGCACCACACAAAATGGATTTTTGAGCTCTGTGAGGCAAGCAAAACTTCATATGCTTGAAACTCATAGACATTGTAAATGAAAAATAGTGCAAGGAATGTTGAAAGGGATTTTTCTTAGTTCATGCAAGGTCTCATCTTAGGGAACATTGTTCCCAATGTTTCCAAGAGAGGAAAAGTCAAAGAAATATCATGCTCTTGGAGGAAATTAAGCCCAATGACACCACCAAGAAAAATGATGCATCACAAGAAGAAATAAAAATTGCTCAGTGAAATATGATGAGTGTCAATGTATGCCTGCACTTTAAAGTGGTTTCTAACACCACTACTGTGAGAAATTGCTTTAAAGTAGAAGACATGAGAGCTTATTCGAAAATCCCTAGGCCAAGTCATATGTTTCTAATAAGCTACATCATAAAAAAAGATAGTATGTCACATGCAGGCCAACTTAAGGCATGTCATCCACATCCCAAGCTTGCTCTTTTATGTACATGAAAGGTGATAAACTAGCAAAAAGAGACAATGACAAGTCACATACAAGGAAAAGGATAACTAACCCCTTTCCCCCACTTAGTGCAAGACAAGGGTGAGATAAATAGGATGAAAGTAAGTATTAGTTAGAGGAATTAGGTGCTTCAACACAAGGAAGAGCACCACACTCTTGAATATTTTTAATTTTGTTACTTAAAGTGTTACATTGGTTAATAGCATGACCATGAAGTCTATGATAGGAACAAAGAGAAGTCCTATAATAAAATTTCTTTCATGGTTTTGGAGGGAGAGATATCAAAAGATCTTGGATTAGTCTCACCAAGATACTCTCTTGATCAATAGATGAAGATATTCCTTTATTTTGTGACAAATGTATATCTCTTGCTTAATGCAAGATGTCATACCTACGCAAGAATCTTTAGACTACAAGATTTTTTTCTCTCCTTTACAAGAGGGTGTAAAATCTAATGAATTCAAATCTCAGTGTTTTAGGATATGACATTGACATAAAGCAAATATTTCTCTGTCTCTTGTGTTTCTTTCAAAGAATCTTTTATAATCGTGTTGATATTAAGTGAAGCCTTGTTTATTTCTATCAAAGGAAAATAACCAAGCCCATGAGTTGTTTCTTGCATATTAGGCTCGATGGGGACATGTATACCTTATTGTCTAGTACCACATCCTTTTCCATTATAGCCAAGTTGTTTGATCATTTCATAACCTTTTCCATAAAGATTCTTCATCTCTTTTGGATTCAGTGCTTGTTCATGATTATGTTCATCAAAGTCTATTGTGTACTTTGATTTTTCTTTTGAAGTGGTTGAGGTGGATGCTTTTGAAGGGTCTTCAAAGTTTTTAGTTGATATTACTACTTTTTCTTTATCACGCTTCTTTATAATGATCTTTAGTTTCCCATCAAATCTATAAGGAAAGCCTAGGTGTGGAACAAACTCTCTTAACGCCAAAACCTTAGGGAAGAATGCAGATATGACTTTAAATTTTTCAATTACAGTCCAATAAGATGCACATGAAAAGAATAACAGAAAAGAGAAAAGAACAAATACATAATTGGACACCAGATTTATGTGGAAAAACTATTACGGGAAAAAATCCCACCACACCAAGAAAAGTCTCTTTGTATTATAGTAAACAAGAATTGCATACAGAGACTGACTTCACTTTCTGATGTAAATTTTACAGCAGCATCATTTACTAATCAATCTTGTACAGAATAGTAATCTTACAATGCTCTCACATGCATACAATGAATTCACTCAGATCAAAATTTTTTCAATCGAGAAACTCTCTCATTACCTGAATATGTCATCATCATTTGTTACAGAGAATAATCCCTTCTCTTCATAGTGGTTTGTTGATCTTCCACACAGGAACGGTTGCAATAGATCAACTGCCAATGGTTCACATTCTGCTTCTCTCATTTTCTCAAAACACACACATAGGATAGACGTTTGGTCAAAATGTTCAAACTAAATCGCATGTCAGTGAGACACTAGACTATGTCTCCCTAATACCACAATTCCCAATTGTCCTTATCAGCAAGAGTCACCACCATCAGCAAGAGTCATATCGAGTGCAAACCTGTCGGCCAAACTCACTCTATCGCTAAGACTTCACATTGATATCCATCTTGTGTAGATCTATCGGTAAGAGTTTCGCTATCGTTGAAAGTTCACAGCAAATAGAAATCCATCGATGAGATATCCTCTATCAGAAAGAGTTCACATTGATCACAGAATAGTCAGAGAGACCAACGCTATCGGCAAAAGTTCTCACCAAATTTGTATACCCATCAGCGAGACCTCCACTATCGCTTAGACTCTTATCAAGCCTTCATGTCACCCTGATGACATTCATATGTAAAACCATAGATGAGACATACTCTATCGGAATGAGTCACTCTGAAGGCTCACGTCTCTCCCTGATGCCACTCATCGCCAAGAGTCTCCCTGATGATCACTAGGAATCAACCCATCTGCAAGAGGTCTTCCTTGATGGAAAGAGTTAGAACTTTCATAGCGATAGCCATGTCTTGCTGATGACTTCCATCGGCAAGACAATTCCAAAGTCACACTGATCTGAGCTCTTCAGAAGTTTAGAACACAGCTACTAGTCAGTAAGACATTATGAGGGTCTTACCAAATTTTCTCTTTTAGGAGTTTCATGTCAGTAAGCTTGAGGCACATTTTCCAACAATCTCCCACTTGATGAAGATCTTACTAACACCTCTAGAACACAACAAAACAACTAAAATTCATGGGCACTAAGGCCCATCAAACTGGCACACCACCTAAAATTTTTTGTGCTCACTGGTTCCATCAATGCATCTACAATATTTTCCAAAGAATCCACTTTTTTCTAAAGAGACCTTTCCATCCTCCACCATATCTTGTACAAAATGATACTGCACATCAATATGTTTCATCCTAGCATGGAAAGTAGGATTTTTTGGCAAACAAATAGCACTCTGACTGTCACAGTAAATTGTAATTTTCCCTGCATCAAACCCAATGTTAGAACACAAACATTTTAACCAGATTGTTTCTTTACAGGCATGTGTTGCTGCCATGTATTATGCCTCTGTAGTGGACAAAGTGACTACATCCTGCCGCTTACTCATCCAACTAACTACACCACCATTCATCATGAAAATATATCCACTGATGGATCTTCTGTTGTCACTGTCCCCTACCCAATTAGAATCCACATAGCCTTGAATGCTGAGAGTCCTTCGTGATTCAACCAAATTGTGACACAAAGAATATTCTGAAGTGCCCTTCAAATATCTAAACACTCTTTTCACAGCATCCCAATGTGTCCTTCCAGGATTTTCCATAAAATGACTAAGTACTCCCATTGCTTGGGGAATGTCTAGCCTTGTACATACCATTACATATATTAAACTACCAATTGCACTAGCATAAGGCACTCTAGTCATGTCCTCCATCTTAGTAGGAGATTTTGGACAATCTTCGATAGATAGCTTCGTTCCCTGCAAAAATGGAACAACTAGCCACTTGCACTCAGTCATACAAAATCTCTCCAAAATAGTATTAATATACTTACTCTGATTAAGCCAAAGTTTTCTACTCTTCCTATCCCTGGTTATTTCCATTCCCAGAATATACCTGCCTGCACCAAGATCTTTCATTTCAAACTTTGCAGACAACTAATATTTTAGATAAAAAATCATTAACTTACTATTGCCTATGAACAACATATCATCAACATAGAGAGCAATAATAAGAACACGATCATTTTCAGCTTTGAAGTACACATAGTGATCATATTTCAACCTTACAAATCCCAATGACAAAACAAATGTGTCAAACTTTTGGTACCACATTCTAGGAGATTGTTTTAATCCATACAAAGATATTTTCAACTTGCAAACTAGTTTTTCTTTACCTTTTTCCACAAAGTGCTCAAGTTGGGACATGTAAATTTTTCTTCAAGGTCACCATGAATAAATGTTGTCTTCACATCCATCTATTCAATCTCTAAGTCATATGCTATTGCAAGTGACAAAAGAAATCTGATAGACATCAACTTAGCTATACGAGAAAATATTTCTCCATAATCAATTCCCTCTACCTAGGAATACCCCCTCACAACCAACCTCACTTTATACTTTTCCACACTACCATTCAGACCTATTTTCCTTTTAAATAACTATTTGCAGCCAATAGCTTTTCTTCCTTCAGGCAAGGGAACCAAACTCCAAGTATCATTATTTTCTAATGATGCCATTTCTTCATTCATGGCTTCCAACCAAGAGTTTGAATCGGGCATTCTAATTGCCTCTTTGACAGTCCTAGGCTCATCAATGCTAGAAATTAAAACATCGGCACAAGTAGAATCTAACAAAGAAAATCCATACCTATTAGGTTGCTTTCTTTCCTGTGTTGACCTCCTCACAAGCTAAGGCTAAGGTTGTTGTTCTTCTTCAAAACTCTCAGAACTACTTGAGCTCTCCTCAGTTTTAGGTACATTTTGAATTTTCAATTCCTCTTTATCTAGTGTCGGAGGATTTCAACTACATCCTTTTTATTTTTTGATTTTGTCTCTGACTGTAGATCCAAAGTAAAAGGCTTCAACTCATGAAAAATAACACTTCTGCTATATAGAACTTTCTCTGTATCAGGATTCCAAAGCTTGTACCCTTTTATGTCAGCACTATAACCAATAAAAATACATTTAATAGCCTTGTTTTCCAATTTAGAATTTTTTTCATTTGGCACATATGCATATGCCTCATAGCCAAAGACACGAATGTGTCTCAAAGAGGGCTTCTTTCCAGACCATGCTTCCAAAGGTGTTTTCTCAACAAGAATAAAATTCGAAAAATAGTTTATTAAATAACATGCTATTGCAACTGCCTCAGCCCAAAACTTCTCCTCCAAGCCAACACTGCTTAGCATACTTCGTGCTCTTTCCATCATTGTCCTATTGAACCTTTTAGAAAATCCATTTTGTTGCAAAGTGTAGGGTGTAGTTTTATATCTTTTAATTCCATGATCTTTACAGTACCTTTGAACTCATCAAAACAAAAATCACCACCATTGTCAGTCCTTAAACATTTTATTTTTCTTCCAATCTAATTTTCCACAAGGTTTTTAAATTCCTTAAAATGACTAAACACTTCTTATTTACTTTTCAAAAAGTAAAAAAATTCCATTCTTGAATAATCATCAATGAACGAAACATAATATCTTGATTTAGACAAAGAAGGAACATTTACTAGACCAAAAATATCAAAATGTATATAATCAAGTAAACCAGAAGATTTGTGAGGACTGGAGTAAAATGAAACACGGTGTTGTTTACCATATATACAATGTTCACAAAACTCAAATTCGAGGTTACAATCATCAATCCCTTCAACCGGGTTTTTATTTTTCAAGGTTTTAAACCTTTTTCTCCAATGTGGCCAAGCCTATGATTCCAGAGCATAGTCTTTTCTTCTAGAAGTTTAACTTCCATAGAGTTTGCACTATCAGAAACATTTTTCTCCTTTTCTCCATGAGTAGCCTTCTATGACTTTGCAGAGACACTATTGCATTGAACAACAAGTGCATCCAACTTATACAAAGTACCAATATGAGCACCCCTAGCTAGCACCATTGATCCTCTAGTCATCTTGTAGCCATTTCTAGAGAATGAGACCTGCACTCCAACATCATTCAACTTACTAACAAAAAGTAAATTTGAAGCCAAGTCTGGTATATGCATTACATCATTGATTCCCTTCACTCATCCATCAAGGAACTGTATTTTGACTCTTCCACGACCAACTATTTCCAAAGATGAATCGCTTTCCAAATACACCCTTCCACCATCATATTTTTCATAGTTAGTGAACCAGTCTCTATGAGATGTCATGTGAAAAGATGCTCCAGAATCAAGTAGCCAGACATCATATGATGCCTATGTAGCCGAGGTTGCAATAAAAGCTTCTGCACATCACTCTGAGAAGAATAATTGTTTGGAAGAATACTTCTTTTTCTCCTCTTTTCAATCCTTTCGGACATGACTAGGTTGCTCACAATTCCATCACTTTAACTTGGACTTATTACTAGGAGAATTTTATCTGACCTCTTATTTGGATTTGGACTTCTTGTCTTTCTTCTTTCCTTTTTCTTTTGATCTACCTCAAACAGCAAGATCCTCCTTTGCCATCTCAGAAGATTTTCTTCTCATCTCTTCTAATAAAAAAGAAGCAACAATATCTTCCATCTTAAAAGAGAAAGTAGTACTCCCAATAGCCATCACCAAGTGATCCCAAGAATCTAGCAAAGAACATAACAGTAGCATACATCGATCTTATTTATCAATCTTCACACCCACATATGCTAACTAAGCAATCAACATGTTGAAAGCATTCAAATGATCAGCAATAGATGCTCCTTCCTACATTTTAAAAGAGTACAACTTATTCCTCAAGAACAACTTATTCACCAAGGACTTGCCCTAATAAATAGCTCCCAGTCTTTTCAACAAAGAGGATGTTGTATTTTCTTCATGAACATTTAGAAGAATAGAGTCTGCTAAATAGACCCTTATCAACCCCTTTGATTTTTGATCTACAAGGTCCCAATCCTCTTGCTTCATGCCTATAGGCTTCGTTCTAGACACAGCAAGCCAAAGATCACGATCAACCAACAGATCTTCCATTTTGAGTTTCCACAACTCAAAATTACTACTATTGAATTTCTCAATTTCAATCTTTCCTGATGCGGTTGCCATCTTAATCTATAATTTGAATTACCAGACTTCTACAAGACTCCCACTGAATAGAATTGACACAAAAAACCCAATGTACTCACTAGGATAACACAACTGGCTAGGCTCTGATACCACTTGTAAGGAAAGCTTAGGTGCGGAACAAACTCTCCTAATGCAAAAACCTTATGGAAGAATGTAGAGATAACTTTAAATTTCTCAATTAAAGTATAATAAGATGCACATGAAAAGAATAACAGAAAATAAAAATGAACAGATACACAATTGGACACCAGTTTTACATGGGAGAACCCTTACAGGAGAAAAACCCACCACACCAAGAAAAGTCTCTTTGTAAATTTGGGTATGTGCAGGATCATCATGGAAAAAATAGGACCTTAAATGGTAAAAAAATTAGAAAATAAAAGTTAGGAAACTTGACATAAAAATTTGAATAAGTTATCTATATTATTTCAAAAATATGTAACAATAGAATCTATAGAAAATTGAATATAGTTTCTAAACTACTAGGTTTTTTTTTTCTTAAATCTATTTCGTGAAAATTTGAAATTTCAATGTAGTAGTACTTATATTTCAGGGAAAAAACAAGAAGTAGGTGTCTGTCTGACCACCCTAACCACAATAAAATGATAATGATTTTTTATAAGATTTTAGACCTAAGTAGAGGACTCATGTCCGAATGTGATGCATATCTTTTTGTAAATTTTTTCCAAGTAAATAACTAATTATGATTTTTTTATTACAACTTTTAAAAATTATAAAAAACTCATATATCTAACCACCTTAACTTGGTCAAAACTTCATGAAATTCAATTTTTCTTTTTTTAATCCTATAGTATGTGAAGCATAGAATGTGATGCATCTTTTGGATTCAAAAAATGTGATACCATTTGAAAGCTATAGATGTTTTTCAATCAGCCTATTAATAGGGACTTTAGTCATAATTCAAATAGAAAATGAATAATAATTAATTATTAAATTCAAAGTAAAGTATAATTTATATTGGTGGAAAGGTGAGAGTATCCTTTAAAAACCCTTTTCATTTCATCAATTTTGGGTAAAAAAAAGTCGTTAGCCACATACCCTACAAATACCCATCATATCACCACTTTTTGGCCCATCATGATCCTGCACATACCCTATTAGAGTAAACAAGAATTACATACAGAGACCAACTTCACTTTTTGATGTCAATTTTACAGTAGCATCATTTACTGATCAATCTTGTACATAATAGTAATCTTACAATTCTCTCAAATGCATACAATGAATTCACTCATATCAAAATCTGTTCAATTGAGAAACTCTCTCATTACTCAAACAGATCATTGTCATCCATTAAAGAGAATAATCCCTTCTCTTCATGGTTTTTTGATCTTCCACACAGGAATGGTCACAACATTTCAACTGCCAATGGTTCACATTCTTCTTCGCATTGGCTCATAACACACCACATAGGACATACATTTGGTTAAAATGTTCAAACTAAATTGCATGTCGGTGAGACACCAAACCATGTCTCCCCAATTCCACAATCCTTAAATGTCCTTATCGGCAAGAGTCACCACCATCGGCAAGAGTCATATCAAGTGCAAACCTATTGACTAGACTCACTCTATCACTAAGATTTCACATCGATATCCATCTCGTGTAGATCTATCAACAAGAGTTTTGCTATCATTGAGAGTTCATAGTGAACAGAAATCCATCGACGAGATATCCTCTATCGGAAAGAATTCACACCGATCATAGAATAGTCAGAGAGACCAATGCTATTGGAAAGAGTTCTCACCGAACATAGACCTATCAAGTTCTCACCGAAGTTGTATACCCATCAGCGAGACCTCCACTGTCGCTTAGACTCTTATTGAGCCTTCATGTCACCCCGATGAAATTCATGTGTAAAACAATCGACGAGACATACTCTATCAGAATGAGTCACTCTAAAGTTTCACGTCTCTCCCCGATGCCACTCATCGCCAAGAGTCTCCCTGATGATCACCAGGAATCAACCCATCGGTGAGAGGTCTTCCCAGACGGAAAGAGTTAGAACTTTCACAGCAATAGCCATGTCTTGCCGATGACTTCCATCGGAAAGACAGTTCTAAAGTCACACCGATCTGAGCTCTTCAGAATTTTAGAACACATATGCTATTTAGTAAGACATTATGAGGGTCTCACCAATTTTTCTCTTTCAGGAGTTTCACTTTAGTAGGCTTGAGGCACATTTTCCAACAAAATCTAGGTGTGAAATCCAAGGAACCCAAATCATCATCGAATAGCTTCATGACTTCTTCAATTTGTTGTATGAGTTCCACTTGTGTAGTTGGTTTTAATGTTTCTAAAGTATTTTTTTGTTTTTCTCAATGTTTAAACAATTGTTTGGGTTAGGGTCTGCTTCGAGTGTGTACACTTTGTTGTTGTGAATGTATTTCATTTTACGATGAAGAGTAGAAGGCACCCCATTCATTGCATGAATCAATGCCCTCCCTAAGAGAATATTATATGAGAGATCATGTGGCATAACATGGATTGGTGTTTCCAATGTGGCCTTCCCAACTAAAATATGCAAAGTGATCACACCAAGTGGTTGTTTTCCTACATTTTCAAATCTCTTAATAGATAAAGAGTTTGGTTGAATTTTTTATTTATCCACACAAAGACTATCTAAGAGGTTTATGCTACACACATTAAGGGCTAAGCCATTATTAACAAGGGTTCACTTTATCCCTATCCTATTGTATTGAGCTATGATCATGAAAGAATCATTTTGGTTTTCACTTCCAAAGGGGGGAGTTCACTTTGGTGGAAAATAATTTCAGCATTTATTCCTTGAGGCATGGCTACTATGTCATTCGGGTTTGCCCTAGAGGGAACCATAACTTGTTGTAAGGTTGTTTGAAGCATAGTGTGATAATTAGGTGAATTATGAATTAGGTCCCATAGAGATATCTTTGCAGGAGTATTCCTAAGTTGTTCAATAAGATCATACTCTTTCCCACTATGTGAAGGAAAATGAGAAGCACTAGGCAATATGGGATTAGGCAATGGTAAGGGTTTTGAGGTTGGTTGTTGCAGTTGTAGATTATTTCTAGTGTTATATGTATGAGCAATGGTATATGACTCCGCTACTGCGATACATTATGCTTAGGTGGGTAAAGAATAAGTTTGGGTTTTTTTTGAGATTGTGGTTTGTGTGAAGGGGGGTAAAGGATGAGTTGAAGTTGAATAATACTAACATCCCTTAGTGAAGGAGAGTCTAATGTTACTTCATCATCGTTATCTAAGGGCATAATATCATTATTGCCAATGCTTTCCTTTTGCTGCACCATGATATCCTCCCTAGAAGGAGAGTTTTTAGGTGCTTGACAAACTAGATGTTCATGATATTCAGAGGTTGGTTCTTCTAAAATGAATTCATCTCAAGTAAGGGAGTTATCAATGGTTGGATTTACTTGTTTATCAATAGTAGGGATATTAGGACAAGGCTCTATTTGATTGCCATTTTTCTCTAAGGTCTCATTCTCTTGTGGTATATTATATACCCTAATAGGAGAGCTTGCAATATGTTCATCCATAGTTAAATTTTGTAAAGTAGCTTCATCACAAGTAGGCAAGGCATCAAGAGAAGGAAAACTATGATTTTCATGCTTACCAAATAGATCTTCCCAAATGGTAAGAGCATTAGGGAAGGGAAGGAAAAGATTCTCATGACTCTTAATAGGTATATCATCTAACACCAACCTACCATCTTTGCATCAAGGAGGGATATTAGGAGAAAGATATTTTTAAGTGTCATGTCTATCTATGATATCATCTTCTTTTGTTAAAACATTCTCACAAGCAAGGGATACATGGAGATTAGGAAAAGTGATGTTTAGAACTTTTTTTATAATCTCATCTTTTTGTTTTCCAATATCTTAGAAAGGGGAATGAGGGGAGGGACAATCAAGACCCTCGATGCTTGTATCTTCTTTCACCAAGATACCTTCATCACTAATAGGAGAGGTATTAGGAGAAGAACAAGTATGATTGTTATGATTGTCAACACTACCATCCTCACCAATGGGTAATGTAATATTAAGGATTGTGTCAATGGTTTGATGATTAAAATGTTTCTTAATGACCTCATTGGTGTAATCTAAATTGAACTCATAAGAGGGGATGTACTTATGCAATCCATTTTTAACCATATCAAAGCCACATCTCTTGAAAGAAAACATGCTATCATGAAAAAGTAAAGAAAGTGCAACAAAATGACCTAAAGTAAGATGTTTAAATGCAATTTTTAGATGTGAAACAAGGTACTTTGTTGATTACATTATGCAACAACCTGGAAGATGAAATATTGTAAATGTAAATTTAAAATTGAGAAATGCATGAAATGAGCTTATTTATGCTAAATCCAATGAAATGCATGTAACAAAAACTCAGCTAACTGGTGCAGGGGCACCCTTGCAACATTATTTCTCCATTTTTCTTAATATGGAATATTTTCTTTGTAATATGATGGGAAGGAGTCATTTGTATCTCTTTAGGCTATTATAAATATCATTAAAGTCCAAAAAGTGCAAAAATGTAAACAAGGTATAAATTTGTCAACAATTATTAACAAAGTTAAATAATTATGTAAAGGTGGTTGAAGAATCATTTGAGTCTCAAGGAGTTAGAAGTTGGTTAGAAACTGAAAATACATCTTATAATTCCTTTAAAAAGGCCTATGAACTCCTTTTGTAGGGGTTGGTGGTTGAATCTTTGAAGGAAATAATGAAAAACTCTTTTTTTTGCACATTCTCTAGAAAATACACTGTTTTCAGGCTTGTATACAACCTATACAAATTTGAAAACATGAAAGCATGTTCTTGAAAGTTGGTATTGTAAATCACCTTCCCATTGAATCTTTTTTCTTGCATTTTAGTTAAGATTTGTGGAAGATATGTTCATTTTTCTTAAAACTGTCTAAAACCCTTGTTAGGGTAAATTGAGAGAACAAATTGAGTTTCTCCTTATTTACTTGGTGGAATTTCTTGATTTTTTGTGGGATAATTCTTAGATGCATATTATTTCATGTTCTAATGGTTTTGGATCAAAAAGACAAGGTTTAGGTGTGGAAAATTGAAGCCAAAGGCTGCTACAGTCTGGAAAATACATAATTTTCTATAACAGTCATATTGCAGAAACTTGAATGGTCATGTACAACTTGATAATTGCATTAAAATATTTGATATCCAAATGAATTATCTTTTATTTGCTTCAAGTCTCATCGATATTCATGGAGAATTGAATAAGATATGGCCATTTTTGTGAAGACAGTTTGTTCATAAAATGTTTTTCAGAATTTGTAGACAGAAAATATGTTGGTATGACCTTGTACGAAATAGTATTGACCTAAAACCTAGATGAATGGAAAGAGAATGGTGTTACAACAGAACTTTATTTTTGTCAGAAAAATTGGTGATGCCTTTTGAGTGGTCAAACAAGACCATTTCTAAAAATTGTCATTTTCTCTATGAGTTCATATCACTGCAGCAAGTTTGTTGAAATCAGTTATATGCATTGTCTATATTTTATTGATCATGTGTGGATTTTTTCATGACATATACATCATTCCAAATATGTTTTCAAGTTGTTGAGTGTTTGAACCCTTGCCTCTGCATCAGTTGGTATCAGAGCCCGGGAAAGATATGGGCTGATAAGTTGGTTATGGTTTGTTGTTTGTAGTTGTGGTTTGTTGGTTGTTTGCAGGAAAGTGAGTTGTGAAGCAAGGAGGAATCTTTCTTGAGAGGATGGAGAACTTGAGAAGGAATTTGCAAGTAGAGGAAGTGAGAAAGAAGAGAAAGAGACAAGCAAAGTTTGATAGAGAAATTGCTGAGTTAAAGCAAGCGTTAAAGAGATTAAATGAAGAGTTCCAAGAATCTATGATGAAGTTAGAAAAAATGATGGAAGAAGAAGAAGAAGCATATGAAGATGCACATGAAGAATTCATTGATGAAGAAAGAAAATTTGCTCCAGATATTTCCAAGCATGAAGATGAAGACAGGATAGAGATCATAGACCTGATTTCAGATGTTGAAGACCTTGGATTAGTAACAAGAGCAGATTGTGTATGAATTGGCCTTGGAGATCTATAAAGAATTGATGAATGATGGAGGTATTATGGTAAAAAAATTGTTTCATTTCCTTATGTTACTAATGCTTTGAACAAAGAACCATTTGTAGGTTAAAGGACAAAAGGAGAAGCATGATTTTAAGATGCATAAAGGAGTAAAGAATCTGATTTCAAAGGGAGAGCAAGGTATGCAGCTGATTTGCATGGACAAGTTTAAACCTAAGGTGAAGATGAAGGAGATTGAGATTATTTTCAAGATGAATCTAAGGCAGAGCATTCAGAGAGTTGAAGACATGTTGACAACAATCCAAGTGGACTTGGATTCTTTCTCTTGGCTGGGAGTTTGGTGCAGGGGCACCCTTGCAACATTATTTCTCCATTTTTCTTAATATGGAATATTTTCTTTGTAATAGGATGGGAAGGATTCATTTGTATCTCTTTAGGCTATTATAAATATCATTAAAGTCCAAAAAGTGCAAAAATGTAAACAAGGTATAAAGTTGTCAACAATTATTAACAAAGTTAAATAATTATGTAAAGGTGGTTGAAGAATCATTTGAGTCACAAGGAGTTAGAGGTTGGTTAGAAACTGAAAATACATCTTATAATTCCTTTAAAAATGCCTATGAACTCCTTTTGTAGGGGTTGGTGGTTGAATCTTTGAAGGAAATAATGAAAAACTCTTTTTTTTGCACATTCTCTAGAAAATACACTATTTTCAGGCTTGTATACAACCTGTACGGATTTGAAAATGTGCAAGCATGTTCTTGAAAGTTGGTATTGTCAATCACATTCCCATTGAATATTTTTTCATGCATTTTAGTTAAGATTTGTGGAAGATATGTTCATTTTTCTTAAAACTGTCTAAAACCCTTGTTAGGGTAAATTGTGAGAGAACAAATTGAGTTTCTCCTTATTTACTTGGTGGAATTTCTTGATTTTTGTGGGATAATTCTTAGGTGCATATTATTTCATGTTATAATGGTTTTGGATCAAAAAGGCAAGGTTTAGGTGTGGAAAATTGAAGCCAAAGGCTGCTACAGTCTGGAAAATACATAATTTTCTGTAACAGTCATATTGCAGTGACTTGTACGGTCATGTACGACCTGATAATGGCATTAAACTGCTGGAATTTGATAGCCAAATGAATTATATTTTATTTGCTTCAAGTCTCATCGATTTTCATGGAGAATTGAATAAGATATGGCCATTTTTGTGAAGACAGTTTGTTCAAGAAACATTTTTCAGAATTTGTAGACAAAAAATATGTTGGTACGACCTTTTACAGAATAGTATTGACCTAAAACCTAGATGAATGGAAAGATAATGATGTTGCAACAAAACTTTCTTTTTGTCAGAAAAATTGGTGATGCCTTTTGAGTGGTCAAACAAGACCATTTCCAAAAAATGTCATTTTCTATATGAGTTCCTATCACTGCAGCAAATTTGTTGAAATCAGTTATATGCATTGTCTATATTTTTTTGATCATGTGTGGCTTTTTTCATGACATATACATCATTCCAAATATATTTTCAAGTTGTTGAGTGTTTGAACCCATGCCTCTGCATCAGCAACTGATATAGAAAGTTCATGGTAGAAAACAAAAGTGTAGAAACAAGGTTTTTAGTGCTGTAAAAGGTAGTTTCAGGGGTGTTGTGATACCCCTCATGGTGTTGTTACTCTTATGGACAGATCTTGTACTTGGTTGTGTGGGTGATCAGTTCACCATTCTGGTTGTGCATGGATTTATGGCTTGGTTGATTAGTTGCATTAGATTTTACATATGTTGTTAGATGATACTTTTTATGGTGATTATGTTATATGACTTTTTGTGGTGTTCTTTAATAATATATATGATGATGTTGTGAGTTTTATGCTGTTATATTGTTTGGTGTGTTTATTTGTGAGTCTTGGTGAAAGGACAGAGTGGCATCGCTTGCTTGCAAGTGCCCTGTCACCCTGCGATTGCCTTTCACGGTGTGTTTTCTATGGAGATTTACATGCTTCACGACATTTGTTTCTATGCAGGATGTAGGTACAAAGTATTGATTCCACCTGCTTCGTCAGGACAGGGCAAGCATCAAAATAAACTCAACGGGATTGATGTTGAAAAAAGGAGTGGATTAGGAAAGAATTCCCGTCCCAAGTCCGTCTACTGTGAGTCTTTGGTTGTCTTTGTTCTTTTTGTCCTTGTGTGATATTGTGAAGTGTTGATTAATTTTTTTAGCTTGAAATTTAATTGATTTTAGTTAAGTGTATTTTATTTGATTTTTGGAAAGTATGATCAACTAATATAGTTAATTGATAACATTATTAAAGTTAATCATAGATAAATTGATTAGTAATATTATTGTTTAAAAAGGATTATTTAAATTAAATTTTATGTTGCTTCGTTATTATCTTGAATGTTAATTTTCCATTGCATTGTATTTTTGTGTTAATCGAAATAGTTTCTAAGTTAAATTATTATTATTATTATTGGAAATAAGATAAATAAAATAGAGAAATATGTTTATGAATAAATTTGATTTAAAATTATTAAAAAATTTCTTTTATTGGATTTGTATGGGAGTAGTTGAAAATGAATGGAGTTTGTTGGGGAAATTATTCCCGGAAGAAAAAGAGGCATGGGTAACATAAGCTCTTCACGGAAAATTTTGGCTGTGTGATGAGATTTTGGTTTTTTTGTTCTGTTGATTATTGGGGAAAAATTTTGGAAAAGGCTACAGGGTTTTCTTGGAATTTGATTTTGGTTGGAGGAGAAATCTTCTAGAGGAAAGAGCTTTATGGCTAGAGGTTTCCGTGGCAAAGTTTGGTACAACTCTTACTTCTACAGCCTACAGGAAATAGGTTCTTTCCTTTTGTTTTTATTTTTCTTTAAGTTCTTTCCTATTATGAAAGATTGTTTGTTTTGCATAAGGCTTGCCTATACTTTTGTAGAAGTTAGAAGTTTATTTTCTGCAGAGGCTTTGTTCCCAGCTGTTGCCGTTAAAACTTGTGTTGCCTCTGTAGATTTTAGTCAAAAAAAAAAAACCCACAGTTGAACAGAGGAAATTTAGAGTATTTTTGTGCAAGGAAAAATTGAAATAAACACAGGGTAGAAAAACTACTATGCAAAACTTCTTATTGCCTGTGGATAATTATAGTGTTTCATTTTCTCTGTATTTTATCACATTAAAAAAATAAATTAAGATTCCAATTATTTCTTTTTGTTTTGGTGGAATTGCTATTCCTATGTGTTCTTCTAGCTGTGGAATTTAAATTAAAATATATAATTGTATACAAACATATATATGTACTAAGCGTAAATTGTATTTTACAATTTTTCTGTCATCTGTGAAATAAATTTATATTCCGCTAGTACATAAATAATGAATTAAATTCCTTTATTTTGTTTAAATATATATATATATATATATATATATATATATATATATATATATAACTGATGAAATTCCGTACTCGGAATTCGTCAAAAATTTGTATATATATATATACAGTGATGTTTTTATTTGAATAGTACCGAATTTTATAAAAAAAGAAGTTTTAATTTATTTTTTTTAAAAGAATTCATATTTTAATGGGAGGGGACGGCTATAGCCGTACCCCACCCCTGCGTAGCCCATAAAGCGCCGTGCACAGCATTCGAAGGACTATTGTATGCAATCCTTTGGGGGCTGCGTACCTCCCAGCTCCCAAGTGGGCTATTTAAATTTAATTTTATATTTTAATATATATATATATATACATATATATATATTTATTTACATATATATTATATATATATATATGGGTATGTAAGTTATTTGCAACAAATTTATGGTTAAAAGTATTAATTTGAAATAGAAAAAAAAAATTATCAAATATATATTTGAGGATTTTTAGGTTAAATTTATTTAAATGTTTTTATTGGTGTAATTAATTGTAAGAATTAGTAAGTTGTCTTTTGAGATGGTGTTTCAATTCCTCCTTACTAAAGTTATGGTTGTTTAATTTTATTGAATTCTTCATTGGGTCCCTTAGTTGGATTATCAACACGTGGGTTCTATAATTTATTCAATTTATTTAAGGGAAAGAGTCGTTACAACTTCCAGAGGTTAGGGAATTTGGTATATTCAATTTGGGTTTTTAGTTCTACTTTCCTTGTGGATGTAATCTTGTGATTACTTTGAGTTTCATTCTTTTGTTAAGTTACTGTGTTATAAGAGTATGGCGAGATGGTTTTTACCTCGCGAATCTCTATCCTATGTTTTGTGAACTTGAGAGTTCAATCCCTCACATTTTGTGGTATGTTAGGGAATTCTAGGGAGAGTGGCTCTATGTGGGCGTCGGTGCACAAAGGGGCTGTCAGGATAACCCACAGTAGAGTTAGTGTAAAAAGTGAAAACCTAACTAAATAATTAGGGGATGGGTAGTTAAACACTAAAAGATAATGATAGATACCTCCCTCACCTATTAGGGCTACTAAAGACTAAAGGTGGTCGAGAAGGCCGTGGTTGGCATAATCGTGATCTCATTTCCATGAGTAATGCATGATTCCGCATGAGTCACCCTATGGGGTGGCGCCTTGAAATAGGCAGTCAGGATAACCATAGATGGAGGCGGCACCTTGTGATAGGATGTCAGGATAATCCATGAAGGTCATGCGATGACACTCTCCTCTAGCCTTTCCCTTAGTCGTTCTAACTGAAATCCTCTGGAAGTAATTTATTGTTTTGTCTTGGAATCATTCAAATGTTGTCATGTTATGTTAGTAGACCTTTGTTGTCACATTTCTTTTGTGTATGAATTTCTTTTCCATGATTGGTGTTGAGTCATATGTGTAACTTTTGACGTCTTGGTCGGGAATCCTTTCTTAACTACTCCTAGCATGGGGGTGGTCGGGTGGAACGTGCTTCACACCCCCTTGGGTTTCCCATTCAGAAGTCGTACCTTCAGTGCAGAGATTGTGGTGACAGTTTGTACCAAATTTATGTACCTTCAGATGTATACATTTGTACTTTATTTATATCTTGTAAATTGTATTGTAACTTGCCCATGTGTTGGGATGATGAATCTTGTAATTTGGATATATGGTTATTGGAATTTAGTTTGTAACATGATGTACTGAATATCACACTTTGTAATGCAAACATTATTTACAGATGTAATTATATATATTTGATGTTGATATGTTGAGTAAATTAGTTCCCATTATTTCCAAGTTTTATTGGTTATGTAATCTTGTATAGCATATGTGGTTCATTCTTATTTTAATGCTTAGCGTTTATCACTTTTATATGAGAACTCATAGCCGTGGAATAGAATGTTGGATTAGTTAACGTAATGTCTCCTCATGTACCCCAAGGGACTTAGGAGTTTAGTATGTATTTGTAATTATATTTGTTGTAATTGATAACATAGTACTTCTACTTTATGTTAAAAAAAAAAATTGTTGTGTAGTTAGTTGTCCTTTGGGGTTTGCGCGTCGGGTTGTTACAACTTGGTATCAGAGCCAGGTTTGCAAACACTAGGTACTCTAGGTAGTTGAGTCCATTCGGCAACTTGGCGTAACTCTTGATCTGACATAACTCAATTGTTGTGCAGGATCATGCCTAGGGGTAGAGGTCATGGCCGAAGAAGAGGCCGAGGTGGTGGCCATGGGGCCAATTGCCATAGTCCATCAATTCTGAGCTCACATGGATCTGAGCGTGGGGAACTTTAGAGTTCCCAAAGCATTCTGATAGGAGGTGGTGGTCAGAACCCAGAACAACCTAGTCTGGGTGGTCAGTTGCAGCATTTGTTAGAGGAGTTATTGGGTCATCTTGGCCCTAGGCAGGATGAGGAATAGAGATTGGATAGGGAAAGGGAGAGATCCCGTAGACGTGGGGAAAACACAGCTGAGCAGGAGGCAGTAGTGGCAGATCATATGAGGGACCTATTAAGAGCACGAGCCCCTACTTTTGATGGATCTGGTGGGGGTCTAGAGGCAAAGACTTGGTTGATCAATTTGAGTAGATGCTTTGTAATGCATCCCTATAGCAATAACACTAGGGCTAGGTGCGCTATCATGCACCTCAGAGGTTTTGCTTCCACTTGGTGGAGGCAAGAGGAGCAGAAATTGCACATTGACATTAGTATGGTTACTTGGGAGTTATTTATGGAGAGGTTCAAGGCTTGATTTCTTTCTGATCATTGGAGGCAGCATAGAGCTGACGAGTTTCATGATTTAAGACAGATGACTATGAGCGTGGAACAATATGAGTGTCGTTTTTATGAGCTCAAGCAATATGCGGGTATCAAAAATGATGAGGCCATGCTAGTACAACATTTTTTCAGGGGCTTAAATGCCCGTATCAGCGGTGGTGTTCATGTCTTCGAGCCGAAGATGATGGAGGTGGCAGTTGAGAAAGCCCACCTTGTGGAAGAAAATCTAGCTATGGCTTTAGGAGGACACACAGGAGTACAAATTGGTAGTGCTCTAGTTACAGGTGTTGGTTCTTGAGGTGGAAAACCTCAAGCGGTAGAGACTTCTAGAAATTTTTGGGCACCTTCTAAGGGTGGTCTGCAGCAGCAACAACAGTCACAATCTAGACATTTCAAACCCCAGACACAACAGGTTGATAGAACTCAGAGCAGAAGGAACCGTAGCTGGCAACGAGTTAGACAGGATCACTTTGAGCAACTTGCTTAGAGTACAAAGACGACACCATCTCGAGGTAGTTTCCAGCAGTCAAGTGCACCATCAGGCGTTAGAGGGTATGGACGTGGTACATGTTGGTTCTCCTATGGGCAATAGGGGCATATAGTGAGACAGTGCCCATAGAGGAGTACTACAAGATTTAGTCAGAGACCAGCTGCTTCTGAGCCAATAGTGGGAGATGCAGGGAGAGCACATCGGGTATTTGCAGCAGTAGAGAATTGCCAAGCTTAATATCAAGGCACTGTAGTTGAAACTTCAGGTGTGTTGAATGGTATTGGTATATCTATTCTCTTTGATTTAGGCACATTAGATTCTTTCATTTCTCCTTTAGTTTTGGAATGTTGTAGACTGGTGGCAGCTAGGCAAGGCATTAAATGGTAGGTCGAATTGTCCTCCGAGGCAAAGGTTGCAGTTGAGTCATTAGTTCAGGGTTGCAAATTGCAAATAGGGGCACTCACAACTATGGTGGATCTTCGAATCCTACCCCTTGGCTCATATGATGTGGTTTTGGGTATGGATTGGTTGTATGCTCACCATGCTTTAATTGATTGTTGGCATAAGGTAGTGCATTGTGTTGATGATGTGGGTAGTGAGGTGGAGATCATTGGCATTTACAGACCTATCTCATTACGCTTAATCTCAGCTATGCAATTGAAAAGGTGTTTCAGACAGGGCTGTCAGCTATTTGCAGTGTCAGTTAATGATTTGGACTCCGATGAGAGTCAAAGGATTTCATTGGATGATTACCCTCTTCTTAAGGAATATTCTGATGTCTTTCCTAGTGAAATTCCTGGGATGCCACCTAAGCATAACATTGACTTCAGAATCGATCTTGTTCATGGAGCTCAGTCTATTTCTCGGGCTCCATATCGGATGACGACACAGGAATTGCAAGAGCTTAGGTTATAGTTGGAGGAGCTTCTTGAGAAAATATTTATCCATCCTAGTGTCTCCCCTTGGGGAGCACCAGTTATATTTGTGAAAAAGAAGGATGGTTCGCTCCGATTGTGTATTGATTATAGGCAACTCAATAAGGTGACAATCAAGAATCAGTATCCTTTGCCGAGGATTGATGACTTATTTGATCAAATAAAAGGAGCTCAAGTCTTCACTAAGATCGATCTTAAGTCTGGCTATCATCAATTGTGAATAGCTGATGCTAATATTCATAAAACTGCATTCCGTACTCGCTATGGGCATTATGAATTCACGGTTATGCCATTCGGGTTAACTAATGCACCATCAGTGTTTATGAGCCTGATGAATAGAGTTTTCCATACTTATTTGGATAGGTTCATACTTGTGTTCCTTGATGATATTCTAGTGTACTCAAAATCTATGGAGGAGCATGAGGTACATGTTAGGTAGGTATTACAATGCTTGAGGGACAATCATCTATTTGCTAATTTGGCTAAGTGTGATTTTTACAAAATAGAGGTGAAATACTTGGGGCATGTCATCTCAGGTGCAGGTATTGCAGTGGATCCTTCAAAGATCCAAGCTATAGTTGATTGGCCAGCACCCAAGAATGTTCCAGAGATTCACAACTTTATGGGGTTAGCGGGCTATTATCGACAGTTTGTACAGGGTTTTTCTAGGATTGCATATCCTATTACTTCTCTTCAGAGGAAAGGGAAGAGGTTCATTTGGTCTGAACAGTGTCAGACAGCATTTGAGACCCTTAAGGACAGATTGACTAGTGTGCCAATATTGGCAGTTCCTGATCCTACTAAGGATTTCGTGGTGTGCACGGATGCATCTTTAGAGGGCTTAGGATCCGTCTTGATGCAAGAGGGACGTGTAATTGTGTATGAATCTGGTAAGCTCAAGGACCATGAGCTTAATTACCCCACTCATGACTTGGAGTTAGCCATAGTGGTTCATGCCCTTGTGAGATGGAGACACTTCTTGTTGGGTCATAGGTTCGAGCTTCACAGTGACCATCGCAGTTTGCAATATATTTTTACTCAGCCAAACCTGAATGCTAGGCAGAGAAGATGGATGGAATTCCTCTACAAATATGACTTTGAGGTCAAATATGTTCAAGGCAAGGAAAATGTAGTTGCAGATGCTTTGAGTCGGTGGAGACATGAGATTTCTACAGTGGCTCTTGAGGTAGATTTGATGAGTCAAGTCCTCATAGCGCTTCCATCTGATAGTTGGTATTAGGAAGTGAAGTCAGAAATTGAGTCTGGTAGAGCTCTAGAAGGAAAGTTTGCAGGGTACTCACTTGAGTTTGATGGTCTTCTAAGGTATATGGGTCGCATTTACGTGCCTTCTATCGAGGGTCTTCGGACTCTAATTATGACCGAGGCACATCGAGCTCCCTATTCTGCTCATCTGGGAGTTAAGAAAATGTATGCAGATCTTCAGGCATTATACTTTTGGGCTGGCATGAAGAGGGATATTGCAGATTTGGTAGCTAGATGTTTGGAGTGTCAGAGGGTCAAGGCAGAGCATCAGCATCTTGCAAGTCTATTACAGCCTCATCTCATTCCGGAATGGAAGTGGGACATAATTTCTGTTGACTTTATTGTGGTATTGGCTATGACTTCTCAATGTCACGATGCTATCATGGTCACAGTTGACAGATTGACCAAAGTGGCACACTTTTCCCTAGTCCATTCATCTTACACGGCTTCTTCAATTGCTAGAATCTTCATGGAAGATAGTGTCTGCTTGCATGGTATTCCACGGAGAATCATATCCGATAGAGATCTAGTGTTCACATCTGCATTGTGGACATCATTGCAGCATGCCTTAAGAACACAGCTAAACTTCAGTTCTGCCTACCATCCTGAGACAGATGGTGAGATAGAGAGAGTTAATCAGGTTCTTGAGGACATGCTTCATATGTACATAATGGATCAGCAGTCACACTGGGAGGAGTATTTGCATCTTGTGGAATTTTCCTATAATAATGGATTTCATAGCTCTATTGGCATGGCTCCCTTCCAGGAACTATATGGTCATCCTTGTAGGACCCCATTAAGTTGGGACCGTCTTGATGACAGAGTTCTCCTTGGTCCCGAAATGCTTCAGGACATGGAACAGCAGGTAGTTCGTATCAGAGAGCACCTTGTGGCAGCTCAAGATAGACAGAAGAAATATGCAGATGCACATAGAGTTGACCGCCAATTCTCTATTGGTGATTGTGTCTTTTTGAGAGTGTGACCATGGAAGAGCCCAATCAGTTATGGAAAGGGTTCCAAGCTCGCACCTCGTTTCGTAGGTCCATTTGAAGTTTTGGAGAGGATCGGCCCCGTTGCTTATCGCCTAGCATTGCCACCCAACCTATCACGGATTCACGATGTTTTTCATGTTTCTGTACTTAGAACATACTTTCCCAATGTTACTCACGTACTCAATTGGAATGCTCTTTAGGTCGAGGATGGGCAGCTAGCACTCGAGCCCGTGGCCATGCTACAGCATCGGAGACTTGCCCTCAGGGGCAGAGATATTGAACAGGTGCGGGTTCAATGGGACCTGAATGATGAGACTTCAGCAACATGGGAGGATGCATCCCACATTAGAGAGGCCTATCCATACTTATTTAGTGGCTTCAAGGAGTAAGCCATATTCTAGGGGGGGAGGATGTGATACCCCTCATGTTGTTACTCTTATGGACAAATCTTGTACTTGGTTGTGTGGGTGATCAGTTCACCATTTTGGTTGTGCATGGATTTATGGCTTGGTTGATTAGTTGCATTAGATTTTACATATGTTGTTAGATGATACTTTTTATGGTGATTATGTTATATGACTATTTGTGGTGTTCTTTAATAATATATATGATGATGTTGCGAGTTTTATGCTGTTATATTGTTTGGTGTGTTTATTTGTGAGTCTTGGTGAAAGGAAAGAGTGGCATCACTTGCTTGCAAGTGCCCTGTCACCCTGTGATTTCCTTTCACAATGTGTTTTCTATGGAGATTTACATGCTTCACGACATTTTTTTCTATGCATGATGCAGGTACAAAGTCTTGATTCCACCTGCTTCGGCAAGACAGGGCGAGCATCAAAATAAACTCAACAAGATTGATGTTGAAAAAAGGAGTGGATTAGGAAAGAATTCCCGTCCCAAGTCCGTCTACTATGAGTCTTTGGTTTTCTTTGTTCTTTTTGTCCTTGTGTGATATTGTGAAGTGTCGATTAATTTTTTTAGCCTGAAATTTAATTGATTTTAGTTAAGTGTATTTTATTTGATTTTGGGAAAGTATGATCAACTAATATAGTTAATTGATAACATTATTAAAGTTAATCATAGATAAATTGATTAGTAATATTATTGTTTAAAAAGGATTATTTAAATTAAATTTTATGTTGCTTCGTTATTATCTTGAATGTTAATTTGCCATTGCATTGTATTTTTGTGTTAATCGAAATAGTTTCTAAGTTAAATTATTATTATTATTGGAAATAAGATAAATAAAATAGAGAAATATGTTTATGAATAAATTTGATTTAAAATTATTAAAAAAATTCTTTTATTGGATTTGTACGGGAGTAGTGGAAAATGAATGGAGTTTGTTGGGGAAATTATTCCCAGAAGAAAAAGAGGCATGGGTAACAGAAGCTCTTCACAGAAAATTTTGGCTGTGTGATGAGATTTTGGGTTTTTTGTTCTGTTGATTATTGGGGAAAGAATTCGGAAAAGGCTGCAAGGTTTTCTTGGAATTTGATTTTGGTTGGAGGAGAAATCTTCTAGAGGAAAGAGATTTACGGCTGGGGGTTTCCATGGCAAAGTTTGGTACAACTCCTACTTCTACAGCCTACAGGAAATAGGTTCTTTCCTTTTGTTTTTATTTTGCTTTAAGTTCTTTCCTGCTATGAAAGATTGTATGTTTTGCATGAGGCTTGCCTGTACTTATGTACAAGTTAGAAGTTTATTTTCTATAGAGGCTTTGTTCCCAGCTATTGCGGTTAAAACTTGTGTTGCCTCTGTAGATTTTAGTCAAAAAAAAAAAAACCATAGTTGAACAAAGGAAATTTAGAGTATTTTTGTGCAAGGAAAAATGGAAATAAACACAGGGTAGAAAAACTACTATGCAAAACTTCTTATTGCCTGTGGATAATTATAGTGTTTCATTTTCTTTGTATTTTATCACTTAAAAAAAATAAATTAAGATTCCAATTATTTCTTTTTGTTTTGGTGGAATTGCTATTCCTCTGTGTTCTTCTCGCTGTGAAATTTAAATTAAAATATATAATTATATACAAATATATATATGTATTGAGCGTAAATTGTATTTTACAATTTTTCTATCATCTGTGAAATAGATTTATATTCTGCCAGTATAGAAATAATGAATTAAATTCCTTTATTTTGTTTAAAATATATATATATATATATATATATAAACTGATAAATATTATATATATATATATATATATATATATATATATATATACAGTGATGTTTTTATTTGAATAGTACCGAATTTTATAAAAAAAGAAGTTTTAAAAAAAATTAAAAGAATTCATATTTTAATGGGAGGGGATGGCTACAGCCGTACCCCACCCCTGCACAGCCCATAAAGGGTCCGCACAACAGTCCTTAGACTGTTGTACGCAGTCCTTTGGGGGCTGCGTACCTCCCAGCTCCCAAGTGGGCTGTTTAAATTTAATTTTATATTTTAATATATATATATATATATATATATATATATTTTTACATATTTAATTATATATATATATATATGGGTATGTAAGTTATTTGCAACAAATTTATGGTTAAAAGGATTAATTTGAAATAGAAAAAAAAATTATCAAATATATATTTGAGGATTTTTAGTTTAAATTTATTTATTTAATGTTTTTATTGGTGTAATTAATTGTAAGAATTAGTAAGTTGTCTTTTGAGATGGTGTTTCAATTCCTCCTTACTAAACTTATGGTTGTTTAATTTTATTGAATTCTTCATTGGGTCCCTTAGTTGGATTATCAACATGTGGGTTCTATAATTTATTCAATTTATTTAGGGGAAAGAGTCGTTACAACTTCCAGATGTTAGGGAATTTGGTATATTCAATTTGGGTTTTTAGTTCTACTTTCCTTGTGGATGTAATCTTGTGATTACTTTGAGTTTCGTTCTTTTGTTAAGTTACTGTGTTATAAGAGTATGGCGAGATGGTTTTTACCTCGCGAATCTCTATCCTATGTTTTGTGAACTTGAGAGTTCAATCCCTCACATTTTGTGGTATGTTAGGGAATTCTAGGGAGAGTGGCTCTATGTGGGCGCCGGTGCACAAAGGGGCTATGAGGATAACCCACAATAGAGTTAGTGTAAAAAGTGAAAACCTAACTAAATAATTAGGGGATGGGTAGTTAAACACTAAAAGATAATGATAGATACCTTGCTCACTTGTTAGGGCTACCAAAGACTAAAGGTGGTCGAGAAGGCCGTGGTCGGCATAATAGTGATCTCATTTCCATGAGTAATGCACGCTTCTGTATGAGTCACCCTATGGGGCGATGCCTTGAAATAGGCAGTCAGGATAACCATAGATGGAGGTGGCACCTTGTGATAGGATGTCAGGATAATCCATGAAGGCCATGCGATGACACTCTCCTCTAGCCTTTCCCTTAGTCGTTCTAACTGAAATCCTCTGGAAGTAATTTATTGTTTTGTCTTGGAATCATTTGTTGTCATGTTATGTTAGTAGACCTTTGTTGTCACATTTCCTTTGTGTATGAATTTCTTTTCCATGGTTGGTGTTGAGTCATATGTGTAACTTTTGATGTCTTGGTTGGGAATCCTTTCTTAACTACTCCTAGCACGGGGGTGGTCAGGTGGAACATGCTTCGCACCCCGTTTGGTTTCCCATTCAGCAGTCGTACCTTCAGTGTAGAGATTGTGGTGATAGTTTGTACCAGATTTATGTACCTTTAGATGTATACATTTGTACTTTATTTATATCTTGTAAATTGTATTGTAACTCACCCATGTGTTGTGATGATGAATCTTGTAATTTGGATATATGGTTATTTGAATTTAGTTTGTAACATGATGTATTGAATATCACACTTTGTAATGCAAACATTATTTACAGATGTAATTATATATATTTGATGTTGATATGTTGAGTAAATTAGTTCCCATTATTTTCAAGGTTTATTGGTTATGTAATCTTGTATAGCATATGTGAATCATTCTTATTTTAATGCTTAGCGTTTATCACTTTTATATGAGAACTCATAGCCGTGGAATAGAATGTTGGATTAGTTAACGTAATGTCTCCTCGTGTACCCCAAGGGACTTAGGAGTTTAGTATGTATTTGTAATTATGTTAGTTGTAATTGATAACATAGTACTTCTACTTTATGTTAAAAAAAATAAAATTTGTGTAGTTAGTTGTCCTTTGGGGTTTGCGCGTCGGGGTGTTACAGGTGCAAAGGGACTGATTCGCCCAAGGTGGTGAATGAGTCCCAATGGGGACTTTTTAAAAAGAAATTCAAAATTTTTCAAATTTTTTTTATGCTTTTTATATTGTATGACCTATATACTAAATGAAAATGTAGTTTTCAAATGTTTTCAATGATTTGAGATGAAAAAATGGAACCTATATGCATTATCACTAATGCAAAAGTTTAAAAACCCTAGATGCAAATTAACTAATGGAAATCCTAATGCAAAGCTAATTTAATCTACATCTAGGATGATGATGGTGTCCAAATCAAAATTATGATGTTCAAAATTTAGGTTCACCAAAATGTGGACATTGGAAACAGATGCTTCACTTCCTTGTCCACAAAATGGATAGGAGGACACAATTTCACGATATTCACATTCAAGGACATCTTAGGGATCTCAACTCAATGAAGTATGTGAGAGATCTAACTATAAGGTATGTTTGGAGATGGTTAACATAAGAAAGGGGTTCACCACCAAGTGTAAACATGGAAAACATGAAATGCTGGAAAACACGGTGTGATATGAAAACTAATTCTAAATGACTTAGAAATGACCATGAAATGTAAATGAAGCAGAACAAAAAAGTAAAGATATGAACGGTGTGCACGTAGAAACCTTGAAGAGACTGGAAATAGCTTTGAAACTCTAAAAATTCTGATTTTTAAGCCTGGTGGGACTCATTCACCATTCTGGGCAAATTGGTCCCAATTTTGGAAAACTGCACCAGAGCTTGTTTTAGGAAAATTCGTATCCAAATCCACAAAAATATATCAAAAATAGGTATAGTGGGACTCATTTTCCACTAATGGAGAATGAATCCACTTTGATTTTTCTAGAAACTTAGAAGTGGAATCTGTAGCTCTCGGTCTACTCAATCTATACCTCCAGGTGTCTTGATCCAAAACCCTGATTTCTAGGGATGTAAGTGACATTTTGTGAATATTTTGACATTTCCAATAGGAAGATGACTTCAATAGGTTTGAAACCTAATCTTCAATGATCTCCATTCCTTTCAAAGCACCTAGATCTATAATCACACAAAGAAAGAGAGAGAAAATGTTGATTGATAGGGAATAGGGGTTTGCCTTGGTCAAACCCCTAAACCCCTTTTAGGTAATTAAACAAAAATGATGAAATAAGACAATGAAAAATGAACATGAAGTATTGCAATTAGAACCTTTCCATGATGATGGATCTTGAATTGTGATGGATCTTGAATTGCTACAACAATGGATGAAGAATCTTCCCTTAAATTCCTTAGAAATGATCTTGGAAGTTATCTTGGTGACCTTGTGAAGACCTAAAGTGATTAACTCTTGAATTGATGGCATGAATGGATGATGGATGAAATAATGATTTAGAAACTTTTTTATTTAGACAAGGAACACAAATGGTCGCTATTTTGATCTCCAAGGCCGACATTCATCAAAGTTCAACATAAAATCACAATTTTCCCGCTCAATTTTAGAAAAGTCCCCAAAAGGGACTCATTCTCCACACTTGGTGAATGGGTCCCACATAGGGGGACTCATTTTCCCAAGGTGGTGAATGAGTCCCACCTTGAGGTATTTGAGGTGGGTCTTCAAGATTTCATGGTTTAAAAGTGTTTTTATCATCATATTAGCCAAAATATGCCTCATAATGGAAAAATAAGGGACCTAGGGGCCTATTAATGATGATATAAAGGGTATATCGAGAATCATCATGGAAAAACATGCCCTTAAGTGGTGAAAAAATAAAAAAAATTAGAGTTAGGCAAATTGACGTAAAAATTTGAATAAATTATCTATATTATTTCAAAAATATGTAACAATAGAATCTGTAGCAAATTGAATGTAGTTTCTGAACTACTATGTTTATTTTAAAAAAAAGATCTATTTGGTGAAAATTAGAAATTTCAATGCAGTTACTTAAATTTTAGGAAAAAATTAAGAATTATCTGTCTGACCTCCCTAACCACAATAAAATGATAATATTTTTTTATAAGATTTTAGATATAAGTAGACGACTCATATCTCGATGTGATGTATGTTTTTTGTAATTTTTTCTAAGTAAATAATTAATTATGAATTTTTTATTACAACTTTTAAAAAATATAAAAACCCATGTGTCTGACCACCTTAACTTGGTCAAAACTTCACGAAATTCAATTTTTTTTAATCCTATAGTATGTGAAGCATAGAATGTTACACATGTTTCAAATTCAAAAAATGTGATGTTGTTTGAAATCTTTTTTTTTTCAATCAGCCTATCAATCAGGACTTTAGTCATAATTCAAATAGAAAATGAATAATAATTGTAACTTATTAAATTCAAAGTAAAGCATAATCTATATTGGTGGAAATCTAAGAATATCCTTTAAAAACTCTTTTCGTTTCATCAATTTTAGGGAAAAAAAATTCATCAGCCACATACCCTACACATACCCATCGTATCACCACTTTTTGGCCCATCATGATCCTGCACATATCCAAAAGTGTGAAAGTAATTTACAAAAAAAATTAACACCTTTACAAGACATGTATTTTATTCAATTTACAACGGCTCAAGACCTAATATGAATGTGTTATTCGCATTACAACATTAAATCAAGGTAAAATTAAGCCAAATTTTCCAGGAGAGCCCAAACGAGTCAGAAAAACTAGAAGGGTTACTTTTTCAGTGTCCACAATCTACTTAATCAAACATTTGAGACAAAATTTCTTTGTTACAACCTTGCTTGATTCTCCCACCCTATTTAGAACCTCTTTCTTAGGCTCATTCTTGTCTCTTTGAGGGAAAGGCCCCTGGTTGATGACCAAAACTAAGTCATAAGGCTTCGAAGGCATTATCTCTCTACAACTTGAGTCATCAATAGCATTTTCCACCTCCACTTGGAAGATTGTAACAGTAGTTTGAAACTTTGGACACTCAAGTTCAAAATGTCTATTGGTTCAAAGAATTCTACACCATATGGATAGGGCTACCTTAGCCGAGTAGACTTCTCTTGCTAATTTTTATATACCTCCAGGTGGATCAAAAGGTGTTGGCACCCTACCATTGTTGGGTTTGATGTTCCATGTCCTATTCTGTCTTTGGGAATACCTCCTTTCGAATTTCTTTCTAGAGTTCTAGCCTCATTCATAATTCTACCCTGAAGATGACCTCCTAACTCCCAATTGTCTTTATTGTAATTGGCCTAAATGCTTATTTGAGATGCTTGCAATTGATTATTTTGATTCCTCAAATGAATCACTTCAGTGGACAACTTCTTTACTAATTCAACCAACTCATCAATTCACTCCTTACCTACATTGTTCTATGTTGATTTTGAATTTTGAAGGAAGACTAGATGTGTTGCAGATGGACTCTATTAGATAGCTAATACATTGAAGTTTTGTAGGTTTGAAGGTACTTGGGGATAATGTGGATAAGTCTGATAATTCAAGGTTTGCAAGTAACTTGACACTTTAATGGAGCTTGGTTTAGTGGAGACCTTAGATGCAGTACTATGGGGACCCACGAGATTAGATTCATCAACTAAATTTGATGAGACAAGGCATGAGTGAGTTCATGAAGTTATCCAAGGTTGTCAGTAGGTACCAATTAAGGTAATGGACCTACTAAATTCTATCCCAAATCAATGCTTTCTTTTACTACTTCTGCATAGGCCTCCACCAAACCTGTAGGTGATTAATGCATTCGCTTAACTAAAGATAATGTAAGAATGTCCAAAGTAGCATAATATACTTCTCTATCTGAAGAATCATCGACTACGTAAGGTGGCTAAAACTTCATGTATGCTCGATGGAATCTGTTATTAAATGAGTTGATTGGATTATTAACTTCCCTTCTTATTGACATGAACTACTAATATAGATCTTTGAGGCTAACTAGGACATTAATTTTTTGCAAGAACATGTTCTTCAAGAGGTCCTAAGAAGTGATGGAGCTTGTAGGTAAATGTATGTACAAATAGAATGCCTCATCCCCCAATTAATAAGGGAAGAATCTGCATGCAAAATCTTCATGTTCAATTTGCATGTCCTTCAAGGCTACTTGGAAAATATTGATGTGACTTTTTTTATCCTCTTAGGATCATTTGGATGGAACTTAGAGTAGAATCCTTCTAGATTCTTAGGCATGTCATGGTAGTCTTTGTAGGATAATGGTGATGGATTATTTCCCAACCAATCCATTAGTGGAGGTGGGGGTAGTAACGGCTGAGTTGCAACAACCTATAACTAAGGTATGATAGTAATACCAATGTTTGGGATGTGGCTAGTAAATGGAGAAAAGGCTAGTTAAAGTGAACAAGAAGATGGACATGGAGGAGATGGAGGTCAAGTGGGTGGGGCTCATGCTGAAGCTTCCACTTTCTTGGCTCTCTTAGCTCTTGTGGGATTCTTTAGTTCCTAAAATTCACCCTTATCTGGTGTGGATCTGGTTACTCTATGAAATATTTAGGGAGAAAATGACCCAATTCGATTGAGCTTCGTCTAACTTCCCTTCTTCTAGCACTAGTTCTGTTGATGGGTTTTTTTTCACTTCTCAACATAGAAAGAACATGAATGCCCTATCTCTCTTGAAAGGTAATAATTTGTAACTAAGTTCCAAAAAATCACCCCAAGGTCTCTCGGATGTCAGATCATGACTATGCATAAATAGCTCTGTTGTTTATGTGTGATTTGTTGGTAATCACAAGGGACCTTTATGGTTGACAAAGAATGGAAATTTTAGGTCTTTAGAATAGTAAGTTGAAACTCACTTCAATCATCAGATTTAATAGTATGGTGATGGTTGGGATCCTAAACTAATTCATATTTTAAAAGAAATAAAAAAAGATGTAAGGGTTAAGAAGTTGTTCTAACTCTAAGACAATGAACAACAGTAATAATGGCAAACATTCTAGTAAACAGACTTCCCAAACTATGTTTTGATTAACCAAGAGAAACCTGCAGTGTCACAAAACTAGTGCAATCTTCTAAGGCTTTTTGCACATTTTTGAACTACAACATGGATACTTAGAGCATACACATAAATTTTAACTTGAATGCAACATGTAGATAAGCTCAAACTTGCTTTAAAAAGTGATCTATCATCAATTAAACACCAAAAATCATGAGCTACAAGAGATTCAAATACTATAACACATAGCTAGCATTAAATCCATTCACTAACTAACAAGCTGAAATGAAATAAACATTGAGGCTAAATCATGCAAACACAATGAGCAAACTCAAAGAAATTCCAAACTTCAATACTTTCTTATATATTGTTACAGAATGTCTTTACACAACAACTTATCTATCTCTTTGAAAATGAGAGGATGCCCCTATTTATAGTTTTCAAAAAGTAGAATGAATGGTCAAGATAACTTTATAATGAATGACCTAGATTCATTCTAGTTTAGGGTTTTTACATTACCTAATAAGAGTACAAAATTTACAATATAAAAATAGGCTATTTGTCCTTTCTCTATTTTTTCTTGTATCTTATTTTGTCCCCTAGTTGATTTTGACCTTTTAACTACTTTAACAATTATTTTTCCTTTATAATGGGGTTTCTCACTTATTTTTTCAATGTATCATATTAAAAAAAATTCCAATGGTAGTCAAGAGTTTCTTTTCCTTAGAAAGATCAAATTTAGAGATCTAGAAGGCAACCCTCTTGAATCCTTCCACCATTTGATCCTAATGCTTTATGCATGTTTCTTCTACTTTGATCATTTTCTCTAACTCTAAGAAGGCTCATGCAACAAAATCCATGAAGTCTACCGACAATGTGTCACTGGATCCTTGCTCCATCCTCTTGTGGAACTCACACTTTATAGCTTCTCGATCTAATTCTAGTGTCGACATCTCATATCCTATCATCACTTTTAGGAATTCATCACACTCAGCTTGGTGATCCACAATTCACTCATGACTGGCTTCTAATTCAATCAAGGACCTCTCTAGAAATCCTTTTCTACATTAAAAATTAAGTAGTCATGCTTCGAGTGGCTAGTGGTCCTCTTTTGATAGGTCCAACTCCCTTTCCCAAATTTCTCGGGAGAGCTTGAGGATGCTCTACAATTTTAGGTATGTAATTCTATGGAGCTCAAGAAATTCCTTGGAAATCTCAACCACATACTCGACCTCCTTTTATAAAACCTGATATTGATTATGCATCTTGGCCACATAGTGGATGCCTTTGTTGCCCATATCGATAATTATTTTGAACCAGTCAGAAGTAGAATTAGTCCAATTCTTCATTTTATCCATTTTACTAACCTCTTAGACAATAGGACATGCATCGGTGATTCGATTAGAGGTTCTTCTCTATATTTTATCAATTTTTGTATGTAGGAAGACAATTATGCCACGTGTGTCTTCAACTCCTCCTTCATTGACTTATCTTTGTTCATTTGTTGGAGGATGGTGGAAATAGATCCTTTAAATTCATCAATCTACTAAGCTCTAGATGTTGGGCCCAAGTTGGTGGTTTTTATTTGATAGTCCCAACCCTATACGGTGTTTGCATCTTTGTCAACTACTGGAGTTGCCACCTGCAATATTGTAGAACCTGAAGCATTTGTTGCGATATGTGATCTGACCTTTTGCTTCTTTTTCTTCTAGGTCTTTACCTGTGTTCTGGCCAATATTTCCCCTAGACAAGCCTTTGGATTTCTGAGTACATGATCCTTCCTCTTTAGTTGCTGCTCTAGCCATGAAGGAACCTATGTTGGGTGGTCAGGGGGTCTAGTGTTGAATTCATTACTGCCCCCTCCCCCTTGATATTTTAAAGGATCATTCTCTTCATTCCTGGGAGCCTCTTTAATGTTTTCCTCTTCTTTGTCCTACTCCTCTTCTTGCAGTATTTCCTTCCCTTTATCTTGCTCAACAGTTTATACATTCTTCCACATAATATCTTCTTCTTGTGATTTTCCTTTGTCTTCTTCATGGTCGACCTCAACACCTTTGTCAGGTTCAACATCTCCTTCTTCTATATTCTCTTCTTCTTTATTTTTTTTCTCCTTCTAGAGGCACTTCTTCATGTTGCATGCCCTCATCTTGGTCAGTTCCTGGGAGCTCATCAATTTTTGTGTCAATTCTCCCTTCCTTGGAGTGATGCTCCTTTGGGTTTGATTATTTTTCCTCATGCTCTTCAAGTTTCTCTCATTTAAGCTCTTGAACTAAAGTTTCAACTTCATATTAAGTATCAAACTTACCTACATTTTCATCCTCAAGAGTTTATTGCCCTTCTTCTTCAGAGACCACTTCATCCAAATCAGCTCTTAATCCACCCTCAATGTGCTCGAAGTAGTCTTCACGATCATAGTCTTTAGGTTCCTCAAAAATATTCTTCGTTGTTTCTTTAGGATGCTCCATGCTTATCCTCTCCATCTCTTCAAAAATATACATGGTAGCCTCCATTTTAGGTGGCTTGGTAGGAGGTGGAGGGAGAGGTCAGACAATAGCTAATTGGGTCATAAACATTTTGATCTGAGGATTTAGAATGACCTTGGAGAAATAAGGTGGTACATTTTGAAAATATGAAGTGAAGGTGTTTAGCAAGGTAAGGGGTGCCATGGAGGTTTTAGGCAGCGAAGGTGGTAGAGTAGACATAGTTGGCAGTGCGGGTGGAAGTGAGGAAGATGACAGCTAGAAAGTGGTGGAAGAAGAGGAATCGAGCACCACTATGGGAGCTGTTAGAGAAGTAGAAGTGAGGTGGATAGAGATTTCCACAATGGGTAGAGATGAAATAGGTAGTGATTGGGGAGTAGAGGGAGATGGAGCAATAGTAGCGACTAATCAAAGCGTAGTGGTGGTGGGTGGTGGTGATCGAGGTTGTTCAGCTTCTCCTTGCTCTTGAGGTGGAGATCCTTCTTCTTCTATGGCAGACATATCAGGAACAAAGATTTTTGTTCTCTTAGGCTTCTTTGGTGGCTTTTTCCCTTTGATTGACTTCTAATCATATACACCTTTTGCATTGGTTGCTAGTTGGATGTGTCCTTCCTTCTTTTTGACCTTGTAATGGGTAGAGACTTAGGAGCCTCACCCAAAGAGCCTACATTAGTGCCACTATTTTTTTCACTTTCGATTTCATCTTTGAGCTTCCCATAGGTTAGCTCTATGGATTTTTCATCCAATTGGGATACTTGATCATCTAGCCACTTCTTCATCCTTTGCTCTACTGGGTGAGTGATAATATCTAGATCTATGAACTCTATCTCATACCAGTCAATCACGGGCAACACGTTGATCAGAGCATTATGGCTTTGATCGAAAACATTGTCATCATCAACAATCTAATCAAGGAATAGATACAAGTTGATGAACTTCACAAATTTGGTAGTTATCATCATGTAATGCCGCCTCCAGACCTCACAGTCATCATCATAGTTGGCCTTGAAATCTTTGATGTGGTTAGTGAGCATACTACTTTCCAACTTGTTTCTTTAGTTTTCCAAGAGGATCCAAACCTCCTCTCTCTGTGTGTAGCTCAAAGTTGTACTGTACAAGCTCTTTCTCATAGTACTCTGCACAAGGGGCAGTGGGGTAGGAGTACAATCCTTGTCCAACTATAAGGGGATATGGGACCCAAACACAATGTTTGTTATGAAGTAGAGTGTGGGTAGTTTGTAACTATTAGGTGAGTTCTAGCAAGATGATCCTATCATAGGGGTAGTGGGGCAACTGATATGGGAACCCTGAGAATCCCCCATCCCTTATATAGGTGAATTTAGGGAACTGGATGAACCAATACTTGAAACCCTTTATGACCACTTTAATGTTGTGGGACATTCTTCTATGATAGTCTCCTACCAAGGTTCAAACAATGTGCATGATGAAGGCATCATTGACCCTCTTATAATCCTTCTTGAAATTTTTGTATTAGAGTTGTGGGTAGCAATCGTACACTCGATTCTGCCACTTCTTTGTTCCCAAGGTGCCAACACAGTCTAATCCTTTGTAGGGGAACTTCACTATCAGAAGGTATACTAGATAGGAGGTCATGTAAAACTCAAAAGTTTTCTTTACTACCATAGATTGATTGTGCAAATTCTAACTAATAATCTTGGCCCAGTGAAACTTGGCCTCTCCTCTAAGGATCTCCTCTACGAAATAAAACATTCATTCCTCAAAGACTGAGCAAGTGGGAAGGCCCATTACTCTGCTCAAGAGAGTCACTAAGTCATTGGTTTCCTCTACAAAGTCACTTTTGTACAATTTATGGGGGACTTTGTTGGCACTTCCCCTCTTTTACAATAGCCATGTTTGGTTGATAGTTCTTTTACAACTCACGGGATCTACCTTCCAAACAGTCAAGGCATACATGTTCTTGATTTCATCCATTTTATCAAACAATAGAATGCCAAATGTTTTCCCAATAGACATGGGAGTAAGATCAACTAGTACCCACCCATCAATAGTGATTGTCCTCTTGATCTGAGTGTGATAGCACTCTTAGCATGTGAAGACCAACTTTGGAGCAATTAGGGTGGGAGGAAATCCTGTTGCTTTTGTAGGTCCACTCTGATTTATTCTCAAAGCCTCTTTTGTTATGGGGTTGACTAGGACCCTCTGTCAGAATTCATCAATGCTGACATGCCCCAAATCAGTATCTACCACTTTGTCCCAATTAGAAGTGATTTTTGAAGTACACTCTAAACCATGGAACACATAGTTCATCTTAGCTTTCTCTTCTTTCACTCTTGGAGTCTTTGCAATCTTCTTGCCTTTGTTGGTCCTCTCTATTGGCTTCTTCGATGGTTCCATAAATCCTGCACACAAAGTGTGCAGTAAGTGTTTTGATAAATCAGGAGGGAAAAACATTATCTAATTATACCAATATATTGTTAAATGCATCCACATGCCTGGGAAGGACCATTTCATTCATCAAATTTTATCATTTTAACCTTATTTGTGGATTTTGTACATTTGCAGGTTTGGAGGTGTGGGTTTCCACCTATTAGAAACTGTTAGGTTGAATGATGTAAGAAATAGTGTTGGGAGGATGCAATTCCATAGGAAGAGTTCCGGTGGTGAATTTTCACAAGGTTAAAAAAGCAAGAAAATCTAGTGTAAAACCATTAGGCATGTGTGTAAATGAGGCCTAAAGCATTTTGGAGTTCTTTCCACTTGGTCAAAGTATCTTCCCTACACATGTGTAAATCTATGATGCGGAAACCGCCGAAGGGATTCCTGTTTGAGTCTTGCCATAAGAAATGGCCTAAGGAAGGCAGTTTTGTGTAAGTGGAGTTTTGTAAGGCAGAACCCACAATGGTGTTTCACTTAGTCAATTTTAGTTTAACCTCTCTTGGAATGTAGGAAAGGCATGTTTGGTTGTCTTTTCTTGAGATCTTTTCTATATGCAAGTTAGTGAAAATTGGGCGTGCGGGAGCCACAAGATAGAAGTCCATAAGATTTTTTTATTAGGGAGCAACTTAGAGTGGATAGCGTTCCGTAGGTGGAGGTTTGCAAGAGTGGACTCGCAGAGACATTTTGACTCGTGCTTTGGAATTTATATTCAAATTTGAGGTTTGACGAAGCATAGGGTTTGGGGGTTGCATTGCGGGAAGTTGTAAGAGCTTTCCCATTAGAAATGTATGAGAAAAGGAGGCCTTCCATTGTCAGTAGTCCAAAGAGCATTCTCACAGGTGTTTAAATCTTAGAAACTTTGAGGTTCTTGCTTGAAGACCGCGGAAGAAAAAGGTGTGGGGACTACCTAGTGGAAAGCGGTTATAACCTTGTTGATTAGAAATGGTAGTGATAAAGAGACAAATTGCATGCTAGAACCTACAAAGCGGAAATCTCTTCTTGATTAGCCATGAAGAAACGGTAGAGACAGAGCGAAATCCCAATAACAGTGTCCCGCACAAGCAAAACAACAAGGGAATTTAGGCCCTATAGTTTTCAAGGTATAAGCAACATTAATTTCCATCAATAAAGTAGGTTAAAATGGAGGATGAAATTGAAAGTGGCACCATGATGCGACAATCAGCAAGGAGGAGAGTTCTACATAACACTTCCTACCTCAATTCAAAGACTCGACTAGCTTCTTGGGGTTTTGTTTCCAGCGATTTAGTAGCGAAAAGGAGGAAATGGAGAAACAGGGGTTGGTGGTTTGTTTTTTGCTTAGTACGACATCCCAACAACGAGTTTCCTTAATTTAAATCACATGCTCTATGCTATAGAGGTTTCATCTTTTAAATAAACTAGGGTTTAGACTATAGCTTTTGACATTTAACTCAAAACCCTAAGCAACTTAAAATGAAATGACAACATGGAAGTAGTCAAGGGCCTACCTCTATCATGTGACCAACGAATATAGTTTAAGCTCGAGCCTTTAAATTTTTATGCATGTTGGGTATGTGTAGGGTCATGATGGGCCGAAAAGTGGCAATATGATGGGTATGTGGCTGACAATTTTTTTTACCCAAAATTGATGAAATGAAAAGGGTTTTTAAAGCAGATTCTCATCTTTCCACTAATATAAATTATGCTTTACTTTGAATTTAATAAGTAATTATTATTCATTTTCGATTCAAATTACGACTAAAGTCCTGATTGATAGACTGATTGAAAAATATCTATAGCTTTCAAATGATATCACATTTTTTGAATCCAAAACATGTGTCACATTCTATGCTTTGCATACTATAGGATTAAAAAAAGAAAAATTGAATTTCATGAACTTTTGACCAAGTTAATATGGTCAGACATACAAGTTTTTTCATATTTTTTAGAAGTTGTAATAAAAAAATTCATAATTAATTATTTACTAGGAAAAAAATTACAAAAAAAAAATGCATCACATCAGGACATGAGTCCTCTACTTATATATAAAATCTTATAAAAAATAATTATCATTTTATTGTAGTTAGGGTGGTCAGACAGACACCTACTTATTTTTTCCCTGAAATTTAAGTACTACTGCATTGAAATTTCAAATTTTCACCAAATAGATTATTATTTTTAAATAAACCTAGTAGTTTAGAAACTACATTCAATTTGCTACAAATTCTATTCTTACATATTTTTGAAATAATATAGATAACTTATTCAAATTTTTACGTCAAGTTTCCTAACTCTGATTTTTCTGATTTTTTTGCCACTTAAGGGCCTATTTTTTCCATGATGATCCTGCACATACCCTACTTGAAAGTCCTCCACTCCTCTAATTTCAAAATTCTCAAGTGAAAATGACATATCAGGGAGAGGCATATTTATAGGCAAATGAGCATTAATGGCCACATTCAATTAAAGGTACAAAAGAAGCGAGGTAGGTGGGAACACAGAAACCTGATGGCTGGAAGCTATGGGAGAAAAGTCATATGAAAGGCTTGAGTGGGAAAGTAGCACACGAAAATTTCATTGTGTGAGGACACATAGAGGATGTTGTTAGAAATAGCAGAGCAGACACAAAAATTCACAAAAGGAAACTCACAACAAGGGATCCACAAATGGTGAAGGAAAATGTAGCTTCTAAGCTACACAAAACTACAAAAGTATTTTTACTGAACCAAATATTTTTGGGATATGGGACTATCTTACACTTCTAGGGTTTTTCACCTAAAAGGAGAAAGGAATCCTAAAAACCTTGGTGGCTCACTAAAGAATATGCCCTTGAGATTCCAATGCAAAGATGATTAAAATTTGTCTAAGGGGAATGTCCTAGATGCAAAGAATTGATAAAAGTGATTAAATACTAATGCAAAACTTATGAAATGCAAGATGTCTAAAAACACAATGTGATATGCAAAATGAACTAAAAATGAAAGAAAACTATAACAAAAATTAACAAAACTAAAGAGGTACACCTAGAAACTATAAAGTAATGGACATGAGCTCTAGAATCCTACAAAAATCATTGTTGAAGCCTACTGGGACACTTACGCCAAGCTGGGTGACTTAGTCTTGTTTCGAAGAAATTCTGTCAGAACAAGTTTCGGACAAAAGGGTACTCAAAATTGTAGAAACCACTTTTCAGGCTTGGAAGTGGGATTAATTCACCATTGATGGTGATATAGTCCACTTCCATATTTTAGGAAATTCAAAGATCTGTAATTTGTAGCTCTTAGTCTGCACTTCAGCTCCTGATAGTTTTCTAGATCTGAAACCATAGAATTTGACCTATAGGTGATCTCTGAGCTTCTTTTAGGGTTTTGAAAACTTTGAATGACTTTGATGAATTCTTGACACCTTTTCACACCTTTCTCTTTGAAAAATCTACACACAAGACTAGCAAAATACATGTAAATAGGGGAAAAATTGTTAAGGGTTAGTGAATAGGGGTTTGCCTTGGTCAAACCCTAATTTGGTAATTAAAACCTTGAAAATGAAATTAAATGAAAAGAGAATGATGAATGAAAAACACTCAATACTACAACTCAACAAACCATTGAAGTAGAATTCTAAGGATATGCAAGTAGAAGATCTAATGGATGTACACTTGAGAATGTGAAAGTGAATGCTTGATAATTTCTTGAATGATTAGGAAAATTGAGGAGATTAAGGAGGACAAAAATGAGAGCAAAACCCTATATTTATACATGATTATATAAAATTTCTTTAAAATACCACATCAGAGGCTGACATAAAGGCTTAGAAAATAATATCCAGCTAGAATTTTGAAATAATTTTGATTTTTGAGCCAAGTGGGACTAATTCACCCCTACTAGCAACTTGGTACCACTTAGGCATTTTAAGTGGGTGTCAGGAATTAAAGTGTATTAAATAATGTTTAATATGATTATTCTCAAAAATACACTTAAGTAGGGCCTGTACTTGTGTATAAAGGGGCCAATTAAGTATAAGAAAGGGTCAAATTATTTATGAAAAGCCTAGAAAAGCATGAAAGTTTGTTACAACACTTTGAAATAAGCCTTGGTAAGTGATAAAAAGAGGCTAAATTTAAATGAAATAAATTAAAAATGTCCTAGAAAAGTGTGAAAGTGTGTTGCAACACTTCACAACACTTTTACAAGGCATCATAAAGTTCTTATTGATTCACAAGGGTCCAAGACCTAATGTGAATGTGTTGACCACATTACAACATTAAATCAAGGAAAAAATAGGCTGGCATCCATAAGAAAGACCCAAATGAGTGTGAAAATGTCCAAAGATACATTTTTCTATGGTGCATTTAGCCTCCACTTTAGTGAGAGGATGAACTTGCTTCAAACTCACACTAAAGTAGCAAAAAATGTACATCAAGAGGGATCCAAATGCACCCGTGCTAGCAAGATGAGATAACAATCAAGAGGGGTGATCAATCCAGCAAGATTGAGATTCCATGGAAACCCAAACATAAGCACAAGGGAACACACATGAAAAATGATGTAAAAGAATGAGAGGGAGAAAAGGAAAAGGAGAAAAGAGAGTCAGATCAAGCTTCAATCATTTGTCCATCCCGTTGTGGATCAAATCTAGGTTGTTTGTTTGGAAAACACATACTCACTTTGAGGTGATGGAACTCATGGTTGTCCGCTGGGTGAGAAGGGCCAGAAAGGTGAGAAACATACACTCATGGCTGGAATGCACTCACACACATGCAGGTGGCTATGGGGAAAGTCATGCCTATAAATGGACTTCTTGCTCAACCATACCAAAGTTATACCTCTTGATAACTTTAATAAGGCAACACAAAAGAAAATGACTTTTCAAGCTTCACGAGACAAGAAAAACTTCGTATGCTTGGAACTCATGAACAAACATGATGGCACCATCAACATGCAAGCTATGTTATGCATGGTGGCCATATAACAAATACAAAATGCAACATTCAAAGGATGTTCAAAGGAGTATTTCTTAGTTCATGTGAGGTCTTTATCTTAGGGAACATTGTGTCTAATGTCTCCAAGAGAGGACTGATAAAAAAATAGAAAATTCACAACTTAGGGGATGTAATGCATCACATCAAGCCACTAAGAGGAATGTAATATGCTAAGATAGATCATGCTCATGAAGGAAATCACACCCAATTTCATCCACAAAGCAACAAACACATCGTATGGAGTAAGAAGGTTGCACTAAGAACCAAGTAAAAGGAAAAATACAAAATGATAATGCCTATATATGCCCCCACTTTAAAGGAATTGCTACACACCATTCTATGAGCAATTAATTTAAAGTAGCAAATGAAAAATGAAAACCAGAAGAAATACATGGGAGCCAACTTGGAAAGCCCTATGCCAAGTCATATGTTTCTAAATAAAGCTATGTCATGTGTAGAAAAAAAAAAAAAGGAAAGGGGTTTCCCCATAAATGAAAACACTAAACACATAAGGGATCTATGGATTTGGGGTCAGTATGTTCTTTGTTACAATGTTGTTTAGATAGCTTGAAATTGTCATCATGCCCCAAATACATAGAACTAGAAGAATGACACAAAGACATCAAAAACAAAGAAAAAGAACCTTTTGGGTCAACATGGAAGAGACATAGGGTGTCTCAAAGCTTGGTCATCACCAAAAGGAAAAAAAAAAGCCAAATGAAAAAGAAAAGGAAAATCTTTTGGGTCAACATGAAGGAGACACAAATGTCTCAATTCCTTGCATCATCCCCAAAAGGAAAACACAAGAATTGAGATAAATAAAAAGGAGAAATCAATGTACGACATAGAGAAGAATGAAGGTACAAATAGAGAAATGTCACGAAGAGAGAGAAAACATCAAACATAACATCAGGGGGTGTCACATTACACACATGCAAAAGAAAAAGAAAAATAAATACAAAAGACTAGTAAGGAAAATGCAAGTCAATTTTCAAGCAAGTCATCCACCTCCCAGTCTCAATCGGTATAAGAAGAAGGTCAATAAAAAAGCTAAGGGACAACAAAAAATGCATTACTAGGACAAGGCTAGCAAATTCTTGCCCCTACTGGGTGCAAGGAAAGAATGAGCCGATGTAGGTGATGGGAAAGGGTCATGTTATAGTGAGAAGGGAATTTTATACAACTATGACATGAAAAGGAGTGGGAGAGTGTTTTATGGGATTATTGGATAGAAATTATCACCAACAAAATGATACTCAATATTTCTTTTAATGAATGACACTTATCACTTCTATGTCCAAGAACGTGATGATATGCACAAAGTGGAATGTTGGCATCTTTAGGATATATTACCAACCTATTCATAGGTGGTAATAATATGAGTCCTTTGTTTAAAAGTATTTGTAATTTCCTTTCATGTTCAAGTGGTGGAAAAAGAGTAAACTTTAGTTTTTGTAACTTGTAAGGCCTCTTATGTTTTCTAGATTCACCCTTTTCTTGAATTGAAGGAGGAGGACTTGAAGTGATTCTTCCATCCTTGTCATTTGTATTAGTCAATGGTTTCTCTCAAGGAAGGAGGAAATTCATATTGGGAGGGGAATCAAAGATCACCATGTCATCATCACGAATCCTCTGATATTCTCTAGGAGGCTTGTTGTTATGAGAGGGATCTTGATATATTAACCCCATTGTGTTTTCATCTTTTTTATTTTTCTCTAAGAGTTGATGAATGCCATGTTAAATTTTTGTGTCACATCCTTGTTTACTCAAAATGGTAAAACATTTTCCATAGGTTTATTCAAGGTTGATTGGAGTATTGGTGACTTTGTTATCATAAAATGGTTGAGTGGTTGTTTGTTTAGAAGAACTAGGTTCACCTTGTGTAGGGAACTTAGGTTCTTCATTTTTTTTAGGATGTAAGTAACCAAACACATTAGGAGGTGGTACTATAAGAAGATCTTGTTGTTTCATGGATGGATAAAAGGATGCATTATCTTGAAGGTTGTCAAGGCATTCATTTAGGAAATTATGCATGCTTTCATAATCTTATACAATAATGTCAACATCACAAGGAGGATGTTACTGAGGAGTTGAAGGAGCATGTGGAAGTTCAATGTCATTAGGATCAATTATAGAGGCACAACTTCACATGTCAACTAAGGATTTTAATGACATCCAAAGCTTATTTAAACACATATTTATAATGCAAATGAATGAAAAAAACCTAGATGCAAGAAATTGAATTAAAAAAAAATGGAAATAGTAACAGAAATGTAATAATAGAAAAAAAAAAAAACACAAAGATTGAACTGGAAATGACAGAAAATGCAGTGCAAAATGTGCAACTAGACTAAGTGTCCCAGGGTAGCGAATGAGTCTAGGTAGTGATTTTTTTGAAAATTTTCAAAAAATTCAAATTGTTTTTTTTCTTTTTAGGTTTTTAGATGCAAATATAATATGAATATGCATAATTTTATTTATTTTCAATGAAATGCAATGCAAAAGTGCAAGCTAGATGAGCTTTTCAATAATGCAAATTTTAAAACCCTTGAATGCAATTTAAACAATGCAAAATGCAATGCAATGCTAATGTAAGTTATTCCCAGGATGTAAATGCATTTAAAATTAGAAATATCATGTTCAAAATGTAGGTTAACCAAAATGAACCAAAGGTTTTTTGGATAGGGGACTCTCTTACACTTCTAGGTTTTTGCACCTAAAAGGAGAAATGAATCCCAAAAACCTTGGTGGCTCACTCAAGAATATGCCCTTGAGATTATAATGAAAAGATGATTGAAATATATCTAAGGGGAATTTCCTAGATGAAAATAATTGATAAAATTGATTAACTACTAATGCAAAACTTATGAAATGCAAGATGTTTGAAAACATAATGTGATATGCAAAATGAACTAAAAATGCAAACAAATTGTAATAGAAATTAATGAAACTGAAGAGGTGAACCTAGAAACTAGAAAGTGATGGAGAGGAGCTCTACAGTCTTGCAAAAATAATTGTTGAAGCCTACTGGCACACTTACGCCAAGTTGGGCGACTTAGTCCCGTTTCAGGGAAATTCTACTAGAACAGGTTTCAGACAAATGGGTACTTAGAATTGTAGTAACTGAATTTTAGGCCAGGAAGTGAGACTAATTATCCACTAAAGTTGATTTAGTCCACTTCCATATTTTGGGAATTTCAAAGATGTAATCTGTACCTCCAGGTCTGCACTTTAGCTCCTAACAGGTTTCTAGATCTGAAACTGTAGAATCTGACCTATAGGTGATCTCCAAGATTCTTTTAGGGTTTTGACCACTTTGAATGACTTTGATGAATTCTTGAAACCTTTTCACACCTTTCTCTTTGAAAAATTTCCACACAAGACCTACAAAACACATGCAAAGAGGGGAAATAGTGTTAAGGGTTAGTGAATAGGGGTTTTCCTTGGTCAAACCCCGGTTTGGTAATTAGACTCTTGAAAATGAAATGAAATGAAAAGAGAATGATGAATGAACAAAATGCAATGCTACAACTCACCAAACTCTTGAAGTAGAAATTGGAAGATATGCAAGTAGAAGCTCCAATGGATGTAGACTTAAGAATGCTAAAGTGAATGCTTGATAATTGCTTGAATGATTAGGAAAATTGAAGAGATTAAGGAGGATGAAAATGAGAGGAAAACCCTATATTTATACACGATTATACAAAATTTCCTAAAAATACCACATCACAGGCCGACCTTAAGACTTAGAAAATAATATCCCACTAGAATTTTGAAATAATTTTGATTTTTGAGCCAAGTGGGACTAATTTGCCCCTAGTGGCGACTTGGTCCCACTTAGGAATTTTAAGTGTTGTTGGGAATTAAAGTGTACTAAATGATGTTTAATGGGATTATTTTTAAAAAATATGCTTAATTAGGGCCTATAAGTGTATAAAAGGGCCAATTAAGTATAAGAAAGGGTCAAATTATTGATGACAAGCCTAGAAAAGCATGAAAGTTTGTTACAACACTTTACAACACTTTGAAGTGAGGCTTGGTAAGTGAGAAAAAGAGGTTATTTAAATGAAATAAATTAAAAAGGTCTTAGAAAATTGTGAAAGTGTGTTGCAACACTTCACAACACTTTTACAAGGCATCATAAAGTTCTTATTGATTCACAAGGGTCCAAGACCTAATGTGAATGTGTTGACCACATTACAACATTAAATCAAGGAAAAACTAGGCTAACATCCATAAGAAAGACCCAAGTGAGCGTGAAAATTTCCAAAGATACATTTTTCAATGCTACATCTACAACAACCTAAAACTTCCTAAAATTTGGGTAAGTGACTTGGTCAAGGTGAATAATTTGGCAATTTTTAAGGTATATGATCATCCTAAGCTCAAAAATAGGGGCACAAAAACTGATGCAAAGGTGAACTGACTTGGGGAAATTAAGGCGAAGAGAGGAAATTGAAAGAAGCAACTACCCAAGAAAGCATGAGGGGAAATTGAAGATATTTTGGATTCTAGAGTTGTTAGAAAGACAAGGGTCAAAGAATAGAGTGAATATTTAGTGAAATGGAAGTGTAGACCAATAGAGGATGCAATGTGGATAAGCTTAGAAGAGAAAGAATCATTCTAGTTAACACAAGATGATAGAGTTGCTAACCCACAACAACAAGACGTTTAACCTGCAACGATACAAAGTTTAACATAATGATCAAGGGCTCACAAAATTTTCCTACCATGGTAATTTTAAATAAGGCCATCAATTTTTTTTATTATTTTTTACCTTTATTTTCCTTCACTTGCCACTATACTAAACTATTGGGAGTTTTTAAATTATATATTTGTTTTTTTTACTTGAGACAACAAACTAGCTACCTATAAGCTCATTTAATGAGTAACAACAAAGAAAATTCATAGAACTAGTTGAGCAAGAGCTTTTGAGTTTAAAAACAATATGTAGCTAAGCATTAATGACTATTGTGAGAATTTCCCTAAGATTTAGGTGGTATTTTGAGAGGAATTTTGTAGAATTTTGGGGGATATTAGAGATGAAAATACAACCAAAAATAAAGGATAAAACAAAGAAGAAAATAAGCCAAAATAACATAAAACTATGGGAATAGAAGAAAGCAACAAAATGTAAGAAAGAACAACAAAAGGAATGTTTTGAAAATATCCAAAGAAGCTATAGCAAACAAGGAGGAAGTAAGAGGAAGACGGGAGGCTTGCAAAATTTACTACAACAATAGTAAATGTATAAAGTTATTATAAGTCTCATTACGTTCTAAATTTAATGAAGATAATACTAATTATTCTTCTCAAGTTTGTTGATTGCTAGATCTAAGAGCATGCTTGTGAGTGTTAAATGTGTGGAAGTTGTTTTGAATGTATGATTTTTTGGTTGCAACTTTAGAGTATTTTATGAGTCTAAAATTAGTAATAGTCGCGTACAACCATTGTTGTAGCTACCTGTACTAACTATTTATTTCTTATAGCAACATAGTTATTTTCTCTATAGTTTATTTTATGCCTCTTAAACCTTTTATTTGACCTACAACATGTGTGTATACCTTTGTAAAGGTCGTGTGAAGTTGCTGACAACAACACAACCTCTCCTTTTCCACTTGTTAGCTCATTTTTAAGAGGATTTTAAGTGCCTAGAGGGAGGTGGGTGCTATCAATGTTCATTATTTTCCCTCTTGTAGAGGGTTGTTTTTTTTTTTACAAGCGATCTCGGAGGCTTGAATCCTTGAGTGACTCTAATAGCTCATGTATATGAAACTTATCAAGATCATGTATCTTAGATTTTCCTATGTCAATGTAAGTTAATCAAACAAATTTGATAACATTGTTTCTAATGATTATAAAAACAAGTAAAATATTATGGGTTTAAAATAAAAGAAATAACATGAGCTATTTTAGTTGAAGTGAGTATTACAAGAATAAAATAGAACCACTATTAAACCATAGAAATTATCAAATTTAATTAAAGTATTAATTAGTATAACAATAATAATGTGACCTAATCATATTGCTTTCTTTCAAGATTAGATCAATAGTAATTCACATTTTCATAAAATAAAGAATAATTAAGGGGATTGAGTAAGAAATTTTCTTGCTTTGTGACCTTGCTAACTATATTTATTAACATAATAATTTTCTTTAGTAACACAATTAAATATAGAGTCCCCCTCGAACCTAGTTGGCTAAAGCTTAACTTTGATAGTTCAACCAAACCTAACCTGTGTTGGGAAAGTGGGGGTGGGGTCATTCATGACCACAACGGTAATAATTTTGGATTATGTGGTGAGCTTGGGGGTCCAATCATCTAGTTTTGTTGAGGTGGCGACATCCTATCATGACATTTAGATTTCCATGCAAGATGGACTTTCCAATTTGATTATCGAGTGGGATTCCCAAACTACTATCATCACGTTGAGAGGTAATGCCAATCCTTGTTGGACTCTTTTGGACCCTTTGTCGTTGGCTCAAAATCTAATGATGGCCCTCAGAAATGGCAAGGCTATTCACATGTTTAAAAACAACAATAAAGTTGTTGATGCACTTACTAACATTTGCACCTTCACACCAAATTTAGTAAAATGGGATAATACTTTGTGAATCCTCAAGCTTGTGTGTGAATTAATGAATCATGATGCAAAAGTACTACCAAATTTAGATCAAGTTGGATTTCTTATTAGATCTCATGGAGATTTTCCACGGGTTTCACTTATGGAAAATTTATCCCTTTTATTTTCATAAACTCATTAACTTGTGGCTCTGGTATTCATATCGACAGTTCTATGGACTATATTCTCTAGCTCTATATTTTTCAAATTCTACTATTGGAGGTGAGTTAATGCAAGAGGAACCTACTAGTTGGGAAATATGGAAACAAGTTAAGGAGGTTTGGCCTATCTTACAATAGTTCAAGCTGACCTCTTATGTGGAAGGAATACTAGGGCATGACCCAAAGATTTTTATGGCATTTGCTACCTCTTCGAAAAATGGTATCATGACTGTTAATGGGTACTCCTTCATGGGGATGACTAATCTTATTACGAAAGTGATGGGGCTCTCACTGGAGGGAGTTTGCACCCCCCGTAAACCCAAGGCTAACTATTAGAAAGATATGGAACATTTTTTGAAAGAAGGTGAAAATTTGAATAGACTCCAAAATGGTTTCAACTGTGCGGATCATCCTAACATTTGGAGTAAGGTGGTTGAAGTCCTCATGAGGTATGCTACACTCGAAGGTCGGTTCATTCACTTTCATGCTCACTTGTTTCTTATGCTTAATCACCCTTGATATAATATAAAAATGAACTTTTCATTTTGGATTTTGACCTCTCTCAAACAAACTATTAAAATTTTCTAGAGTAAAACCAAAAAATTACCTATTCACCAAGGCCTCATATTCCATCCTTTCTAGTACTAGGTTGTTATGTTACCCTCCCTTGTCACCGTCAAATTAAAAACCCTAACTATTTGTGACCCTATGGTGGACTCCAATGCTTCCATTACTCTAGATGAAACCCCTCCTACTGCTCATTGTTTCACACAGGTCCATGAGAAAACCTCTGCTAATGAGGAAAAACCTTTGGACCCCATAAAAGTTGCTCCCTTGACTGAGCCTACGCTTATTTCTACTTTTGGGTCTAGTGAGTCGAACAACTCAGATGATGAGTCATGGAATCCAACCCCTTCTAATTCCCCCACACACTCCCCTACTCATTTGGAGGTGTTTGATGTCCCCAACACCCCTTGTTATCAACCCTAGCCATTAAAATTCTACCAATTTTTGCATCAATTTGGAGGGGACCCATAATGAACCTTGCGCTGCTTTTGACACTCGTGTTCCTAGCAACCCCCTCTATACAAAAATTAATGAAATTTCAAAGACATTTAATATCTAAAATGATATCCTTAAATGGCTCCTAGGTCAATTAGTTATCGCTAAAGAGAGAATTCAAATTACGGAGAATAAGGTCTTGTTGTATAGGGTTCCTTGGTTAGGGGAGGTGGAGGAAAAAGGCCATTGGGAAATGATTTCCTATTTGGCTAAGTTGTTTGAGCACTGGACTAGATGGAATAAGGAGCTAAAATAGTTGCATGATATTGTTGGCACGAAGGAGGAAAAAATGAACTCACAAAAGGATATTGAAGCCATAGACTAGAACTAAGAAAAAACCACTCAATTCCTCTAGGTCATAACAAATTATAGTAAGGCTACTGTGAAGAACACTACCCTCACCATTTAGCTCTTCTAGCAAGAAATTAGGAAGGGCTAGGGAAAATAGGTGGTTGAGGAAGGGCATGATGATGGTCACAAGCAAAAGAAAGGGAAGGCAGTGGATAACATAGCTCTCAATATTGCAGTGGATACTTAGACTTTGTAGAAAGGTCCTCTCTATTTTGAGGAGAAGCTCCACTTCTTGGTTTAGGAGTGGAGGGTGATCAATGGTCTCAAGTTGCCAAGAGACCTGTAGGTGTTTTGTGGTCATGTGCTATTCTTTTTTGGTGTTGTCTTTATTCCTATTTACTGGTCGAACTATTTAACTTTTATTTTTATCTTATTACTTTAGTTTGGTGGGTGTTTCACTTCTCGTGAGCCCCTAATTTTCTTTAATGGTTGTTTTGCAATGGGTACTATCCCTTCCGGTCTTAATTTAATCAAAAAACAATTAAAAATAGGAGCTTGTTTCAACTAAATTTACAACAAAATTTTCTTGGAAAAGGAGGATATTGAAAATAGAGTAGTAATGAATAAAAAAGTAAAATGTTATCACTTATCAATGTAAGATAAAGTAATATATACATATGTGAATAAAGTTAGTTACACTTAACAAGTGTTTAAATATTATTTGGATTGATATGTCATTGCGAATTTTTTAAATGGGCTTTGATTAATTCAAATATTCATTGTGATATTGCTATCAGGATTCAACCATGTAGTCTTAGAGTCAAACTCATTGACCCATGTTTCATGAGTAGTGGTTCACAAGAACCCATCTCTCATGATAAAAATTTAGAATTTGACAAAAATATGTTAAACTTTTATCCTCAGAAACATAAGTTTCAATTAATTCCATAAAATTTAGTGGAGGTTAATTAGGAATTCACAAAAATGAGGTTGCATGAAAGAAGATTTAGGTAAGTTCAAGTCTTGATGGTATCATTACATTATTAACAAACTTTGATTAAATATAAATCTCATAATACTAAGTTGACATGTCTATCATTTGGGTTTTAAATACTAGCTATTTCATATTTTTCAGTCTCTTACTCTTATTTAGTCAATAGTGTGTGATGCCCACACAATAGACATGTGGATGAAACTTTATGCTTATACAAATTAATTTAGTGTATACATAATAGTGATAAACCATCATAGGAAAGTTGAACTAGGCTTAAGTATCATGAAAGTCTTTTATCTAAAGCATGCAACAAGTTAGAGTTTAATGGATTGCAAGAAAAAGGAAAAAAAATGTTGTGTTTTACCCCAGTGTTAAAATTTGGGCATGACAAAACAATGTATTGAACAAATTTAATATGGCACTAGAGAACATCCTTACCTTGGGAAGGAGGAGGAACATATATACATTAGATGGAAAAAATAATGCTCTTGAATTAAAGCATTGTGCCTCCATTTATATAAAATGTGTGCTTACAATCCGAGAAGAAAGAGTCTCCATCAAGGATCCCATAAGAATGCAAGTTCTCCAATAGAAATCAGACCTCCAATACAGTAATAATAACTTCCTGTCAAAGAATAGAAGATAAATTGAACATATCCTATCTTAATAGATTAGTTTCTTGAAGGAAAATAACAGTATGTTTGTGTTTCTTATAAGATTTATGTAAGGTAAATGTTTAATTTAGTATAATGTAGAATAAATATTTAATATTATTCTCCTTCTTCTATAAATAATTACATTGTGATACATTCTATAATGTCAACATTAGGTGTAGTCTAACGGGGTGGGTGTAATAGCAAAAACTCTTGGATTTTACTTTATATTTGACAATCATTGACCCATCAAAGTATCAAAAAATAATTTGTTTCCATGAAATTAAAATTAGTGATATAATTTTATATTTAAGATGAGTGAATAATTTATTAAAATTCTAGATGACTCTTCAAGATGAATGAATAATATATATTGTAGATAAGTCTATCCAAAAATCTCCAAACATCAAAAGACATGACTCCACGTCTTTATATTTAAGATATCTAAATTAATTATTATTTTATTTGTATGATTATTGTCTTTAACGTCAGAAAATCGAGCAACCGTCTTTTCATATCTCCCTCGTTTTCATTTGTCCGTGATTTAAGCGAAAGATGGCCTCAAGACAACGGAAGAAACAAAGAAACGAACTGCCAACCTCGGATTGTTCTGCCATTCGCAAGACAGTAATTGACTTTGATAACCGTGATGAAAATGGTACGATTGATAAATAGCAAAGTCAAGAAACAAGTAAATTCCAGAAACATTCAGTATACTCTAGAATTTTGATAACCGTGATGAAAAAGGTCCGATTGAAAATAGCAAAGTCAAGAAACAAGTAAATTCCAGAAACATTCAGTATACTCTAGAATTTGGAAAGCAAGTTGTAAACGATAAGAAACATATGCATGATAATCTGATAGAATTGTTACAATCATTGTCGAAAAGACACGCTCATCCTATCAAAATGTTTTGATGGGTTCAACGCGTGCGATGAACAATAGATCGCGACTCTGTATGTGATTAAGTAGTCCCATTTTAACGCATCTTACAATTCAGTCCACCATTATAGCTATAGTTTGTACCGCAGCTGGGATCCACCAGAACATCACAATAGTGAGGACGCTATTTGCAAGACTAGGACTTTTAAGTTTTACTTGGTAAATCGTAATTTGCAATGACATGAAATTCCAGACACGGGGTAATCTCTGTGGTCAAGTAAGCTTATTTTAATGTGATGCGAATTTCAGACAATTCTACTTTTTCTTCTACCAGAAAAAAATATCTTCATGAACAGGAACATCTTTCTACTTTTCTTCTACCAGAAAAAATATCTTCATGAACAGGAACATCTTTCTGCAATCGCTTTATGAAGACGTGTTTGCATAGATAACTGCGTGTAGAAGCTGTAAACCCATTTAGCTACACTCGTACCCAGTATGTCCTTTCTTTGTTAATAAAGGCTGCATATTGTGTCCTTCTAAAGCTGATGTACTGTGATGATTCGGTATACTCAATCCTTAGCCAACGACCTCAGTCTAATTGGAAGCCCCTTTTCAAACTCCACGAATGGAAAAACAAATGGATGGTCCGATCCAACCAATTCCCATCTGCACATCAAACACAGCTTTGGAGTGATTACGATGAATATAGTTACTGGACATAATGTAATCACACATCTTATTCAATATTTTGAATTCATTTAAGGGATTTTACTTTATAACAATATCATCATACAACCTATTATAAGTTTTTTCTGTCTACCCATATAATCATACAGCATATTATAAAATTTCAGTTCACTTATAATAAATTAAAAAGATTCTAATGTATACCCATATCTAAGAACGAGGTGATGAAGGAAAACAGCAATCTCTACTTTTGCAAGTTCGATCCCCGTGCACAATCTTGGCCCTCCTCCAAAAGGCGTGAAATATGTACCACTTTCCATATTCTACGTTACATCACATGAGCAGGGTTGAAATTTCTGTTTCAGTACAAGTACTAAATGTAATTTGGACCAGCCATTTAGGCACATACATACCTGCCATCTCCAAGGATTAAACTCCATGGGATTCTCGTAGATAGTGGAATCTAAATGCACCGCATCAAAAACAGGTATAACTTTCCATCCAGCCGGTATTTCGTACCCTACATATAAACGCCATTAGCAAGGACACATTATATTTGTTATCAACACGCAATATTAATGACAAATTGACTAGCATTGACGGGAACTTGCTTGTTACTACCTTTGAAATAAACATTTTTTAGGGCTTTCCGGTGCACAAAACGGACCACGTTTCCCAGCCGGAGGGTCTCATTGATGACCTGTAAACAAAATGGGAAAATGGAAATTCAATCTCAATTTGTTGGCCTCAAGCTTTCTATACAATGAATAAAAGCAAAAGATAAACGAACGAACACATTGAGTAAATTGCATTCGTTTGTAATCCTCCCAATTCGGGCTTGAATCCATCTCTGACAGCTCTTTCGCTCTTGCTATACCCAAATGTTCCGACTGCAACATAGATTGAAAGAGCTTGTAAGACAACAAGACGAGGAACTTGAAATAACATACACTGGCTAGAACATGTTCAGTACCCTGAGCTGTTTCATAGACTTAGGGGATCTGGCTAAGAAGTAAATTGCGAGAGTCAAGGCTATCGAAGACGTCTCGTGGCCGGCAAACAGAAAGTTAAGAATGAGATCCAAGATCTGTTCCGTCGAAAGACTGCCCTCCTCCATTACTGTGCTCAGCAGGTCCTTATGTTTGATATCCGATTTGCTTCTTCTCTCGTCCATTTTCTCCTTCACGATTTCTAGTATAGTTGCTCTTGACTGCCCAAACAAAAATAACTTTCATTTATGCAAGCACAATTTACATTTGATTGTGTTATTTCTGGATTAGATTACGTATGAGTTTTTACTCAATATTTGAGATCACACTCAGTCATCTATAATCGAGATAATAGAGTATTTGTCTCTTTTAACTTTCTATTATCTGGATAATAGATCAGAAGAAATGATTCAAAATGTTGATAAAAAAACTCACACATGGTCTAATCAACAATCAAAATTATAAATTGTGAAAATCCTAAAATCATTAATATATTAGATTTATGTTAAAACCCCCAAAAAAAATCCAATTTTTCACTCACCTTGAGTGCTTTTCTGTAGTAAGTCCCTGGAAGATTCAGAGGTACAGATACCACTCCTTTCATAAAAGAAAAATATTCTCTCATTAGATACTCTGTCTGCGGTTCCCACGGATTACAGCTCATGATTTGCCTGGCCATCAGATTGAAGGTGTACTGAAAGGAAAAATGCAGCATGGAAAAATATTTAGCCAGCAGATAAGGAATTCCAACACTATTTAGATTATATCATTATACAAAATATATGGCCTCCCACCTTTCTGGACTCGGCCTGTGCACTGACAGGCAGGTTTTCCTTCCACGACTTGAGAGTGTAGAGAGCAAGCGTATGTATCTCTTCAAAAATGTGACTCCTAAGCATGGAATTACTCATAAAATTCAAGGCAATGCTCCGCATATGTTTGTGGATGTCTCCCACCAGTACTAGCATAGACCATTTTCCCAAAATGCCAGCTATACTATGGGGATAATTGCATTCGAACAGACGCCCTTCATTTTGAAGAATGAAGTTGTTAAGATTCGGATCCCCTGAGACCACAGTTGGGTGTCCGAATAAATGTGACTTGAATATCTTTCCATACCTACAATTCACATTGATTTCTTACAAATTCAGAACTATTAAACTAATTTCATCCACTTGCAGCATAATCTAATATAATGAAAATTACCTAGAAGTATGTTGTTCCATGAACCTTCCGGGTGTTGTAGCTAAATGAGGCTTGAGATATGATAACGTCTCTCCCACCAGCGGCCATCCCATTCTTCCTGGGGGAAGTCTCGTAGTGTTCCGCCTACTTCCAATGGGATTCGATCTCGAGATCAGTTTGATCATAAAATACAGGGTAACTGCAACGAATATTGTCAAAAGAATTCCCGGTTGCATGTAATCAAGGCTAGCCATGTCAACTTTACTGTGGACAATTTGGTCTGGTGTATGTTATTAAAACACATTTGTTCATCACTCTTAAATATTATCTATCACTGAGGTACAAAATACATAAAAATTCGGCATTGTTGATTGCCAAAAGTACTATCTGATTCCATTTTAGAACTTACCGAGTGCCAAGTTACCGCATAGCTATTCATTACTCCTATACCTTTTGATGGTAAATTATTTTACAAACCTCACCATACAGCCATATGTTATATTTTCTAAGGCTGTAGACGGATAACTTTATCTTCATTTCCGCTTTGCTTACATAATCTTACATTTTGTTCAAATACTCGCTCTCTACGATTTTTCTCTTACAACTAATTTTATAGTGTAATGGATAAAAATAGATTATCGTAATCTTTCACATCTTTTCTTAAATGATTATAGTTATAATTTTCAAAATGGAGGTGGTATGAAGCTATGTTACCAGAAACGAGAAACGAAAACCACAACGGTAACGGCAACGGCAACGTGACGAGAAACGGGTTTTTGAAAGGTTGCGTACAAGAAACGGATTTTATATACATATCTATTTTCAATCAGATTTATTATAAATATTTGTCCCACATATATAAAAATGCATGTAAATTAAAAGTTTGTCTAAATACAAAACATAATATAATATAAACCAAGAATATTATTTTCAATCAGATTTATTATAATTTTTTGTCCCACATATGTAAAAATGCATGTAAGTTAAAATTTTGTCTAAATACAAAACATAATATAATATAAACTAAGCATATTATATCACTTGTAAATAATTTAAAATACTTTTCAATTCAAAACAAAAATACAATTGTCATAATTGTTTCCAATAATATTAATATAATACTGAAAGCTGTCATCAAATTTTAGTTAAATTCTCTAATCTATATGTTTGATGTTCAAGGAATGCTTCCACTTGTTTGACCTTTCTCCATTCCAACTTCAAGTAGACTTTCCTCTACATTATCTTCAAGTACTTCTATTAGCAATTCATCATTTCCATCATCCATTGAATCACCATAGTCCCACATTTTAGGAGGCCCTGATTTATAATTTGTGGAAGCTCAAGACAAAACACGAAGATTTGCATGTACATACACAAGATCTTCTACCTTTTTACTACCTAGCCGATTACGCTTCATAGAATGGATGAAGGCATACTCACTCCAATTTCTTTCACATGCAGAAGAACTAGAGACATGTTTATGTAAAATGAAAGTAAATAATATTAGCATTTTGAAATAAATTAATAATAAAATAAATTTGTAATTCAACTATCATATAATTAAATATACAAAATCTTACCTGAGATAACACACGAATTGCAATGTCTCTTAGTAATGGTGTTTTTGTTCTGTGAATCTCCCAAAATACCTTGGGTTGAAAATTCATTCAATCAAATGGAACATCTCTATGAGCAAAATTATCTACTCCATTGATATATTTTGACATTTCCTCCTTGATTTTAGTGTGATCCTCTCTATTTGGATAAACTTTGTCCATATAGGTTTTCCATCCCATGGAAACCTCATCATCCAACCATGGCTTTTTGTGAAACCATTTTGGATTAAGCTGAAATGCAACAGAATGAAGAGGACTGTGAAGCATCTTCTATATTTTTAAACTATGTTCCCAAACAATATCTTATGTCTCTTGATCAAATGATGGTGCCCCAATAGTAAATATATCTTGTAGCCTCTCCCTCATCTGATCTAGCTTCTCAAAAACATCTCCCATGCATGGTTTATCATTATCAAATAGACGAAGGACTTCAAGAATAGGCAAAGAAAGTGTCAAAAGGTCACCTATGTGTTGCCAGAATAAAATTGATCCACTACCAATAATGAGATCAACAATTTCATCATATGCTTGGCTACTATTACTTATTCTATCTCTCCATCTCTCCCATTCATTAGACACCATCATTTGCCTTAATGATTGTTTCACCTTCACAACTCGATCAACCATGATAAAATTTGAAGCAAATCATGTCTCTGCACATCTAAGTAGTTGCAATGAAGCATATTTTCTATATATAGCATGTGACATAGAGTGATTTACAATAAAATGTTGTAACTTTTTTACATCTGCAACTACCTCACTAATCCAAGGAAGCTTATTGTGCAAATCTTTAAGAAGTAAGTTCATGCAATGAACTGCACATGGTTTCCAAAAAATGTTTGGATATTCATCTTCAATCCTTCCTCCTACCAAGACATTACTTGAAGCATTATCAGTTATAATTTGCACAACATTATTTCTCCCTACTTGTTCAATTGCTTCTTGGAAAATACTTGCCAAATATGGTGCATCTTTCACATGGCCTGAAGTATCATGTGATTTGATAAACATTGTGCCCTTAGGTGAAGAAACAAGAATATTAATTAGTGGCCTATGTGCAATGTCAGTCCAACCATCTAAAACTATAGAGACACTTGTATATGACCAACTATCTTTAATGTCTTGTAGTCTATCCTCAATGTGTTTCTTCTCATCATCCAAAACAACAGTGCAAAGTTTTTCAAAACTTGGAGGCACATATCCTTTAGGTGCATTATTGACCATCCTTATAGCCTGTTTCCACAAAGGAGACCTAGCTATGTTGAATGGAATTCCACAACCAAAGAAAAGTCTCCCAATAGCAGCATCTACATTCTTTCTATCAGTAGCATAAAACATTTTTCCAATTTGAGATTCATAAATAGAAGTAGAAGAAGAACTTGGAAAGGGTGGCCTCCCTATTTGAGAATATTTTGATTGTCCTTGTAGTGATTCAGTGATTTTCAAAGACTCTACAAAATTAAACTCTCTGATCAAATCTTTTCTTTCTTCTTTTGGAATGATACCACAAACAACTATTTGTTCTTTCTTTCCAACCCCCAACAAATGATATCGAACTTGTGCAATTGAACTAGCCCTATTTGTTCGACAATGTGGGCAAGTCCATTTCCTACTTCCAAAACTACCATAATTTCCTGTTGAATAATTTCCAGTTACTGTGACAATCTTCCACAACTTCTGCTCAAATTCTTTTTTTGCTTTGTTATACTCTGCAGGGCTTATGGATTGAGTTCTTTGTGATTCTGACATAGAAGGATTTGAAGAAGCGTCCATTTTTCCTCAAACAATGTTTAAAAATATATACATTTTCAAAACAAAAACATATATAGCTTATGGTTCAAAAATTTAAAATATATATTTTTTTTACTGTAAAAAAGAAACAGATGTATAAAGAATCAATTCATATTCTACGTTTTTTATAGAAATAAAAATAATGATTAATATAATGATCTATGAAAGAAATAAACATACCCGATCTTGCAATGGAAATTCTCAACTATCTTCTTATTGTAAAGCTTTCAATCTATCTTCTTCTTGTAAAGCTTTCAATCCATTCTCTTTATGAATGTTTTTTGATAAATTCCAATCTCCCTTTCTATCTTTTTATAAGAAAATTAAATTTTTCACTATTTCTTCACTGTGCATGTAATTTGATCATTTAAAAACTTAGTTTTTAAGTGTATCAGTTTATTTCTTTTTAATGCAACTGTAGACTGAGGGATATCTATAGAGTTTGGTTGCTCTGTAATCTTTATTTTAACTAGTTGAAACTTTGGTTAATCTACATGTCAAACTGGTTGAAACTTCTGTTAATCAACATGTCAATTTATAGGTGCATGTAATTTGATTTGTAAAAAACTAATTTTTAACTTTATAGTTTATTGCAACTTATAGATTTATCGGTGCATGTAATTTGATCTTTAAAAAACTAAGCTTTTAATTGCCCATGTTGTTTAATGCAATTTAGGATATCTATGCTTGAACTGTAGTCATTTACCATGCTTTTTAATGCATCTTAGCATAGCTGCAGACTTAGGAGGTATCAATGGATCGTAGTCATTATTTTAACTGAGACTTTCGTTGATGTGCATGCCAATCTATTCCATCTTAGACCAGCGACTGACTGTTTGTTTTAAAAAATCTCTGCAACATTCTGTAACCTTAGAAATGGCTTGGAAATGACCGTTCGTGATGGGAAACATGTTTCGGCCGTTGTGACGCTAAACGAGGCATTTCCGTCACGTTTCTGGTAACATAGGTATGAAGTAATGTCTTAAAATTAAATTAGTAAAGTTTAAAAACAAAATGAAAATATATTGGTTTGGTTGGATGGAATGTTGTGCTATGGGCGCGAGGGTTTGAAGGCCTGTATCCTGTAATAGGCTGCAGGATCTTCCTATTTGTACTTCGGTGGCCTTTGCATGAGGCGCTCTCATATTCCTTTGGCTGTAAATTTCGGTGGGTTTTTTTTTTCTACTTGCAGGGGGTTTCGAGTTTTTCTTTTTGTTTCTTCAGGGTTGCTTAGTGTTCAAGGTTGGGTTCTTTTTGTTTTCAAGGGGGTTTTTTGTTTGGCTTATGGCAGAGCAACAAATCTCTTACAGTTTGATGATGGTTGATCATAGTGGGTTTCATAATGGATCTTCTTCGGGATTGAATGTTCATCAGTTTGAATCTTTTTATGTAGGAGAGGGCCCTAAATTGAAGAAAGTAAATGTTTGTTTTCCAAGGAGTCAGGATTGTCTGGTCTTGGTTCTTTCTTCAGAATCAGTGGCTGATGATGTTTCTTAATGGAGTAGACATTCTTTAATCTGCAAATTTCTTGAGATTCATATTCATTTTCCGGCTTTGGATGCTTGGATTAGAAGTACGTGGCAGGTTGAGGGTGACATGGAGTTAATAGTGGCTACAAATAGCTATTTTGTGGTTGTTTTTTTCCAATATGGTTGATAGGAATCAGGTTTTTGAGGGAGACCCTACTTTTATAATCATGTCATATTATTTATAAAACCCTGGCATATGGGTTTTAACACAACTGAAGAACTATTGTCGAGAGTTCCTATCTAGGTTCGTTTGCCGAGGCTTCTCTTGGAGTTTTGGAGAGAAGATATTTTACAATGGATTGCAGCTCTTCTTGGTAAGTTTGTTGCAGTTGCTCAGCAAACCCTTGAAAGAAAGGTTATTTATTTTTCTTTGATTTGTTTGGAGGTTGATTTGAATAATCCCTTGCCAAAAATTTGTCTTGGTTCTTTGTCTTGGATTCAACAGCTTGATTATGATTCCCTTCTTTTTTGTTGTCAGATTTTTCATGATTATGGACATCTTTAGAAGCAATTCCCTAGGATTAAGAAGGCTCCTCCTTCTAATTCCCCTCCTTCATCTTGATCCCCAAAATTTGTTAGGGAGGATAAAGGGAAATCTTCTATGATGGAGGGTGAACCAAATAAAGATGGCTTTGTGCTAAGTAAGCGGGATAAGGGTCGTGGTTAGAAAAGATCATTCAAGGAAAGGAAGAATGAAGAGGACTTTAATTGGTTTGAGGTGTTCAACAATTCAACCTTTAAGGATGGAATCCCACTAGATGTTCCTCCTAATGTTGTTGGTATGGGTTGTGTTGTGGGAGAGGGACATGGAGCTGGTTAGGATATTCATTATCACAGGGTATGCAAGGTCACCTGGTAACTTTGAATGATCATATGTAGGGTGATGATGGTGATATTTTTTTGGCATATTTGGTAAAGGAGGGGCTAGTTTCTGACAATCTGCAAGGGGTCTTCTGTAGCCTTGGGGGTGCAACAACACACGCTTATGAAGGGACATCCTGAGCACTCTTCTAAACGTAGCTATAAGAAGGATCTTGAGAAGATTGAGTGCATTGGATATTTGTTAGTGGAATTTGGGTCTGTTAAACCCATTGGTGCTCACTTTTCACCATCTCCTCCATGATTATTCTCTCATGGAATGTAAGGGAGTTCAATAGTGCCCCTCATCAAAAGGCTATTCATGATCCGATTGCTCTCCATTCTCCAGACATTTTTTATGTTGAGGAGACTAAACTTTCTATTGATTTTATGCTTCAGTGTGTTTCTCATATCTGGTATTTTGGTCAGTGTCAGTTCATTGGTTCTCAGGGGAGTTTTGGGGGTTTGGCTCTTTTTTGGGATCGTAGAAAGATTGCTCCCCTTGGGTGGATTTCCAATCATTCTACTATTTCAATGGTTGCCTCTTCTTTGGAAACAAATGAGACCATTCTAGTCACTAATGTTTATGCCCCGATTTATATTCATGGAAAAATATAACTTTGGGCTCATGTATAAGGTATGTTAGATCATGTGCTCCATATCTTCCTTGGAGTTTAGCTAGTGGTTTTAATTCTATGTTTAGCTTGGAGGAGAAAAGAGGTGGGTTGCCTTAGCTTGGGCTTCTATTCTTTTTCAGGAGAATGTGGATTTGCTTGCTTTAAATGATGTTAAGCCTTCTAATGGGATTTTCACTTTGAATAATTGATAGAGTGGAGAGGAAGCAATCTCATAAAGGTTGGATAGATTATTTTTTTCCTATTTTTGGGTGGGAGGTAGATTGGTTACTAGTTTTGTGATCTTTAATTGGATGGGTTCTGATCATTGGCCAATTAAACTTTTAGTTTCCCATTTTATTGTTCCCAAGAATCCTCCTTTTAAGTTTCAACCTATGTGGCTTCAAGAGTCTTCTTTGTATGATGTTATGGCTAAGTGGTGGCATGATGGTCGCCCTGCTTATGGTATAGCTATGTACACTTTTGCTTAGAAGAAACTTCAGTATGTTAAATTTCACCTTAAGAGATGGAATAGGATGAGTTTTGGAAATTTTATGGCTATGAAGAAGAGTGCTCAAGCAATCCTTGATGTGATTACTCACCAAATTCAGGATTTTGGTGTCTCAGATGCTCTAGGTAAAGCGAAAGCCCAGGCTATGAGAGTTGTGGAGGAATGGGAGCTCGAGAGGAGTTTTTTTTGAAGTAGAAGGATTGGATTGATTGGCTTCAGGAAGGGGATAGAAATACTACTTTCTTCCATCATTCTATGTAGGTTCATCACAATAGAAGTTGTATTTCCTCTCCAGTTAATGTAGATGGGATCTGCATTTCCTCTTTGGATGCTTTGTCTTGTGAGGCTAGATAATTTTATTCTACTCTTTTTTTTGAGGATTCGCCCCTTACAGAAGAAGAGGAGAATTTGATCCTTCCTTGTGTCCCCTCCTTGATTTCCAAAGAGATGAATGATTCCCTCATTCACCCAATTTATTTGTCTGAATTGGAAGAGGTCATTTTTGGGATGAATAAAGGTAAAGCCCCTGGATCAGATGGTTTTCCTATTGAATTTTTTCAAGAATTTTGGGATATTATAAGATTGGATTTTCTAGAGGTGGCACATGAATCTTTTCACAGTAAGTAGATGCTTCATGCCTTGAACTCTACTTTTCTAGTTGTCATTCCTAAAAAGGAAGGTGTTGATCAGTTAGAATTCTTTCGACCTATTTCTCTCTCTAACGTGGTGTATAAAATTATTACTAAATTCATTGCTGAGAGGCTCAAATTTTTTCTTCCTTCTATTATCTTTGAGGAGCAAGGAGGTTTCGTTGCTAGTAGACAGATCTTAGATGGGGTAGTGGTTTCCTCTAAGGTCATTCACTCTATGATGACTTCCAAGGAGAAGTCTATGTTCATCAAGTTGGCTATGACCAAGGCTTATGATAGAGTTAAGTGGCACTTTTTGCAAAGAATTCTCTTAGGCTTTGGTTTTAGTCAGGATTGGGTCAGCTGGACTATGAGTTGTGTAACCTCTTCCTCTTTTTCTGTTCTTATGAATGGGGAACCTTCTAAGCTTTTTACAGCTTTGAGGGGCCTCTTTCTAAGAGATCCTCTCTCCCTTTATTTGCATATTATTATAGCTAAGGGTTTGGGCAGATTTCTTAAGTCATGGGTTTCCCAGGGCAGGATTCAAGGCTGGTGTTAGGGCAATGGGCTTTCACAACTCTCTTATCTTCACTTTGTGGATGACACTTCTCTTATGGGGAGGGTTTTCCTTTAGGAGGTTGTTTCTTTTAGGTAGGCTTTCGATATTTACCTTGTTGCTTCGGTCCAGAAAATCAATGAGCACAAGTCTTTTATCTTCTTTTTTAATACTCCCCAAGCTATTTAGCAAAAAATTGCTAATGTTTTGAGGTTTTAGATTGGGTCTCTTCCCTTTTTCTATTTGGGAATACCTCTTGTTGTTGGTAGGTAGCCTAGGTCTTCTTGGAAAAGTTTTCTTGATAAGTTGCACAGTAAAGTCAATCATTGGACTCATCATTGGATTTCTACTGCTACAAGAGTGACTCTTCTGAAGTTTGTTATCCAGGCTCTTCCTATTTACAGGTTTTTGTTCAGGCAACTCCTTTGCATTTTTTGAGGGAATTTGATGCTCTCTCAAGACAATTTCTTTGGAGTGGTAACTTGCAGTTGACCAAGTGGAGTCTTGTTAAGTGGGATACAATGTGTAGGTCATAGAAAGAGGGGGGCCTTGGATTGCATTCTATAGTATTGAATGGGCAAGCTCTTGCAACCAAGTTATATTGGCATTGGTGTACTAGTCAACAACAACTTTGGGCTCGTAATCTTACCCAGAAGTATCTTAAGGATGTTAACACTTTTAATGTTCTTCATTTCCTTTTAGAAGGAATTGGATCTATGATTTGGAATACGCTCAAATTGGGGGCTCGATTAGTTAAGAAGGAATTTTTTTAGATATGTCATTCGGGTTCTCAATCCATTTTTTGGTGGGATTCTTGGGATGGTCACCCTCATATTCTTTATGTTTACCCTCAGCTCCAATCTCTTTGTGATATTTTTATTGCTATTGGTTGGAATATGGTTGAGCATTATAAATATGTTTGGAATATTGGATTAGCTGTTAGCTTTAGATGGAAGCAGTCCTCCGATTGGCTGCCAGGAGGGTCAAAGGAGGATAAGAAAGAGTTGGCTCATATTCTTGCATCATAGGAATGTAATTCTATGGTGGGGGAGGATGCTCTAGCATGGAGTAACAGTGATTTTTTTGGTAAGTACTCTATTTATGCAGGTTATGGTGAGTTGGTTAGGTAGGTGGTGGGGGACATTGAGATTCCTTGGTGGAAGCAAGTGTGGAATACTTTTTTTTGGCCCAAGTGCAATTTTTTTTGTGGTTGGTGATCTAGAATCAGTGTCTCACTTGGGATAAATTGTGCAAGAGAGGGTTATAGGGTCCCTCAATGTGTGTTTTGTGCTGTAAAAGTGAAGATGGTGTTTCTCATCTCTTCTTCCAAAGTTCCTTTTCTAGGGAGCTTTGACACCTTTGGTGGGCTATGTGGAACTAGACTTGCTAGCATGTCTCTTCTTTGGAAGAGTTCTTTGTCCGGTGGGGTAAGGCCCCTGTTAAGACCTCTTTTCTTTAAGTTACTTGGGCTTTAGGACCAAATTTTATTAACTAGCATATTTGGATGGAGAGGAATCACATGATTTTTTAGGATGTGAAGATGGTTATCCAACATTTGCGGTGGGGTATTCTTTCTTCTGTTGGAGAAACTACTGCAACTAAGTGTGACTTGGCTGAGGGTGTGGACCCTAGAGAGGTTTCCTTTTGTACTCGTCTCAATCTTCCTCTTTAGAGGGGGGCTACTCAGAGTACTAGTCAGATCATGAGAAATAGATGTTGTCATCCTCTTCGAAATATAAATAGGGAGGGGCATTGGTGTCCTCCTTAGGGTGTGTTGAAAATGAACACATATGGTTCTTCTCGTGGAAATCCTGGCCATGCTAGTATTGGAGGTGTTGGGTGGACTAGTTATGGGACTATTAAGTTTATCTTTTCTATTTATAAGGGTTGGTATTCTAACAATGTGATGGAGGCACTTTCCATTTCATGTGTTGTGGAGCATGGTTGTGCTCTCGGGTGGAGATGGATCATTTTTGAATCTATTCTTAGGTGGTAGTGACTTTGTTGAAGAGGTAGCAGTTAGAGGATGTGACTTGGCATTTGGCTATTATTATAAAATAGATTCTTAATCTGAGTGCTTCCTTAGATTTTGTTTCTTACTATCATATTTCGCATGAATTTAATGGGGTTGTGGATTTTTTGGCTAAATGGGCTTCTAATCATGTGCAAGATTGGAATATTATGGAAAGGGGTTAGTTATCCCCAAATTTGTTACAAAAGTTGGACCAACTATTGGAGAGTGATACAGATGTGTAATGCCTTGGATTTGTATTTCTCTTTTTTCATTTGAATAAAAAATTTACCCTTATTTTAGTGAAAAAAGGTTAAAAAAAAAATAGGCATGCGGTTTTCAAAAGTTAAAACAATTAGAATAGCATCATGAATATAATGACATGAGCATAATAATAATAAAACTAGGAGTTTACAAGAAATAAAAACAAATAAATGTTGATATTAATCAACAAGATCAATTTGAATGTTGGGTTGGGTCTTCCATATAAGGATGATCACATTCTTTGCATGGAAAATCATTTCTATCATCTACATGCTCCCAAAGAATGAGAAAATTTTCTTCTCCCTCTTTAGGACCATCTTGTAGTTGATTCTACACATCACTTGACATATAACAATAAAAAAATAAGAGTGTCTCCCTTAATCTTCGAGGTAGGTAGCCACATTGTTGAAAGGTTATAAGAGATTGATGAGGGGGTAGAAACCACCCACCTTGGTTGCTAGATGACAAAAAATACCTAGAAATATTCTCAACCAATGATGGAAAAGGTGATGTTATACCTTTGTGGTAGCTATGAAACAAATATTTGGGACATAGACTAATTATGTTGTTGTCCCAATCAGAGGACAAGTAATTTATCAACAAAGAAGGTGAAATCATAGCCATAGTGCAAGGGGTACTCCCTAAGTTATCAAGAATGGCTTGGAGATACTAGCTATCTAGCACTATTTGTGGCCTTTGACTTGAATCTACATGAGCACATTAAAAATCACTAACAACATGGAGTGAATAATATAATTGGTATATATAATAGGATGAACAAAAATAACATATTTTTTAATCTTTCAAATAAACCAAAAGAATTTCTTGTATTAAAGAATATCATATTTAATAAAACACTATAGAATTCATGACCCCATGGACTAGGACATTGTGCCAAGTAATGGTTCAAGCCTAAAATGTTGGAAGGAATCATGTATACATTACCAAATATATTTTGTTCATGAAACTATAACCAAAATAAGTATGGAAGTGTTTTTGGTTTCTTTAAAAATATACATCTTAGATTGGAGATGTGAAGATATATCAAATAGTTGCTAGTAGGAAGTCCCTCGTAAAGAAAAAATAAACCAAAATAGGTAACCTTGAACTCCAAAGCAACATTCTACTTTGTTTTAAAAATAGATAGCCAAAGGAGGCTAAAGTTAATACATAGTATTAAGCATTTCAAACATGGTATGCTAAAAAAAAAGCCATATTAGAGGTGTATATGTTAAATGGAGTGTCAACATGCCATTTTTAGTCCTTCCAATAAGGCTTAAGATAACTCACTATTATTTTGTTCAAATACTAAGGTGGCACCACATGAAGTATTGCCTAGAATAATTTTTAGTTAGGATAAATTAGCTTAAGCTTAGGTTTAGCTTGAACCTTGTAATTCAAAGTGGAATGAACCTTAGAGTAAAGAAACTAAAGATGCCTAATTCTCCTACTAAATAATTTAAGTGCATATAGAAAGTAGTTTTCAATACATGTTATGATGAAACAAAAGCCATATTAGAGGTGTATATGTTAAATGGAGTGTCAACATGCCATTTTTAGTCCTTCCAATAAGGCTTAAGATAACTCACTATTATTTTGTTCAAATACTAAGGTGGCACCACATGAAGTATTTTCTAGAATAATTTTTAGTTAGGATGAATTAGCTTAAGCTTAGGTTTAGCTTGAACCTTATAATTCAAAGTGGAATCAACCTTAAAGTAAAGAAACTAAAGATGCCTAATTATCCTACTAAATAATTTAAGTGCATATAGAAAGTAGTTTTCAATAGTTTATCTTGAATTATAATGGTGAAAGGCCATAACACACATCCACTGTTTATGAATAATATATTATGAGAAGGTGATTGCATACTATTTTTTCCCAATTTTAGCCTATGTTGGACATTAAAATGAAAATTTTAAATCAAATTTGTAAATTTCATCACTTAGAGAAAGCACATTATTAAGAACATCAAAATAACATGAACTAGAAATTTCTTAGATTTTGTGTGTACATTCTTGAACCATAATTTTTTGGCACCCTAATTGTTTCTAGCACTTCTAGTGTTTTTCACCTAAAAGGAGAAAGTAGGGCCAAAAGTATACATTAGGTTCACTCAAATTTTGCAATGTATGATGTTATTTGAACTAAATGGAATGGGATAAGTGCAGTTATATGAACTAATTGACTTATTATGTATGCAAAACCTAAGAATTATGCAATTTTGGAAAACACAATGTGATATGCAAACAATGAACTATGAATGAACAAATGCAAAACAAAAAAGAAAAGGGTTGAATCAGACTGGACTTGGTCAAAGATTGGAGAATTTGGAATCTTCTGAATGCTTTCTGAAATCACAAAAAATTACTAGTGGGACTCATTCGCCACTGATGGTGAATCAATCTTTCTTTTGATGAAAACTGTCGGGAACAAGTTTCTAAGTGTTAGGATCTAGAATTTGACAAAATCTAGATTTCCAACCTTAAGGTGGGATGCATTCACCACTGATGGTGAATCAATCCTCTCCCAAAATTTTGAGAAATTAGGGACCAATTCTATAGCACTAGATCTGAGGTTGTCTGCTTGTTGGGTTGCCAAAGTCAAATTTGTAGAAAACACAAAAAATGTCTTTTCCAAGCTTGAAATAAGATGTAGTTGACTTGAAACACTTTTTTGAATTATTTCCACTTTTCAACACCTAAATTATTGTCAAATCTACATACACAAGTCTGTAAACACGCACGCAAAAGGGGGGAAATGGTTAAGGGTTAGGTTATAGGGATTTTCCTTGGTCAAATCCCACTTTGGTAATAAAACCCTTAATGAAATAATGAAATGGAGGAGAATGATGAATAAATAACATGCAAATGCTATCAAATTACCAAACCCTTGTTGAAGAAAATCTAAAGATATGCCAATGGATGCTCTAAAATGCTTAATTAATGGTTGATTATAGGATGCAAAGTGCTCAAATGCTAATTGAATGCTTGAATGAGTTATGAGATTGTAGAGGATGTAAAATGAGCAAAAAAACACTTATTTATACATTCTTGTGCCTTAGTAACCCTTTGATACCTCATCACAGGCCGAAATCAAGTAATTTTGAATAAAAACCCAAAAGAAAATTTGAAATATTTTTAATTTTGAGCCAAGAGGGACTCATTCGTCCAACCTTGGACCTGAAAATGGGTGTCGGGAATTAAGTCACATTTAATGTTACTTGTTGGGTTTACATTAAAAGATAAACTTAATTAAGCCTTACAAGGGCATGAAGGGGTCAAATAAAGCATAAGAAAGGTGTAAATAGTGAAATTAAGCCTAGAAAAGCATGAAATCTTGTTACAATACATTACAACACTTCAAAGTAGGACTTGATAAGTGATGAAAAGGTTATTTTGAGGTGAATTTTAATGAAAAGAGTCTAGAAAAGTGTACAAATGTTTTACAACACTTCACAAAACCTTCACAAGATGCTATAATTTGAATTTTGAGGACCTAAATGTGCATATTCAAGCCATATTACATCAATAAATCAAAGAAAAATAGACCAAACATTATGAAGAAAGGCCTAAAAGACCATGAAAATGACAAGTGGCCATTTTTCTATGGTGCAATTGTATATACTTAGTTTTAAAATATAAGTCATGTGATTTCTAATTATTTAAATAACTTATTTCATACTTTTTAGTATATTTAATGAGTGAAATTTGCTCCATAATGCAAAATATTTAGTAGAAATAACATAAAATTATAATTCTTAAAGTCAAATCATTAAAATTAGTATCTAGTGCACATATTTTTTCTCAATTTTGATTGCTTACTTATATATTATTATTCTGTTATTTATATTATTGATAATTTATTATGTTCTTATTTTATAATGTATAACCTTTTTCTATATATCAATTTCAATGTGGGAATCACATTTTTATAATTTGGATGATTGGAAATGAATGCCTCAAACTATTTCATTAGGCTATGAAAATCACATGCTTGGTCCCTCCATAGAGGCATCCCCTCCTCCTAGGTTTATACACATAGAAGCTATATTTTCATGGACAGTTGTTCAAAGGTGTAAGTGGGTTCTTAGTATGAATCACGTTTATAAACCTAGAATTAATATTTTGAGGATCAAAAGAGTCCTATGTCCCACATTCTTTACTCTAGATCACTAGGTTGTTGAACACACTGGAATACTAAGAGGGGAGGTGAATTACAATTCTATCAAATCTCAAACCTTCCTGAAAAAACAAATACTTTCAACACTACCGCATAAAAAAGAATATGAAAGATGGAGATAATTCACAAAACAACACTAGATATACATGGAAAATCCCAAAGGGGAAAAACCACAGTGAGAAAAGTTGCTAGGAGCTATTGTCCAAATCTAGCCTAAAAAAATGAACAACATTTATAACTTTTTTTAGTGCTACAACCCAAGGAAACTACAACTCCTTGATTATAGTTTTAGGGTTACACCCAAGGAAGCTACAACTCCCTAATCTAAGCACACACTTAGTAATGATTATAGAATGGTAGTCCTTCAACTATTTGAAATTGACAATTAAGCTCATTCCTTTTTTATGATTACAATTCTACTTAGTGTAAGAGAGGGGGACCACCATGTGCAAGACCCTAGGTCATAGAGGGCCAAGATGCGAGAGGCTTCCCTAACTTACCTAAGCTAAGTGTAATGTAAGGAAATGCGAGGCAAGAGTAACGAGGACAGTAAGGCCTCTCAATCAGTCTACAAACCCAAAACACAGGAAGAGGCTAGGTGAGCCACTAGAAAGTAAATATGCAAGAGTGACAAGGATAAGGAGAATCTCAACAAGGAACTCGTTTGCCAGCTAGTTCTCTAAGAAATGTGCACACCTACACACATAAAGAGGGAAAATGTTGGGTGGTTGTATAGGGTCCTTCCTCAGTCAGACCCCTGTTTAGGTGTTCCCACCTCCACGGACAACCAAGGAAATGAGATAAAGGAAATAATATAGTGAAGAGAAAAGAAGCACTACAAAACAGTGTTATGCTACTCAACCAAGTGATAGAGGAGAGGAGAGGGAAGCCTACCACCTCCACCAAAAGAACTCAAGGCTGCTTAGGGGAGAAAATGAGAGTACTCAAGCCTCTGCTGCAATGGTGTGGTCCCAAACTTTCTCTACCGAAGTGATGGAGTGTTGATTTGGCTGCAATGGAATGCTTGAATGCTTGGAGTGAGTGAGAGTGAATGTAAGAGTGTGAGTATGGAAGATTGAATTTTTCTATAGCTCAAAAGAAGTTGGATTGAATGTTGAAAGGATGAACTTGAAGGAAGGATAGAGAAAAATGGCCATATTCAGGTCGTTCGACCGAAGGGGCTTTATAACTTCACCTCCAATGACAAGTGTAATGCCTCTGCAGGTTTAGCCGTAGGAATCTACCAGGGATGTAAGCACATCATGCGGATGTCTGTGTGCCGTGCAGGAATCCCCAATAGAAATGGTTCCACCGATGCTCAAAATAGGCACTAAGTTGGATGTAAGTAGCAGGCTTAGGTAGACTTAAGCCTCTGATCTTAGTTTTGAAAGGTGGGTAAAGGCAAAAAGGGGATTTGCACATAGGGTGCAAATTTAGTCCTATACATTTTTCCCCCACTTTAGCAAGCACAAATACTGGTGAGTGCTCGGTAAAGTACATCACGAAGAGTGTAGGGTTAAAAACATATACCTGAGCCATCGAGGAAGTAGTACTCAGTCTGGCGTACTTGAAGGTGTAAGAAAAGCAAAGGACTCCATAACTACTTGGAAGTATGAAGTTGAAAGAACAAAGTTTCCTATAGGCCTGTGGCTCTACAAGGAGGCAACCCCCAAGATCTCTCACATGAAGGAAGCCCTATAAAGTGAGCGCCTTATAGGCCCACAAATCTGCAAGGAAGGTATCCCCCAAAAACTCTAGCATGAAGGAAACCCTAAAGAAGCAAGCTTCGCAGAGTCAATAAGTGGCCAAATAGGCAAGTAGGCGGACAGTCACGCAAATCATCAATGATTCAAAAGTCTTTGAAAGGGGTCCCTCAAGAAACCTTCAAAAGGAGAGGTGTCCACTCAAGGGACGCATTTTTTGAAAGGTAAGGCCTAGTCAGGCTACCCCCAAGCTAGGCACAAAGATATGAAATGGGTCTAGTCAAGCTGCCCAAGAGCTAGACGTGAAAAGAGAAATGAAACAAGTCTAGTCGGGCTGCCCCCAAGCTAGACGTGAATGAATCCATTCGAGGTAAAGGCTTTCAAAGGAGGGTTCCTCAGGAACCCACCATGAAGAAAAAGAGGGGTCCACTCAAGGGACACACAATTCAAAAGTAGATATTATTTTCTTCTCAGAGTGATCCATCATCAAGGAATTCGAAAGGATGAATACACCCCCATGTGCGGAGAAGGTCTTCAAGTCCTTTCTTTACGAACCCATGATGAAGGAAACATGTTCAATTAGGGTTCCAGGCTGAGAATGTGATTCCAAAGAAAAGTTTGCACAGATTTTCAAGAAAAGATTCATTGACAAGGAATGCATTTTTTGAAAACTGAGATGTTAAATAGAAGAAATTTTCACACATAGGAGGGACAACTCAAGCAAAGAAGAGAGAAAGATAAAGAGAAAACAAAAGAAAGAGAAAAATATTGTGATCCCACAATAGTGGTTTACAATTTTTGGTGAAACTGGACACTGATTTTTTTTTTTAACTAAATCTTCACATTCGGGCACCTATAGGGGTTAAACCATGAGGAATTTGAAGATTATGCAAACTAGATTCTTGTCACATTTTGTCTGTAGATTCTAAAAAATATTTTTTTCAAAAATTTTGGAATAAGATTGCACTTCTTTTTCCATCTCCCATGAAAACTGGTTTTTTTCAAAAAACAACATTTTTGAAAAGTGACGCACACCGTATAACACATAGCTTTTTTTCTTTGAAGGATAAAATTCTAATTCTTTATAATTTATATTTGTAACTTTGATATCTAGTGCTTCCACTTGGTTAGATTTTTTTTTATTGAATATGTTTTTTTTAATCAAGTTTCAAAGTCAAATCAATTAGAATTCAGACATAACGCGATCGTATAACACATAACTTTTACTATATGTATCAAAATTATTATTATTTTTTTTGTTGGATCAAGGACCCAATATCTGGTGCACTCATATTTTTCAAATTTTTTTTTATAATCTTCTATTTTTCCACATGTGTAGAACATAGAGTTTTGTTTTCGGTGAAAAACCTATATTTAATAAAACTAAAAGAACAAATAGATAATATAATCAAAACATATTAAAATTATATTCGTTGGATAACTCATTTTGAGGGCAACTTGATGCCAGTTAGGTTTCTGAGATCTCCTCCATTTTCATTCTCAAATCGAGCTTTTAAGTGAAAAATTTTGAGCAAATTTGGTGCCTGAGAGGATGTGGGTGAAAATAAGGGGGTTCGATCGAATTACTATTCGGTCGAACAAAAATCAAATGTTCAGTCGAATGGGGGTTTGACTGAACTAATTTTCAACTGAACCCATTTAACATACAATAAAAAAATAGATTTAAATGTGGCTCGGTCGAACATGATAAATATGTTCGGTCGAACCCCATCTATTAAAAATTAATATTTAATATTAATATAAATATAAATTATATTCTTTTTAAATTATAATATATAATATACTTCTTATTGCAATATAATTTAATAATTATATTATTATTATAAGTTTTAACTATTATTATTATAATATTAAAAGTATATAATTAAAAAATATATATATTATTATTATAATATTACAAGTATATAGTTAAAAACTATATATTATTTTTTTCTAATCATGGCTTTTCAAATCTTGGATTTTTAGGCTCAACACGAGTGTCATGAAAAAACTCTCCTTAGGAAAGATAATGATAAGCTTCATTTAGAGAACATGGCAATTAAAGAAGCCATGAGAAATCCCATATGCACCAACTGCAGAGCACCTGTTGTTATTGCAGAATTCAGTCTTCAAGAGTGGCAACTGCGTATTGAGAATAATCGGTTGAACGATGAGGTCCATTTGCACAACCTAACTAATTTGATGATGCATATTCCAAATTCTTGTATTCTCAAAATGTAAACTATGGTTAAAAGGATTATGAGTCACTCCTTTTCTAGTTGTTCCTATTCTAATTGTAATGTATTTACAACCCTACGTACCTCCTAGATTTTATTTTCTCTGGAAATATATTTAGTGTAGTGATTTTCCCACAATGATGAAATTGCTTCATATCATATACTGTATAAGATTTAGAGACCCAGAAGGTTATTTTATTCTGATGCTTTAAATCACCTGAGCAGTGAAGTTGAAGATTTGTTAGCTTTGTGCTTATGGTTATTCTTTAACTATTCTTGTGTTTTTTTTAATGGGCTTGACATAATTTTTTCAGCTAGAGAGAATGGCAAGTATGGTTGGAAAATTTTACGAAAGGCCCATATCATTGAATTGAGAGAGAGATATGGAGGGAGTGGGAGAGAAAGGTAGCATGGGGGTAGGAGGGAGTGGGAGAGAGATAAAGGGTAGGGGGTATAAGGTTTTAGGGTTTAAGGGTTAAGGGTAGAGGGGAGAGAGGGAGAGGGGGGAGGAGGGAGAGACTGGAAGGGCTTATGGTTGAGGAGAGGGAGAGTGGGAGACCAACGTGAGTGGGGGGATGGATGGGGCGAGCAATTCTGGCAGAATGGTCTTAGGGCCCATGGGTCATGCAATCCCCACCTGGGGAGGGTGGAGGATCTGATGGAAGGGGTGGAGGAGGGGGACAGGGACATGGAGGGGGTGGATCCGGAATGGAATGGAAATGGGGGTCTCTGATGGGAGGGGTGGAGGGAGGATCTGAGGGGGGGGTGGAAGGAGGGAGGGGGTGGAAGGAATGGAAGGAATGGAGGAATGGATGGAAGGAAGAGGACGGGGGGTGGAGGATGGAACGGTGGTGGGGGCACATGGGTCTAGGGTCTAATGGGGCTTACGGGTGAGATGGGAAAGATGGAGGGGCAGGAGGGAGAGGGGGGATGGGAGATGGCAGGGGTCATGGGTCTAGGGTAGAGAGGAGGGTGGAGAGGATCTGGGAGGGGGGAGATAAAGGGAAGGTCAGGGGTTTAGGGTTTAAGGGTTAAGGGTAGAGGGGAGAGAGGGAGAGGGGGTAGGAGGGAGAGACTTGAGAGAGAGAGAGGGGGGTGGAGTGGGAGAGATATAAAGGGTGGGGTTTAAGAGTTAAGGGTAGAGGAGAGAGAGGAAGAGTGGGTAGGAGGGAGAGACTTTGAAGGGAGAGAGGGGGGAGTGGGAGAAAGATAGAGGGTATGGGGTACAAGGGTTTAGGATTATAGGGTTAAGGGTTTAAGGGTTAGGGTTTATTTTTTTATTTGCATTGATTTATGTTTTATATATGTGTACAATAATTTTATAATTAGATAATACCTAATTTTAAAATTTACATAATTTCCCAAGGAACAATTCAATGGAACAAATTATATAAGTTGTATATAAGTGTTGAAAGCATATATATGGGTTTACATGCAACCAAAAAAAGTGAGAGATGATGCTATCAAAGACTCTTAAACTTAAGAATTTTCCATGGAACAAATATGTACATATAATTGTAATTTAGGAAAAAATGATTTTAAAAAACTTCACTACATTTCAAATAAGGATTGAAAGCATATATATGGGTTTACATGCAACCAAAAAAAGTGAGAGATGATGCTATCCAAGATTTTGAACTTAAGAATTTTCCATGGAACAAATATGTACATATAATTGTAATTTACACAAAATGATTTACAACTATGTACAAGTTACTATAAGTTCTCATTTGAACATGTATAGGGTTACAAGTGAACTTGAAAACCATGGATATAATCTAAGTCAAAGATTCTGGTTCAGCCCACTCTTCAATAACATGTAGAATTTTTTGATGATCATCGCTATCTAGTCTCCATTTTCTTCAACCACGTGCATGTGGAACTGCATGAAGATGTAGAGCAGTAGCAATTATTAAGTGACTATATTGATATACCTTGTTATCAGGTTGATAGTCAACAAAATGAATCCCATGCTGAACAACTTTGACTTGTTTTACATGTGTCCCTTGCACTACAACAAAACCTGCATGGTAAACATGAACCTAAGGTAAGACATATGAACGTGTGCAACATTTTCATGCTCAAGGTTTATACAATATATATTTAATGTTTATAATGTAATGTGAACATGTGAATACAATGTATATAAAATTTTAAATTCAAACTCACCTATGGGAAATGACATTGCATCACTTGTTTCAGGTTGTGTTAGCTTATTCCTCTCTTCTGTGCAACACAATAAATAATAGCTAACACCTTCGATGTTTCTAAGCTCTGCTATGACTGCAAAAACATCTCTTGTACACCAAATTTACACAAAAAAAGTCTAAAAAAACTAGAAATGTCTCTAAAGATCATTAACTAGATATATATAATATTTAAATTATTGAAAACTTACACATGTACCTTTTCTAACCAATCCTGAAATATGGTCATAATCAATTGAAATCAAAAGAATGTCTTCAAATCTTTCTTCCTCATTTTCATCATATGTTTCTGAAACAACTAGTGGCATTGTATCCCATTTACCAACATATCCAAGTTCTTGATTGTTGCATGCATAATCAAAGTTTCCCTCAATGCACTTAGTACAAAAACAAGAGTAATCCCTTGTGTCTAATATCCATCCATGGTGACTATTTGAACTTCTATCATAATGCAAAGATCTTGTTTTTTCTACCCTCTTGCATCCATGCATCAATCTTCTATCCACACCTAGATACATATGTACAACAAAAAACTTATGTGAATAAATATGTATATATATATATATATATATATATATATATATATATATATATATATATTTTAAATTTAAATAAATTCAAATTTTTGATTTAATGTAATTTATACATATCCGATATCTCCCAAAACACTCTATGTGGAATGTGTCGGTTTGTTCTTGAAGATGTGTTGACAACATTTGATGCAAAGTTTTTCTTGCACCATTCAACAACATCATGTGCATTATCTGGATGATCTTCTGGATAACTCATTTGATGCTTTGTTAAAGCTTGTTTGATGCAAGCTCCTACTCCATCATGCTCACCCTTTCCATGCCCACTCTAAAAAAAACTCCAAACATGTGGTATTTTGTAGATTTTATGATATCTACAAAGTGCATAGAATGGCTGTGAAGATTTGAATTATGCCGCACATCCATCTGACCATACAAAATGATTTTCAAATTTTACACCCCTACTTTTCAAATTCTATATTCTTTCTTAATGGCTTGTTCTTCATTTGTACTCTCAACACCATCCAATTCTGATTGTGCATGTCAATAACACACATGAACCATAATAGTGATCTTCTTTGAAAAGTAATACTCTGATTGAATCTCCTTTTGATGTACAAAGGAGTAATTTTCTGCAAAGTCAACTACTGATAGAATTGTTCCATGTGGGAAAGTATCTCTCAATGTTTGGAATTGTTGTGCTTGCCACTTAGAAAAAAAGGAATGATGTATGTATGGTCGTATCAATTTTTGAAAATCTTCCATAAATTTTCCAATGGGAATATCCTCTTCTACATAGTTCAACCTTGTGGATTCTTTCCCAAAATTTGTTTGCAACTTTACATACTTGTACCTGTGTGAGTAAAATATGTGAATAACTAATAAACCACACAATCAATGAAACATTACATCAAAGAGAATCCAAATAACAATCTATGAGAAATTGAAACAAATAAACTCTCTAAAAATAGTACTTACCTCTTGCAATTTACTGTCTTTGTTAGGTCAGTATCCTCAATTCTTGAAGGAAATTTAGCCAAATTTCCATGTCTCACAAATTCCTTTTATGCAGTTTATTTGAGGTCCATTTTCATGATCACATAATATAGACTGTGAACAAACTTGCCTATTTATGAGGTGCATTTTGAAACCCACATCTTTCTCCTCTCATCTTTCAAAACACCTGATAGTAGAGATCAAATTCAATATGATAACGAGAAAAACAAGTTTCAAAAAACTTGTTTATATTCACATAATATGGCTTTAACATTTGAAACATTGTTTTCCCAATCTTTATATGAGGATATGCATTACAAAAGTTCATATACATCTCAAATTGTGTTATGTCTAGCCAATGTTTGATATGATTTTCATAAATACTAGGTCCAATCCTGTGTCTCATAACATCTCTAGTATTTGATGATGGATGAGCCTGATCATGCCAAAACCTGAGACCAAGTTCCTAACAACATCTTCAATTTTGTCATAATGTGGAGCTCTACACATAATTGCCCAATTTCCTTCTAAACTCTCATCCAAAAACTCTCTTTTTCTCATATTTTATCAATGTTATTCTACTGTAACCAATTTAAGTTGAAAGTGTAGACATTTTTCTTTTTCTTGCTATATCTTGATGTACAATAGATGTCAACATCACCCTTCTTGTAGTGGCCTTATCCACTGATCGAGATCCTTTCCCAATGGAATCTAAACCCTTTTTAATATTTTGAACAATATCCTTTTGTAATCCCATGTGTTTCTTTTTATTTGTTGCCAAATGTACACCCGACAATTGTAATGACTCTTTGAGCTCATCACGAAGAAGTAAACATGATAACAATTGGGTTTTTTCAAGTGTATCAAGATGATTGAAATGATGATTGATCATTCCATTTACAAATTTAGTCATTGACCTCTTTCTCTTATTATTAGGCTGGTTGGCATAATATTTTAGTTTCTCCATATCCATTTCAAGTAAATGATCTAAATTTCTATGAGAAATTTGTTTCCTCACCTTCTCAGCTAGTTTTATATGCTCATCCATACCATTAGGAGGAAGTGATCCTGACCCCTCTCCAACATGCATTGTTTGAACTTGTTCCTCCTACCTATCTTCAAGGACCATGCGTTCTTGAGTGGATTCATTTGATCTAATGTCTAGATTTGGCTCAACTTGAGCATGAAAACTTCCTGCTTGTTGAGCCCTTCCTACATGTGACAAAATATTTTGCAAACAAAAGTGAGAGATGATGTTATATAAGCGATGTTTATTTATGCAAGCAAACAAATTGATAAGACATTATGCTATAAGTGAGAGAAGTTTCTGCTAGTTTTATATGCTCATCCATACTTATCAAAAATGTATAATCTAGAGGTATAATTTGAATTGAATTTCAAGTTACTTGTCAAAAAGATTATATCTTGTTCTCAACTCAATGGTTCATTTTGCTTAAGTCATTTTAAAACAAATATTTATTGTGATCAACATGAATGAACTTAATTATAAAGTGGCATTGATTTCCCTAAAATTCTATAGAGATCAAATGTATATTGAATATAAGGAAATGAAAGTTGTAAGAGATCATAAAATAAGAAAACATGTATGTATATTGAATATTTAAAGCAAATGCATACATATATTATGTCTAAACATGTTTAAACCATAAGAAAACACATGTACATACATGTAAAGGGATTCAATGTATAAACATAACACATATTATAAGCAAAGAGGAAAATGTATGTATATATCATATAAGAATATCATATAAGAAAAATGTAAATTAAAGATCATCAAATGTCAAATACTAAAGATCAATAAATAAGCAAATGTGTAACACCCCGTCGTACGAACCCCAAATGACAACTAAACAATAATTACAGCACAATTTTTATTTTTTTTTAAAGATAACATAACATACATGTAATACACATTAAGTCATATCATATATTTCATTTAAGCAGGTTCATTAACATATACATCCCTTGGGGTACACGAGGAGTCATTACGAGACTGAGATCCACACAACGACAAAAAATAATAAAATCCAAAGATATAAACCATAATAAATTAAACATTAACAAACATAACACATACATGAAAATCATTGATAAGAAACCATTTGAGTACATAAATACAACATATACATGATTAACTTAACACATTGAATATCAACTGCAAATAGCCACATAAGGTTTAATGTTACATTACAATTCAATATTCAAGAAGTACAATGATACAAAAGTGTTTCCGAACATAAATGGAAACCATACATAAGATAACATGATACAAATAAACTGATGAATAAAAATAATCATAACTGGCTAAAAACTCTGGAGTCGCTACAACTGCACCAATCCGTACCTCTCGATCCTCGACTGGGGACCCAATGGGGTGCTTAGCACGTTCCACCCGACCATGTGAGTTCGAAGACCCACCCCCCGTGCTAAGAGCTGACAAGAAGAGTCCTCAACCAAGAACATCCAAACACGGAAACCACAAGACTCAACAACATACAAAAGTATCATAAAACTCAAGAATTACAAAGACATAATCCACAACATCCAAGAGTCATTAACTCAACTTAAAATCATAAATCTCATCACATAAATCAAAGCAATGACCAATAACAAGTATCGAAAGGATGATCATGAAACACTTCCAAGTCAACTAAATTAATAAATATAATATAATTCCAAATGCAATTAAACAATAAAATAACATCATATCACAGTACCAAAAGAGTACAAGATCATAAGTCAAATATCAATGAGATCATAAAAAACCACAAAGTACACCAAAGATGTATCAAGGCAATAATCCATAAATCAATATAAGTCCATTCAACGATAATCTAAACCAACTCCCACAACATACTTCTAGAGGAACACAATAAAGTAAACACATGGGCAACTAGGGGAGAGTGTCATCGCATAGTCCTACATGGGCTGTCCTGTGCTTTTCCTCCCAACTGGAGGCAGCAGTCCCATCTATGGCTGTCCTATGCTCTTCCTCCCAACTGGAGGCGCCGGTCCATAGGGTGACTCATGCAGAGCCTTAGACCTCTCATGGAGACGAGGTCACGACCTTGCCAACCACGGCCTTCTCAGCCTTCCATTAGTCTGCAAAAGCACTAATGAAGACGAGACATCCATTTTATTAATCTTGTAATGATATTACTACCCAACCCTCCTAAGTTAATTATTAGGTTTTCACTTGTTTACTAACTCACTCATGGGTTATCCTGAGCCCTTCCCCTTAAACGGGGCGTCGGCCCCCATAAGGAGCCACTCTCCCTAGAGACCCACCCACATAAAAACCAAGAAACCAAGGGTTGTACAACATAACAAGAATATTATATCACAACTGAGAAGCATGCAAGGCATTACCCATCTCGCTATAAATACATAATCAAAGTCTCAACAATTCTTGTACAACCCTTTTAAAATCATGAAACCAAAGCACTTTCCAAATCAAGGGCACATAAAGAGAGAGAACATCAATTATCAATCATCTCAAGCCTCTGGAAGCCAAAAGGATGAAAACCCACAAATGAGGGTAAAGTGAAGCAACATGAGTATTTCTCCAATAATTCCAACACAAGGATAAAATTCCTCAAATATGAGAGTAAATCAGAAAATCCATAACAAGGAAAGATTCATCAAGACCCATCTACAAATTAACAATGGCGTCACCTCAAAAAGGAAAATGCAAAAGAAAATCAACCTTTAATTCATAAAATCACTTAATGAAACCAAAAGCCACCAACTAGGCATTCCATGGGAGACCTCAATTTTCTCCTCACAAGAACCCCCTTATGATGGTACACAAATCACCTTCATAATAACAACAACATAGCAATGACAACAATAATTGCAAGGCCACCAGATCTATTTTCAATTCAAATATAATGAGTGAATACATTAAAATAAGATCAACCACCCCATCCAAACCACATAAACAACTTTGATACAAAATAAATCAGAAATCCAAGAAGATCAATCTCCCACAATTCATCAACAAAAATACAAGTTCCCAATTACATTGCAACACAAATTTAAATGACAAAGGATTCCTTAAATCAAAACTAACCTCCAAAGGCATTCACACCAACATGGAACCATCCAAAAACAATCCTTCAACAACAGAGTTAAAAGCAATCAACCAGGCATCCAAGGAACCAAATTTAAGAACACCTTAAATACCCAAGCACACATCACTCCACCAAACACTCGCATAATAAACAACAACCAAAGATTCAAACAAGAGCAATATTTAATAACCAATCAATTAACAACCAGAACTAAATAACTTTACAACTTACCCATCTAAATTACTCAATTAACTAAAACAATTTATGATAACCATCACAGGTATTCTAAAAGACTTATCCATAAAGAGAGCTTACAATTCAACCATTTAATGAATATAAACGAAGTCAATTTTACAAAGATTAAAATCCATTTCACCAATAAACTATTCAATTCAAGAATACCCTAATCAATCACTAACCATGCCCATACATTTAAATTTCCCTTTGCATTTATCAACATAATTGAAAACTTCTTAATAATTGGGTATTTAACTCATTATCATTTCATAACTACTTATATCCAAAACATTATTTCCATTTTCCTTTCAACATACTAACTTAACACTCACTTCCAATATTTAAATTAATTGTGAAAACCACTTAAGATCAATTGTTTATACTTTAAAATGACAATAATAACAATACTCTAAATACTTAAACTACATATTAGAAATTACCACCTTAAAATCTTAAATCTATCTAAATAAATTTACACACAATAAAAACCTTTTTTAAAACCACTATATCTATATATATTTTAATTCTTTGAAAGTAGAAAGAGAATAAATCTTTTCTAAGAATTCAACAAATCTACAAGACTTAACTTCATAAATAAAATAACTTATTCAATTTTATATTAAATTCTATTTCCACCCTATACACATTTAAAAAAATAAGAATTAGACAATCAATGCTGATATATATATATATATTCATAAATTGCCCTTCTACTATATTATCCTATCAAATTTCACAATTTAACAAATTAATAGGAATTCCTTTCTATTTCAAAATATTCACTCAAAACAAGAATTAAATAAATCAATGTTGCCATATATTCATAAATTGATTTTTCTACTAACTTATCTTCTTATAGTTGGTAATTTAATAAATCAATAACAAAAAATAGATTTCTTTCTATTTTATTATTATTTCCATTTTAAACAGATTCTATTTTATCTTAAAAAAAGAAACAAAATGTTTTATTTTGACAAAATTAAATAATTAGTGGAATCTGAATAAATAAGTTTAATAAATATATATATACAAATAATTTCAAAACAAATATTATTTATTTATTTATTTATTTATTATAATTTCAAAACAAATATAATACCAGAAACTTGAATCTTAATTAAATTTTTCTTTTGATGCTATTTTTACATTTATATATATATATATATATATATATATATATATATATATATATATATATATATATGTGTATATTTATATATATATATATATATATATATATATATATATATATATATATATATATATATATATATATATATATATATGGGATATATATATATATATATATATATATATATATATATATATATATATATATATCGGATATATATATATACATATATATATTGCATACAAAAATATTTTGAATACAGAGAAATAAATTTCAATTGTACAATTTACTGTTTCAATATAAATATATTTAAACACAGAATATATTTGTAAAATTTATCTACAAATGGAAATTTACACAACCTCGAATTCATAGTCATGAGCTTATTCTTTTACTGGTTCACTATTATTTTCAACACAAAACTACAGTAACACTGTTCAATTCCAGAATCCCAACAAAATTTCACTTTAAATCAATAACAGTCCCACCCCAGTAAAGCTTTCCTGATTGAAAAATAGTCCAAAGCATTTCTAAAGATTTGAGAATTTTCTACAAGCATTAAATTTCAATTCAAGAGAAAATTTCATTCACACAAGGAATTCTTATTTCATTTGATGCTATAAAGAAAATAATTTAAAAGAAGAAGGAGAACCTGGCGTCCTACGCCTGTAGATAACTGTTGAAGCTTTATCCTTCTTGCTGATCCAATCCTTCCAGTAGCAGCTCCAAGATCCTCCCTCAAACATTAAATCTTAATCCTCACATGAATTCTCAGAAGAATTAAAGAACACAATACTATATCAGAAAGATGACTGCCAAATTCACCAAAATCTGTTCCCAAGAGAGTGCCACCCCCTTCCAAATCAAAATCCTCTAAATAAAATCTCACACCAAATCTCTTCCATTTCTTTTTCTAGCGAATGCCAAAAGTCACTTCTTTTTGAAAAATAAAATTCCAATCCATTCGAATCCACAAAAGATTGAGCTTTTTATTTATTTATTTATTTATCATTTCCACAATCAATTTAAATAAACAAATGCATATTAAAATAATTAAAAACAACTATTTACAAAATTTTCTTCAAAACACCATTAATATTTTTGCAAACTACCACAACTTTTATTTATTTATTCTTCATATTCTCCAGCTCTCTTCGACTTCCAAATGCTCTATAGGTGAAGTTTCATTTTTGGCTTTAAAACACTTCAGCTTCCTATTTCCTTATCCATTTAAATTTCTCATTAAAATAATTATCTTTTCAAGACTATTTTGTTCATAATGATTATTAACTTCAACAATTTAAATCAATTTATCTAATAATATCACCTTTACTTATAATGAATTAGATTAATTTGATCATTTGTTCTAAATAATTTGATTTGATTTAATTAATTATTATTTTAATTTCTAATTTATATTTTAAATAACTTTGCAAATCACTTATAATTTAATTAATTATTTAAACATGATTACTAACATATTATATTTTTCACAAAATCAAATAACATAGTAATCAATGAAGCACACACAAATACTCACCAACAAGTTCAAAACAACCGACACGGAGGGGTATTACATCTTCCCCCCCTTAAAATTTGACTTACTCCTGGAAGTCAAGCTCAATCATAAACATGGCAACACAACAATATCAATGATCAAAAGAATAATAGCACCATAAATTAAAACATCAATTAAACGTCATCAAGTAAACAACGGAAATTAAACAAGCGAAAAATAAGGAAATGATACCAAAACAAAAGTGGTGGTAGGGTTGCAACCAAACCAATTTGTCAAACACAAGGACAGATGACGAACTAGGTTGGGGAACTTTCTTGTCAGTTCCCATTTTCCACATCAATCCCATTGGGTGTTTATGATGCTCGCCCTGTCCTGACAATGCAGGTGGAATCGAGACTTAGTTCCTGCAATCCTGCATGCAAACAAACGTTGTGCATAATACATATATATATCACAATTACTTCGTGAGAGGAACTCCCAGCATAGTAGGGCACTCGCAAGCGAGTGATACTACACTGTCCCTCCCACCAAACCACACACATAGTAATCAAAACAATTCTAGTAACTCGTAAACAATTTTCTTCTAATTAATTTGGAAATATTCATATAAGGATACTAGCCATAAACCTAATTCATCCACTAAAATGAATTACTACTTGACATTATAAGTATCTATACCTGCATATTACAATTACATTACCTTCGTCACTATGCTTTCTGAAGCCCACTTCCTGTAAATCAAAAGCTACCATAGAGCATTGCACATTAGTACCAATAATTCAAGTTGCATCTTCGCCTAAAGATACTATATTCTACTAAAATCATAAAATAATTATCCACAAAACCTCACATTTTTGTTAAAACTCATAATTTTCACACAAAGAACTCCACTTTAACCATTATTCAACACCAAAATTCACATTAATTTCAATAAAAAGGGTAAAATTTTACACCTTCACCGATTCAAGAAAACATAATTCATCACTCAAGGATAACAAAATCGCAAATCCACACACACTGTACATAATCACACACATAAAACCCATCACCAAGAAACACATCACACTAAAACTCAAGGGTCCATAGATCATCCCCGACGAGAAGGATATTGGTGCATTGCGCACTACACCGCGGGTCCTATCCTTTCCCATCAGTTTCCTACACCATCGACCCGACACCATCGAACAGAATAAATTCAAGTTCACAACAATGACAAAAGAAAAGTGCTCAAGACTTATGGGTCTAAGCGCAAGGTTACATAGTGAGCACACATAGTGCCCAGTGTATGAATCTAGGCTCTGATACCATGTTGTAACACACCGTCGTGCGAACCCCAAATGACAACTAAACAATAATTACAGCACAATTTTTTTTTTTTAAAGATAACATAACATACATGTAATACACATTAAGTCATATCATATATTTCATTTAAGAAGGTTCATTAACATATACATCCCTTGGGGTACACGAGGAGTCATTACGAGACTGAGATCCACACAACGACAAAAAAGAATAAAATCCAAAGATATAATCCATAATAAATTAAACATTAACAAACATAACACATACATGAAAATCATTGATAAGAAACCATTTGAGTACATAAATACAACATATACATGATTAACTTAACACATTGAATATCAACTGCAAATAGCCACATAAGGTTTAATGATACATTACAATTCAATATTCAAGAAGTACAATGATACAAAAGTGTTTCCGAACATAAATGGAAACCATACATAAGATAACATGATACAAATAAACCGATGAATACAAATAATCATAACTGGCTACAACTCTGGAGTCACTGCAACCGCACCAATCCGCACCTCTCGATCCTCGACTGGGGACCTAATGGGCTGCTTAGCACGTTCCACCCGACCATGTGAGTCCGAAGACCCACCCCCCGTGCTAAGAGCTGAGAAGAAGAGTCCTCAACCAAGAACATCCAAACACGGAAACCACAAGACTCAACAACATACAAAAGTATCATAAAACTCAAGAATTACAAAGACATAATCCACAACATCCAAGAGTCATTAACACAACTTAAAATCATAAATCTCATCACATAAATCAAAGCAATGACCAATAACAAGTATCCAAAGGATGATCATGAAACACTTCCAAGTCAACTAAATTAATAAATATAATATAATTCCAAATGCAATTAAACAATAAAATAACATCATATCACAGTACCAAAAGAGTACAAGATCATAAGTCAAATATTAATGAGATCATAAAAAACCACAAAGTACACCAAAGATGTATCAAGGCAATACTCCATAAATCAATATAAGTCCATTCAACCACAATCTAAACCAACTCCCACAACATACTTACAGAGGAACACAATAAAGTAAACACATGGGCAACTAGGGGAGAGTGTCATTGCATAGTCCTACATGGGCTGTCACGTGCTCTTCCTCCCAGGCTGGGAGGCACGGTCCATCTATGGCTGTCTATGCTCTTCCTCCCAGCTGGGTAGCTAGTCCATAGAATTTGACTCATCGCGGAGCCTTAGACCTCGTGGAGGCGAGGTCCGACCTGCCAACCACGGCCTTCTGACCCTCCATTAGTGCAAGCACTAATGAAGCGGAGCATCATTTTATTATCTTGTAATGATATTGCTACCCTCCTAAGTTAATTGTGGGTTTCCTTGTTTTACTAACTCACTCATTAGGTTATCTGAGTACTCCCTTAAGCGAAGAACATTATTTACAAAGAACCCTCCCTGGATGAGAGTAAATCAAAAAATCCATAACAAGGAAAGATTCATCAAGACCCAACTACAAATTAACAATGGCGTCACCTCAAAAAGGAAAACGCAAAAGAAAATCAACTTTTAATTCACGAAATCACTTAATGAAACCAAAAGCCACCAACTAGGCATTCCATGGGAGACCTCAATTTTCTCCTCACAAGAACCCCCTTATGATGGTACGCAAATCACCTTCATAATAACAACAACATAGCAATGACAACAATAATTGCAAGGCCACCAGATCTATTTTCAATTCAAATATAATGAGTGAATACATTAAAATAAGATCAACCACCCCATCCAAACCACATAAACAACTTTGATACAAAATAAATCAGAAATACAAGAAGATCAATCTCCCATAATTCATCAACAAAAATACAAGTTCCCAATTACATTGCAACACAAATTTAAATGACAAAGGATTCCTTAATTCAAAACTAACCTCCAAAGGCATTCACACCAACATGGAACCATCCAAAAACAATCCTTCAACAACAGAGTTAAAAGCATTGTAATACCCCTCCTCTTGCTGGTAGGATTTAGTATTTTTCAATGCGGTTGTTTGATTCTTGTGACGATGATGATATTGTTTGATTTGGTTAGTTAGACGTTAGATGATGCTATTGTTTCATTATGGACATGATTATTTCGTATGACAGTATGATTGGTTATATTAGTTGGTTTTCAAAATTATGATATGATACAGTGATTTAATTAGATATGTTATGAGATGATTGTTAGTTAGAAATGTTGATTTATTGGTTATGTTATGATTGTTAGAATAGGTGTGATGAGGGACAATATGGCATCACTCGTTCGCGAGTGCCCTGTTATGTTGCGATTCCTTCTCACAATGCAATACTTTGATTTAATGCTTTGTGATTATATATATATATATGTATGCACATGTACACAACTTCGTTTGTATGCAGGATTGCAGGTATAAGTCTCGATTCCACCTGCTTCGGCAGGACAGGGCGAGCACCAAATAACCCAACGGATAAATGTTGATACAGTGTGATAAATTGCGTCCATGATGTCGGATCGTCTAGTTTGATTAATTGTTATTCATTTTTTGTATTTTGTAAGAGTCAATTGTGGTTATTATTTGTGTATGTAAAATTGCTTACAATGAAAATGTGAGTGTTTAATAGGTTGTGATTTAGTTAATTGAATGTGGATAATAATTGGTTATTTTAATGTTGATTTATTTGTATGAAAATATTTAAATGTTTTATTTAATTTTTATAAAGTCACGTGTTTTGATTAAATAATAATTAAATATTAAATGTATTTTAATTATTTTAATTAATTATCAGGTGGGGATAATTATTAGAATAATTTATTTAATTAAATAGAAAATGTGTTGTGCAAGAAAGTGGTAAAATAGAAATTAAAGCAAGAAAACAAATAAAAGATTAAAAAAGACTGTATGAGCCAATAGGAATTAAGAGTTGGGAAAAAGCTAGTTTTAAAGAATGGATTTTTCTTTTAATCTGGGATTTTTTGGAGAGTTTTGAAGAATGGGCAATATATTTTTATAAAATTATGAATTTTGGAGGCTCTCTCACACACACAGAAGATCAGAAAGTTGAAGTTGCTTAAGCCATTGTTGAGTTCGTTCTGGACTAAGGATTTGGAATCGGATTCGAGGGCATCAGAATCAACCAGGCATCTTCAGTATTTCGAATAAGCGCTGGATATCAGGTTCCTCTTGTATTTTCTTTCTAGTACTTCCTTCTTTTATCTTTCTGCTTTAGAGAAAACAAAATAAAATCTGTTAGACGTGAGTTGTGTGAATAGGGAAAAACTGTTGTTGAATCAAAAATTAGGAAAAGATATTAGATTTAAACTTCTGAAAAGAGGAGAAAATATATATTGTATTGAACTGTTTTCCCTTTTTGCTAGAACAAAAGAAAAACCTTAGCACCTGAAAATAAAATATTCAGCTTAACAAAAAAAAAAAAAGATTTAGGGAAAATAAGGTCTTTGTTGAAAATAATAAATTTGGGGTTTATTGTTGGATATAAATAATTATACATTTATGTATGGCTGGAGCTGTTCATTACTCTATATTTTCTTTTATTCTGTATTTTGTTATTTATCCTCTGTTCTTTCTTCTTTCTTCTGTATATTAAAATATATATTAAGTGTTGCGCCGGCCGTACGCCGGACAGCAAATATATTTAATAATTTTCGGATTTATTGTAAATGCGTTCTCTGTGTTTATATTATGAAAGTTTCATTTAAATATCCGCGCATGGAATTTTATTATGAAAAATTTTTTTTATAAAAAAAAAATTATTTTAATTTTTTTTTTTTTTTAAAAGAAAGGAATTGTTTTGGGGCTCGGTGGAAGGACGGCCGAAGCCGTACCTTCCCCGTCCCCTCACTGCCGCGGCAGTACTGCCGCAGCAGTCTTAATGACTGCGGGCAGTACCGGCCGGTGGCCAGTACTGGTGCGGCAGGACTGTCATTTAAACTTTGTTGATTTTTAAATTTTATTTCTAAATTTTAATTATATATATATATATGTATATATTTTATTTATTTAATATTAGTATTTTTTTTTAAAAAGGAATAAATAATTAAATAAAATAAAATTATCATGATTTAATATTATTTTTATTCAGATGAACTTAAGATTATTTAAATTTAAATATGAATTGATTACATTGTATGTATATATATGTATGTACATCTCTGTCATATATGTATATTAAAATATAATTATTATGTACTTTGTTTTTAAAATGAAATTAAGATTATTTATATTTAAATGATAATTTATTACATTGCATGGATGTAATTTTGTCTTGGATTTTAAAAATGTTTAGTTTTGTTTATAATTAGGTAATCCTTACATATTTTAAAATGGGCATGGTGTAATTTACGGTTTGATTAAACAAATATGTTAGGAAAAATTTTAGTCTTTGGTGGTGATAGTAGATCTTGTTGAAACAATTGTATTTAATTATATAAACGTGAATTGGAGTCAAACGTAATGGTGCAACCTGGTAAATGTTATTTGAATTTCTTTTCATGTTGTAGTTTTCTTTGTTTAGGGTTGTCGAAGTGGGAACTGTTTTGGGTCTGTGATACCCTGTTCCAGAGGCTGGCTGTTTTAAAGTGTTATTTGCCATTGTTTATGCTTTTGAACATTATTGGTGGAAGGGTTGGACGAGTTTGCAAGTCTTTTGATTATGAGCAGTTGCGAGATGGTTAATGCCTCGTGTATCTGAGTTTTGGTTATGATTTATATATGTTAGTTCAACCCTTGCCTATTTTGAGATATGTTAGGGATCATGGGGAGAGTGGCTCTTCGTGGGCGCAGGCGCCTTGGGTAAGAGGAAGTGCCAGGGGAACCCACGTAAGAGTAGTTAAACAAGTGATAACCTAAAAATAGAATTTAGGGGGGATGGGTAGTAAAACATAAAAGATAAAGAAAATTGGATTCCTCGTCTATGCATTAGGGCTACCATAGACTAGTGATAGACTGAGTAGGCCGTGGTCGGCAAAGTCGTTGTCTCATCCTCATAAGAGACTATCGGCTCCGCATCAGCTACCCTATGGTGCCGGCGCCTCAGTAGGAGGAAGGGCTAGGTGATCCATAGATGGGTGCCGGCGCCTCGGTTAGGAGGAAGTGCCAGGGGATCCCATGAGAGCTATGCGATGACACTCTCCACTAGACATCCTTGTTGTTCTTGTTTCTTGTTGCCTCTGGATATTGTTATTTTTATGTTGTTCTGATTATAGAGCTAGGGAATCCATAGGTGGGTGTCGGTGCCTCAGTTGGAGGAAGAGCCAGGGGATTCCATGAGAGTTATGTGATGACTCTCCCTACTTCACACCGTCTAACTTGTCTTTCTTTGCTTATGGAATGGTGTGTTGAATGGTTGAGTTAGTGTTATTATGGAATCGTGTTCCTTCCATTGGTTCTGATTTATTTGGAAATGTATTTTGGGTTTGGTTCGGTTCTTCTGGATGTTAGCTCTTTATAATGTTTATTTGAATTCTTGTGATTTTGATTAATGATTGTTAAGTGTTAGTACTTCATGTTATCGTGATGAGTTCTTGGTTTTACTTGTTATGTGATTTGAGAACGTTGATGGTTGGCATTGCATACTTGAGTTGTATTTGTTTCATATCATATTGTGGTTGAGTCGGTTGACATTCATGGTCGGGTTCACTTCCTCGTCACCTCTGAGCACGGGGGGTGAGTTACTTGTAATTCACATGGTTGGGTGGAACGTGCTCCGCACCCGTTGGGTTCCCCATCAATGTTTTGTCTTCTTAGCTTTCCACAGTGCAGATGTTCCAGTGATCAGTTGTACTTCATATTCATCATTCTTGTATCTATCCCCATGTTGGGAAATTTCAATGTAATTCATGTATCAAAGAAAATTGTAATGTAATATTATTTCAATGATGTAATAGTTAGGTTTAATTTGGATCTTGTTAAAAGATTTATCATGGATGTAATTATGCGATGCTATCATACTCGCATCATGGCTATCAGTTGTATCATTGTATATGGCTTTCATAAATTAAATGGTTATGTTGTTTTTGTTATCTTTATTTTGTTTTGTGGTTGCAATGTAACCTCGCGTGCCCCAGAGAACCAAGTGTATTAATGTTATGTGTTATGCTATGTGATTGTGGTTTAATGTTGTTACATGTTACTTTTATTATTATTAAAAAAAAAATTATTCACTTTATGTGTGTGTTCTCTGGGGTTTGCACGACGGGCGTTACAACTTGGTATCAAAGCCTAGGTTCATACACTGGGCACTATGTGTGCTCACTATGTAACCTTGCATTTAGTCCCTAGAGGCTAGAGTTTCACTTTTCTATTGTGATTGTTGTGAACCTGAGTTTCTTCCGTTAGCCGGTCTCAGGGCAATGGTGCAGGAAACTGATGGGAATGGGTAGGACCCTCGGTGTAGTGTGCAATGCACCGATATCCTTCCTATCAGGGATGCACTATGGACCCTGGTGTCATTGTGTGATGTGGTTTCCAGTGATGTGAGTTATGTGTGTGATTGTTGGCATGATCTCTGCATGTTTGTTGTATGCTTACTCTTATCTATTTAATGGCTTCCTGGAGTAAGCCATATCCTTGGGGGGGAGGATGTAATACCCCCATGTTACTAATACTTGTATTATTATTTCTTACTCTTTTGTGTGAGCTTGATTCTATTCTCTATTGGTGATTAGTTCACCATCTTGGTGTGGGTGGATGCTTCCCGTATTAGGGAATCTTATTTCCTTTTGTTACCAGCTTCCAGGAGTAAGCCGATTTTATGAGGGGGAGGATGTAATACCCCTCCTCTTGCTGGTAGGATTTAGTATTTTTCAATGCGGTTGTTTGATTCTTGTGACGATGATGATATTGTTTGATTTGGTTAGTTAGATGTTAGATGATGCTATTGTTTCATTATGGACATGATTATTTCGTATGACAGTATGATTGGTTATATTAGTTGATTTTCAAAATTATGATATGATGCAGTGATTTAATTAGATATGTTATGAGATGATTGTTAGTTAGAAATGTTGATTTATAGGTTATGTTATGATTGTTAGAATAGGTGTGATGAGGGACAATATGGCATCACTTATTCGCGAGTGCCCTGTTATGTTGCGATTCCTTCTCACAATGCAATACTTTGATTTAATGCTTTGATGATTATATATATATATGTATGCACATGTACACAACTTCGTTTGTATGCAGGCTTGCAGGTATAAGTCTCGATTCCACCTGCTTCGGTAGGACAGGGCGAGCACCAAATAACCCAACGGATAAATGTTGATACAGAGGTGACGATGAAGTCCTCCCGTCCCATGATGTCAGATCGTCTCGTTTGATTGGTATTGTTCATTTTTGTATTTTGTCGTCAATTGTGGTTGTGTTGTGTATGTCGTACTTTATTAATGTGAGTGTTTAATAGGTGGTGATTTAGTTAATTGAATGTGGATAATAATTGGTTATTTTAATGTTGATTTATTTGTATGAAAATATTTAAATGTTTTATTTAATTTTTATAAAGTCATGTGTTTTGATTAAATAATAATTAAATATTAAATGTATTTTAATTATTTTAATTAATTATCAGGTGGGGATAATTATTAGAATAATTTATTTAATTAAATAGAAAATGTGTTGTGCAAGAAAGTGGTAAAATAGAAATTAAAGCAAGAAAATAAATAAAAGATTAAAAAAGACTGTATGAGCCAATAGGAATTAAGAGTTGGGAAAAAGCTAGTTTTAAAGAATGGATTTTTCTTTTAATCTGGGATTTTTTGGAGAGTTTTGAAGAATGGGCAATATATTTTTATAAAATTATGAATTTTGGAGGCTCTCTCACACACACAGAAGATCAGAAAGTTGAAGTTGCTTAAGCCATTGTTGAGTTCGTTCTGGACTAAGGATTTGGAATCGGATTCGAGGGCATCAGAATCAACCAGGAATCTTCAGTATTTCGAATAAGCGCTGGATATCAGGTTCCTCTTGTATTTTCTTTCTAGTACTTCCTTCTTTTATCTTTCTGCTTTAGAGAAAACAAAATAAAATCTGTTAGACGTGAGTTGTGTGAATAGGGAAAAACTGTTGTTGAATCAAAAATTAGGAAAAGATATTAGATTTAAACTTCTGAAAAGAGGAGAAAATATATATTGTATTGAACTGTTTTCCCTTTTTGCTAGAACAAAAGAAAAACCTTAGCACCTGAAAATAAAATATTCAGCTTAACAAAAAAAAAAAAAGATTTAGGGAAAATAAGGTCTTTGTTGAAAATAATAAATTTGGGGTTTATTGTTGGATATAAATAATTATACATTTATGTATGGCTGGAGCTGTTCATTACTCTATATTTTCTTTTATTCTGTATTTTGTTATTTATCCTCTGTTCTTTCTTCTTTCTTCTGTATATTAAAATATATATTAAGTGTTGCGCCGGCCGTACGCCGGACAGCAAATATATTTAATAATTTTTGGATTTATTGTAAATGCGTTCTCTGTGTTTATATTATGAAAGTTTCTTTTAAATATCCGCGCACGGAATTTTATTATGAAAAATTTCTTTTATAAAAAAAATAAATTATTTTAATGTTTGTTTTTTTTTAAAAGAAAGGAATTGTTTTGGGGCTCGGTGGAAGGACGGCCGAAGCCGTACCTTCCCCGTCCCCTCACTGTCGCGGCAGTACTACCGCAGCAGTCTTAATGAGTGCGGGCAGTACCGACCGGCGGCCAGTACTGGTACGGCAGGACTGTCATTTAAACTTTGTTGATTTTTAAATTTTATTTCTAAATTTTAATTATATATATATATTTATATATATATATATATATATATATATATGTATATATTTTGTTTATTTAATATTAGTATTTTTTTAAAAAAAGGAAAAAATAAATAAATAATTAAATAAAATAAAATTATCATCATTTAATATTATTTTTATTCAGATGAAATTAAGATTATTTAAATTTAAATATGAATTGATTACATTGTATGTATATATATGTATGTACATCTCTGTCATATATGTATATTAAAATATAATTATTATGTACTTTGTTTTTAAAATGAAATTAAGATTATTTATATTTAAATGATAATTTATTACATTGCATGGATGTAATTTTTTCTTGGATTTTAAAAATGTTTAGTTTTGTTTATAATTAGGTAATCCTTACATATTTTAAAATGGGCATGGTGTAATTTACGGTTTGATTAAACAAATATGTTAGGCAAAATTTTAGTCTTTGGTGGTGATAGTAGATCTTGTTGAAACAACTGTATTTAATTATATAAACGTGAATTGGAGTCAAACGTAATGGTGCAACCTGGTAAATGTTATCTGAATTTCTTTTCATGTTGTAGTTTTCTTTGTTTAGGGTTGTCGAAGTGGGAACTGTTTTGGGTCTCTGATACCCTGTTCCAGAGGCTTGCTGTTTTAAAGTGTTATTTGCCATTATTTATGCTTTTGAACATTATTGGTGGAAGGGTTGGACGAGTTTGCAAGTCTTTTGATTATGAGCAGTTGCGATATGGTTAATGCCCCGTGTATCTGAGTTTTAGTTATGATTTATATATGTTAGTTCAACCCTTGCCTATTTTGAGATATGTTAGGGATCATGGGGAGAGTGGCTCTTCGTGGGCGCCGACACCTTGGGTAAGAGGAAGTGCCAGGGGAACCCACGTAAGAGTAGTTAAACAAGTGATAACCTAAAAATAGAATTTAGGGGGGATGGGTAGTAAAACATACAAGATAAAGAAAATTGGATTCCTCGTCTATGCATTAGGGCTACCATAGACTAGTGATAGACTGAGTAGGCCGTGGTCGGAAAAGTCATAGTCTCATCCTCATAAGAGACTATCGGCTCCGCATCAGCTACCCTATGGTGCTGGCGCCTCAGTAGGAGGAAGGGCTAGATGATCCATAGATGGGTGCCGACGCCTCAGTTAGGAGGAAGTGCCAGGGGATCCCATGAGAGCTATGCGATGACACTCTCCACTAGACATCCTTGTTGTTCTTGTTTCTTGTTGCCTCTGGATATTGTTATTTTTATGTTGTTCTGATTATAGAGCTAGGGAATCCATAGGTGGGTGTCGGCGCCTCAGTTGGAGGAAGAGCCAGGGGATCCCATGAGAGTTATGTGATGACTCTCCCTACTTGACACCGTCTAACTTGTCTTTTGTTGCTTATGGAATGGTGTGTTGAATGGTTGAGTTAGTGTTATTATGGAATCGTGTTCCTTCCATTGGTTCTGATTTATTTGGAAATGTATTTTGGGTTTGGTTCGGTTCTTCTGGATGTTAGCTCTTTATAATGTTTATTTGAATTCTTGTGATTTTGATTCATGATTGTTAAGTGTTAGTACTTCATGTTATCATGATGAGTTCTTGGTTTTACTTGTTATGTGATTTGAGAACGTTGATGGTTGGCATTGCATACTTGAGTTGTATTTGTTTCATATCATATTATGGTTGAGTCGGTTGACATTCATGGTCGGGTTCACTTCCTCGTCACCTCTGAGCATGGGGGGTGAGTTACTTGTAATTCACATGGTTGGGTGGAACGTGCTCCGCACCCGTTGGGTTCCCCATCAACGTCTTGTCTTCTCAGCTTTCTGCAGTGCAGATGTTCCAGTGATCAGTTGTACTTCATATTCATCATTCTTGTATCTATCCCCATGTTGGGAAATTTCAATGTAATTCATGTATCAAAGAAAATTGTAATGTAATATTATTTCAATGATGTAATAGTTAGGTTTAATTTGGATCTTGTTAAAAGATTTATCATGGATGTAATTATGCGATGCTATCATACTCGCATCATGGCTATCAGTTGTATCATTGTATATGGCTTTCATAAATTAAATGGTTATGTTGTTTTCATTATCTTTATTTTGTTTTGTGGTTGCAATGTAACCTCGCGTGCCCCAGAGAACCAAGTGTATTAATGTTATGTGTTATGCTATGTGATTGTGGTTTAATGTTGTTACATGTTACTTTTATTATTATTAAAAAAAAATTATTCGCTTTATGTGTGTGTTCTCTGGGGTTTGCACGATGGGCGTTATAAGCATTCAACCAGGCATCCAAGGAACCAAATTTAAGAACACCTTAAATACCCAACCACACATCACTCCACCAAACACTCGCATAATAAACAACCAAAGAGTCAAACAAGAGCAATATTTAATAACCAATCAATTAACAACCAGAACTAAATAACTTTACAACTTACCCATCTAAATTACTCAATTAACTAAAATAATTTATGATAACCATCACAGGTATTCTAAAAGACTTATCCATAAAGAGAGCTTACAATTCAACCATTTAATGAATATAAACGAAGTCAATTTTAAAAAGATTAAAATCCATTTCACCAATAAACTATTCAATTCAAGAATACCCTAATCAATCACTAACCATGCCCATACATTTAAATTTCCCTTTGCATTTATCAACATAATTGAAAACTTCTTAATAATTGGGTATTTAACTCATTATCATCTCATAATTACTTATATCCAAAACATTATTTCCATTTTCCTTTCAACATACTAACTTAACACTCACTTCCAATATTTAAATTAATTGTGAAAACCACTTAAGATCAATTGTTTATACTTTAAAATGACAATAATAACAATACTCTAAATACTTAAACTGCATATTAGAAATTACCACCTTAAAATCTTAAATCTATTTAAATAAATTTATACACAATAAAAACCTTTTTTAAAACCACTATATCTATATATATTTTAATTCTTTGAAAGTAGAAAGAGAATAAATCTTTTCTAAGAATTCAACAAATCTACAAGACTTAACTTCATAAATAAAATAACTTATTCAATTTTATATTAAATTCTATTTCCACCCTATACACATTTAAAAATAAGAATTAGACAATCAATGCTGATATATATATATATATCATAAATTGCCCTTCTACTATATTATCCTATCAAATTTCACAATTTAACAAATTAATAGGAATTCCTTTCTATTTCAAAATATTCACTCAAAACAAGAATTAAATAAATCAATGCTGCCATATATTCATAAATTGATTTTTCTACTAACTTATCTTCTTATAGTTGGTAATTTAATAAATCAATAACAAAAAACAGATTTCTTTCTATTTTATTATTATTTCCATTTTAAACAGATTCTGTTTTATCTTAAAAAAAGAAACAAAATGTTTTATTTTGACAAAATTAAATAATTAGTGGAATCTGAATAAATAAGTTTAATAAATATATATATACAAATAATTTCAAAACAAATATTATTTATTTATTTATTTATTTTTATAATTTCAAAACAAATATAATACAGCAGAAACTTGAATCTTAATTAAATTTTTCTTTTGATGCTATTTTTACATTTATATATATATGTGTATACATTTATATATATATATATATCGGATATATATATATACATATATATATTGCATACAAAAATATTTCGAATACAGAGAAATAAATTTCAATTGTACAATTTATTGTTTCAATATAAATATATTTAAACATAGAATATATTTGTAAAATTTATCTACAAATGGAAATTTACACAACCTCGAATTCATAGTCATGAGCTTATTCTTTTACTGGTTCACTATTATTTTCAACACAAAACTACAGTAACACTGTTCAATTCCAGAATCCCAACAAAATTTCATTTTAAATCAATAACAGTCCCACCCCAGTAAAGCTTTCCTGATTGAAAAATAGTCCAAAGCATTTCTAAAGATTCAAGAATTTTCTACAAGCATTAAATTTCAATTCAAGAGAAAATTTCATTCACAGCAATGAATTCTTATTTCATTTGATGCTATAAAGAAAATAATTTAAAAGAAGAAGGAGAACCTGGCGTCCTACACCTGTAGATAACTGTTGAAGCTTTATCCTTCTTGCTGATCCAATCCTTCCAGCAGCAGCTCCAAGATCCTCCCTCAAACATTAAATCTTAATCCTCACATGAATTCTCAGAAGAATTAAAGAACACAATACTATATCAGAAAGATGACTACCAAATTCACCAAAATCTGTTCCCAAGAGAGTGCAACCCCCTTCCAAATCAAAATCCTCTAAATAAAATCTCACACCAAAGTCTCTTCCATTTCTTTTTCTAGCGAATGCCAAAAGTCACTTCTTTTTGAAAAATAAAATTCCAATCCATTCGAATCCACAAAAGATTGAGCTTTTTATTTATTTATTTATTTATCATTTCCACAATCAATTTAAATAAACACATGCATATTAAAATAATTAAAAACAACTATTTACAAATTTTCTTCAAAACACCATTAATATTTTTGCAAACTACCACAACTTTTATTTATTTATTCTTCATATTCTCCAACTCTCTTCGACTTCCAAATGCTCTATAGGTGAAGTTTCATTTTTGGCTTTAAAACACTTCAGCTTCCTATTTCCTTATCCATTTAAATTTCTTATTAAAATAATTATCTTTTCAAGACTATTTTGTTCATAATGATTATTAACTTCAACAATTTAAATCAATTTATCTAATAATATCACCTTTACTTATAACGAATTAGATTAATTTGATCATTTGTTCTAAATAATTTGATTTGATTTAATTGATTATTATTTTAATTTCTAATTTATATTTTAAATAACTTTGCAAATCACTTATGATTTAATTAATTATTTAAACATGATTACTAACATATTATATTTTTCACAAAATCAAATAACATAGTAATCAATGAAGCACACACAAATACTCACCAACAAGTTCAGAACAACCGACACGGAGGGGTATTACAAAATGTATGTATATCATATAAGCAAATGTAAGTTAGAGATCATCAAATCTCAAATACTAAAGATCATCGTATAAGCAAATACATGTGGTAAAGATCATAAATCTAGCGTGCAGGGCCTAATATGAATGCCTACTCCTAGTCGAATGACCATTTGAATAAGAATGGTCCTGCTTTGATGGATGTGCTAAGCCCTGCAAATAAAATTGTGTACATGATGTGTTAAATACATATAATTTATATTAAATAAATTTTATGAAAGCTATTTTTAAATGAACTTGTATTTTTAAATATCAATCTAGATCTATGCATACATAAATATTGCATGTACATATACATGTGTGACTATATAAAAATGTAAAACTCACATGTCCATTGGTAGCAGATTCATCCATAGAGTCACGTCGATCATGCACACGATCTAGACCAAGGCTAGGAGTGGTATGAGGTATGTCCACCTATAACAATATATATACATATATTTATAAACTTACATGAATATCTATTTTAAAAAAAATTAAAAATAATGAAAAAAGAATTGAAACATGCACATGCACACATACATGCACATCATCTGATATCGGATGACCTAAGTCCTCTACAAGGGCCACCTTCGCCATGTCCACCACATGGTCAAGTGATGAATCAACATCTGCATCCATCTGATCTATCCCATGTTGTGCCATAAATGATGAATGTAGAGGACTATGAAGGTGAGATGACATTGGCGGTGATGACCAAAACCAATCAACATATCAGTAAAACCCATAGTCTGTGCAACTATCAAATGAACTGTAGATGGATCCTGATGTGCAACAGTGCTTAGCTGAGAGTGATGGGATCCTAGAGTTGAACGAAATCCATGTGCAGCCAAACAATCTCTGACATGCTCTATACCAATCCCGTAGTCTGATGCAAAGTGGGCATATGCCTCCAACAGGTCCTCAACCAAACAATGCAGAGTTCTGCATGCCATATCTCCAGTAAGTGCATCAAGCTGTGTAGGAGTAGGGATACTAGCCACTGTAAAAGGATCCATGGTGGTCCACTATGTTGAAAATGGCATGGATCAAGAATGTCTAGACATCAAATACTAACCTACATGATCATCAGATATCCTAGTGGTGGTCGCCGCAATGTCACCTACAGTGTCAATTGCTTCCTTTTGGGAAGTAACGACAACCTCATTTGGTATGGGGGCTAGAGATGGGGTGAGAGCAAGAGACCTCTCACAACCAATGTCCTAATGTTTACTAGGGCTGGTTTATCTCCTCGATGATAGGTGGGTCTATCAGCAATCTTGCCATGCCCCTAACCAACATATGGTGGAATGTCTAGGTAGTTGACTTTGAGGCCCAAATGGACCTCAACATACAACTGCTGAACAAAATATAATGGAATCTGGTCATTGTTTGGGTATTGACCATGTGCTATAAGAAATCGTGGGTAGATCAATTCAACCATAGCATGATCAACACATCTAGTGACCTGGTATCCCTTAACCTTACATATATATTGATAAAAAGGAAACCAAGTGTTCTTTATCATTTATTTGGTCACACTATCCTATATTTGTTTCAAAGGAACATCACCATGTACTTCTTCCCACATGTGGGAAATAATAACAACTACTCTATTTGGGAAATATGCACTAGTCCTCTCTAGTTCATCTCTTAGTTTTTCTAAACTATTTAAGATTGACGTACATGGTTCAAAATATATCACAGGGTTTGCACCTTGTGCTAACGAGTCTCTCAATTTTTTAATCTCATTAGTGGTATTTGCAAACAAAGAATCTGGCTCAGGTGGAACATGATCTGCATTCTCCATGTTATATATATATAGTACACCTAAAAGAGCAATGAGACTTTGGTAAATAATATATATAGATAAAGGGAATACAAATCTAAAATATTTGTAATAATTCATCTACTCATCAATAATATTTTCATACCATTAACAATTTAAAAAGAATTGGAAGACAACTATAATCTATAACATAGCATCCTTAAATGGTTCAAATTTTAAATGAAACAATGAAAGAAAGAATAAGAAAACAAAGATTAGTGTAAAATTATTTGAAAATAATTGGGGATAAAAATATCTAATCTAATAGTTGTTAACATAAATGAACTTCAAAATAGGATTATGTAAGTGAAAAAAAAGTTCTATTTCCTTCATTGAACCTAAATTTATCTAGTTAAGATATGTCTAAAATTAAGAATTCACACTAGAATATCAATATTCCATAAGAATCTCATAAAGAGGATGAATTTAATGGCAGATAATATAAAATCCTCCATATGAGGATGAATTTTATCATTACATTATGAGTGAATCATCTCAATTATATAGCCAAGAACATAAAAAAATTATAGATTGGAAAGCAAAATAATCATACATTTATCATATTTTTATATGTATAAAGTTTAGATACCATCAAACTATTTAAACTTATAGATTGCATAAAGCTATAAATTGAATCATTAAAATAATTTATTAAGAATCAAATCTAATAAAGTTTGACTTCATATTGCATACTTGTTATAAATATCTCACTAATCTAACCATACATTTTATATATGTTAAAAAATATATAATTGTTATGCCCATAATTTTTCACTAGAAAAACCCAATAATTTTTTTTTTAATCCTTTAATTACGCTAATTAATGCTTTAAGCATTTATGATGCAACAATAACCATCTCCAATAGAATTAACATCCTTTCTTTAATTAATTTGTTAGTTTAACTTGCTAATGCGATACTATTATTAATGCATCTCTCACTATTAACTATACTTTAAATATTAAATTTGCAAGTATCACAATTTAATGGTTACACTAATAATATTCTCATTATAATGGTTATGTCATCATAACCCACAATGAGTTGTTCCTACTTCTATTTCTTGTTGACAATAAGGTCAATATGGTATTATGATTATTAGGATAGTTCCTCATGACCCAATGATGGCATTTAAAGTACTAAATATGTAGCTTTTGATGGTAATAACAACATGAATAAATTATATGGTTTTCATTTATTTATTTATTTTCCTCTCATATTTCAACATCTATAAAAGGTTTTTCCAAAAATGATATCCAATTATTGATGAGCATTAATAAGGTTAAGTATGCTAACATTAGTATTAAGGTAACTATCGATATGAATATTGATAAGAGTATTAACAATACTCTATGATATAAGGCTCCCTCTACAATTAATACAAACATTCTATCAATTTTATTACTCACAAATAATATTAAACTTTACTCATAATAGAAATTGTTAATGTGATAGTGATATCATGTTTACATATACCCTCATTTATACTATTACAAATACCATCCATTAATACTCATATCAATACTATAATAAATTTTATTAATATAATATTAATAATGTATATATATATATATATATATTTACAATAGCGCATAAACACTATTATTTGTCAGCTCATTGTTGCTTGCAAAAAATTTATTACCATCTTAGCATCCCTAATAAGATTATCAATAAAATACTTTTCTTACTCGGGTGATTTTATTTGTGACTTATTTTTGTATGACGACCCCCCTTTATATTACCCTCAATAATAGTATCACTATTTGTTATTAATATATTTAATTTTAATTCTTTTATCTCACTCTTATATATTGTTATAGCATTTATTTAATTATTCGTCTCTATTACAAAAATAATTATATCATTAAATATATTGCATACTTGTTATAAATATCTCACTAATCCAACCATACATTTTATATATGTTAAAAAATATAAAATTTAACAATTTATACAACTTCTAATTATGATAAAGACAAGAATCTTAATTTCTACCATTATTTTGAGTTTGGTTTAATAGAAATTGAAAAAAATTATAATCATAAAAAAAACAATGAATAAACTAAGGATCATTTTAACAATGGTGAATTAGTGCCTAAAGATTGGCCTAAAAAATTATAATATTCAACATTCTCATCACAAATTGTATATGAAAACTAAGGATCATTTGGTTATATATATTTTCATAGATTTAAAATTTGAATATTTATTACTATAACATGTTCATTACAATTAGATTTTTAAATAATATTGTAATAATTTATTATGTCTTTGAAATTTGTTTTGTGGATTTTAATGTTGTTTTTTAAATTTAAGTTAGAGTAAGTAGAATCTAATGAGATACCTTAAAAAGATTCAAGTTTTATAATTTAAATCTCCCTCTTATAAATATAGTTTTTTCTAGTCTTACAATTTCTTGTGTCATCTATTCAATTATTTTAGCTATGGATTTAGCCGCAATCTTGTAGGAGGTATTAAGAAGAGTAATTAGTATCCACCCTCAGATAAAAAAAAATATTTTTCCTTTAGGAATTAATTTATCAACCCTTGATTAATAGAATTTAAATGATGGATCCCTTTGATAAAGCTACTTTTTATACCTCATAGAGTCCTCCTTGATGAATGGACATATTGTTTTAAGGAATTGTGTAGCTAAACCATCTATTCCAAGACTTTTTGAGTATTCAAATCCTTCAAGGAAATATCAACCTCCTCAAGGGTGAATAAATTATCTAAATGTGCCTATTTTTTGAGACCAATTATTTTGGGTATGCAAGTACCAATCAATTCCTCAACTATATCTTGAAGTTGATCTCCTTCAACTAGATCAATTAAAAATTATTTATAATGTTGGAGGAAAATGGATTTAATATCATTAGAGTTGTCATGGAACTACCTCTCTTGATCAACGATAGATATTATCCACTCTTGAGAATGTAAATATGATTGAGATAACTAAAAAATAATTTGTATCCCTTATATCCTTTCATCCAATGTAGCCTATCTCTTAATTGAGATCCTCTACCACAATTAAGTTCAAATCTTCTAAGTTTTATTTCAACAGAAGTAACCACTCATTTTAGAAAAGTTATTAGTAAGTGCTAAAGCAAAAAAAGTCTTTTTTTCTATTTGGATCCTTTTTTTTTTTTCCATTCTAGATCTCTTTCTAGCCATATTCTTATTGTAAGATCATAGTAAGGTAATGCAATAGATTTAATCACATCATTCCACAATTGTATCCACTTACCATTTTGATGAGGTCTAGGAACATCAAGCAAAGGGATATTAGAGAAGCAAGGTGATCAATTTTATTGAGGTGGGAAGTGTTAAGCTTGAAGGATATATTATTAGGTATGAGGAATAAGAAGTTTGAAAAGTTTAAAGAATTGGGAGGTGATATGTGAGATAGGTTTAATAGAATCTACTTAAATAAGGGTGTTTTCTGAAGAGGGGACAACATTGGAAAGAGAAATAACTAAGTAAAATCTATCAATACAACTAAGTTTCCCTTTGTTCACCATCTCTTTAGTTGGTCCAAGTTAACTAGTGATGAATATAAGAATATTTTTTTGTCTAAAATGGGATCTAAACCCCTCATGGTATTTCTAGTTATGATGTAGGAATTCAATTATTTTTTAGATAGTTTATGAGAACTAAACCAGCTTGTATCTTGGTTTTTTCCACCATATCATATTCACCTCCTTGTAGCCATTTAGTCATAGGGAGGGCATAACAATCCATTCCCACAATTTAACTTGAGATGAGGAGTCATTAGGCATACAATAAAGAAAAAATGAATAGGTATTCCTTGGATTAGTAGTAAGCACTAAGCACAATTGTTGTTGGGATCCACTCCTCAATAGATGATAAACTTAGCCAAGTATTGGGAAAGGTGGGTCAACCTTGCATCCTAATATTTTGATTTATTACTTTGTCCTCATATTAGGAAATGAGGCATCTCACTTTGTGTTGGTAGTTATTTGTCATTTGTTGAATTCTTCAAGGGAGGTGTCTAAGATGTTCTAAGAGAATATAATATCATTATAGATTTATAAGATGAAACCCTCTTATGACATATTCTTATGATATTTAAGAGCATGACTATAGAATATTTATAGTAAAGTATTGACCAACATTATGAAAAATCTTAAGAAATATTTTAAGAGATAGCAACTGTGTCAAGGAAAAACATGTGGACATTTACAAGAACTTCTTTTTTTAAGCAAAAGTGGGAGACCACTTATAATTTTATTTATATATAATATTTTACGTATAGCTGGTTCAAGCAAACATATTGGTAGGAAACAACCAACAAGAAAACCTCCAGTTGCAGTCTGAGTAACAAATTTTACAAAATATCAAAAAGACCAGTGAGGTCCTAGTACAAATGACCAATTGTCTAATTACAATGTTAGAAAAGCACATTAGTTGAATACATCAGTACATATGCACATTCTCTTATGCACCCAAAATACCCAAAAGAAGACATCATACTAGATATACCTGTGACCCGAATACATAACACTGTGGAGATTACAAAACCTTACTAAACATAAGACTGATAAGCTAGGAAACCACTTTCAAAAAGATGCAGATTTTCCACCAACATGTTGAAAGCCATTAACTGATATTTCTTTTGTTTCCACTTGTTTACCTTTGTGTTGGAGATCATGCTCAAAAGAAGGTTTTGATTTGTTAATATTAGGAACATAACGATAACAAATTTTATTTTTGGATGAAGATGGAAGTTACAAATCATGAATGCAAACATGACTTCTCAAGAAAGAAATGGCATGATATTTTCTTTTTAAATCATCAATCTCCTTCATGGAAATGGCATATTTGTATCTGTTTAGAACTTGGTAGAGATGTGAAGAAGTGTCATGCATTGTGGATAATAACATGCCTTGGAATATGACATATGTCTCTTCTTATGAAACATAACCTTCTTTGAATAATTAACATTAGAAATTAATACTTGGCTCATATTGTTTAATCACACTAGAAACCAACAATGGAAGATTGAGAGTCTCAACTAAGAATTCCACCTTATAGATAGCATTCATACTAGAAGCCAACAACTAAAGACCAAATTTCATAAATAAATTTCATGTGTTATATATCATGCCTTTGAGGGGTCCAGAAGTACCATGAGACTTTTGAAATCCTTCTCCATCTAAATGCATCCATTCCAAGACAATTGGGAGGTGGGTATACAATATGAGCCGAGTATTAATTTCTAATGTTTATTATTGAAAGAAGGTATATAGATTATTCGAGCATCTTAATTCTCATACAAAGTTACATCTTAGTCAATTTCTCAATGTATGAGTTCTATATATTTATAAAATTTTCTTAATATGAAAACATATTTTATTTCATTAAAATTAACCTATCTATTCTATGTTACAAAAGATGCTCTTATTTTAAATTATAAGTATATAATTCAAAATTAATTAGTAATTTTCAAGATAGAGTACACACAATTTATTTAGTTAAAATAAAATAATATTCTTATTTCCATGTGAGAGTTATGTAGAATGGTAGTTTGATGTCTCAAAAATATTTCTTTCATACATACTAAATTTTTATCATTACATTATGAGTAAATCATCTCAATTATATAGCCAAGCACATCAAAAATTTATAAAGTGGAAAGAAAAATAATCACACATTTATCATATTTTTATATGTATAAAGTTTCTACCATCAAACTATTTATACTTATCTATTAAATTATTTTTGAATTTGGTTATTTGGGTTCAACATGTCGTGCTATAGGATTTTCTTGTGTTTTCACCATGTTGTCATGTGTAGATAGCTATGCATTTTATAGGTTTAGAAATTTTAGAGGAAGGCAAGGTGGAACAAAATGCATAAGGATGAGATGGAGCCTTGTTTACCTTAGGATTTGGTTGAGACTCCTTTTGAGAATAATCAAGGGGTGGTTGGTCCTCTTGTAGACATGACTAATTTAGAAGGTCTTCTCAAGAGAAATTTAGCAGAGATTGGTAGAGACAAGAATCATGTTACAGATGGATTAGTTGGAGTTCATTGCCTCTACCATTCTCTTGAATTGCAACATTTACCTCTTGGCATTTCTTCTAATAATTTAAAAAAATGAAGAAGGTTCAAGTTTAGAAGATTTTAGGAACCCTTTATTCCCTTTGGTCTCAAGTTTGGAAACTAAAGATGGAAACTCCATTACAAACCTGAACTAGGTTTGAATTCATGGAAACGGATAAGGTTTACAATAAGATATAGTTCCTTGAAGAATTTTGGATTCAAGTTGTGAAATGATAGATCTACTAGTGTTTTTTGGGAAAACAACCCTCTTTATTAGATACATTGCCACTATTGGTGGAGTATTTCTAATTGGATGTTATTTTTCTAACTTACAACTATATTTTTCTTGTTGTTGTTCCATGCCAATATGATTGATCATTTTTTGTCTCTTTATTGGTCTTTGTAAAAGGGTGGGGCCCTTTCAAAATTTCTATTTCTAATTCATAAATTCAACCAAAAGTATTTACCCTAAAATTAAAATATAAATAATTTAAACTTTAAAATAGTCTTTTTTGATATTATATAATAGCCTCATGTATTTAATTTATAAATCCTATTATTCTTTATGTTTAATTTCAAAATTTTAATGCTCTCAAGTATAGATTACAAGCACACATTCTTTACATTTTTTCTCTTTCTTTTGTACTATTTTGTATATGGGTGTCTTATATGCATTGCCTCAAACATATAATTTTGATGTCCTATACCTAGTTCTAAATGTAGTTTTATGAATGTATTCCTCCTTTATTCTTTGCTAATTGTAATTGAATATTAGACCTATTTTTTAAAATATGGCCACCCCTCTCAATTAGTAAAATAAGTCATCTATTTTAGGTGGTGGATATTAATGTTAATTGTTTATTTATTGAACACAAATAATCAAGACAACTTGCAAAAGTGTCTTATATTTATTTTTCATAAAAATAGTTGGAGCATCCCATGACAAGACACTAGAACATATAAATCCTTTCTTTAAAATGTCATTTAGGTTCAATCCTTTAATTCATGCAAATGTGAAGTGTTTGTTTGATAGGGATCTCTAGATATAGGGGCTAATTCATGCATGAACTCTATTGAAAAATAAAACACCCATTTAGGAGGAAACATGAGGAGTTAATTCTAGGATTTAGACATCCTAAGACTTTTGTAATGGAGGTTTATTTTCATTTCAATGGTTCTCATTCAATTTTACTAAATAAAAATTAACAACAAACAAGGCACACCTTTTTCTTTATTCTCTTTTGAGTTGTAAAATAGAAAACTTAATAATACCTTCATTGCTTCTAATCCTAATAGAACTATTTTATTATACATTTCATTCAAACAATATAGTTTTTTTCCTCTAAATTTATTCTTCAATTCATACATTTAGTTCACCAACCATTTTTGGAGTAATGTCATAAGACTCAAAGGAAAAATATGAAGAATTTTATCCAATTTTCCATTGTATGCACCCTAAACTTTATATCATGAACTATTTGATATAATGCGTCAAATAAATTTGTTAATGAACTGTTTGATATACTGCCTCAAATAAATTTCCAATAGTGTTTTTGACGGAGTATGCTAGAAATAGTGTTTTTGATATAATGCCTCAAATAAATTTGTTAATGAATTGTTTGATATAGGGTGCATACAATGGAAACACTATTTCTATCATACTCCGTCAAAAATTACCATGAACTATTTGATATAATGCCTCAAATAAATTTGTTAATGAACTGTTTGATATAATGCCTCAAATAAATTGGAGGTGTCCTGGTAGAAATGTATGCAAAATATGGAAGCATAGACAGAGCATGTTAATTTTTTGATAGAGTAGAAATGTATGTCAAGCAATTGCAACACTATAGATTCAAATAGTGCTTTTGATGGAGTATCATAGAAATAGTGTTTGTTGAAAATGATTTAGAAACTTTCAAACAAATGCAATTTCAAACAAACAAATGCAGTTTCAAATCAACACATTTGAAAAATTTCACATTTAGGGTTTAGAAATTTAACAAACAAACGCATTTTGAAGTCTATGAAATTCAAATTTGAAAAACCTGGTGAGATATGCAAGTCAGGTCGATGAACTGTGGAGAGATGAAGTCAAGTTTTCCATTCGTCATTCACTGTTCATGTTCAGGTTCGCGTTCGCCATTCACTGCATGCACAAAGCACAAGGAAAGTAGAAAAAGGCACAAAATGACAGTGACAAGTTTGATTTTTTTTATGCCTTATTTGAGGGGGTTCGGTCGAACCCATGTTCGACCAAACCCCTTAAAATATTAATTTTTTTTGTGATCGTTTTAGGGTTCAGTCGAACGAATGGTTTGACCAAACACATATGTTTGGTCAAACATAAATGGTGGTTCGGCCAAAACATAGAGTTTCACTAAACCCCTTGAGTTTGGGGAAAGGAAGAAAAATAAAATTTCCTTTGTCATAAAATTTGTAAACCACTATTGTAGTTTGACCGATAAACAAAGGGCACAAGGGGATTTGGTTTAGTGGGGTCAGATCTTTCTGAGCTCATAATAATAGGTAACCGTAATGTAAGGAAAAATATCATCAATCCCCAACCAAATCAGGAAGAATGCACATAAAACAAAGAAAAAATAAAAATTGGGTCAACATGGAAGGGTAGTCTAAATGCCCCCAACACTTTGTATCATCCCCAATTTATCAAAAATCAAGCACAAACATGGAAGAATGATGATACAAATAGAAGAATGTTTACGACACAAAATCCATGCCTATATTGAAGTGCCAATAGGGGTGATGAGGGTCATCCAAGAACACATAGCATGAGTATGGGGGAACACATCACAAAACACACGCACACAAATGAGATCAAGAAAAGGGCCTCCTCCTAACATTGATCAGCCAAGAGGTCATCCACTTCCCAATCTAAATCCTCATAAGGGGAAGGAGGAAGAGCTTGCAATGGTAGGATGTTAAGAGGAGGAGCATTCGGTCCTCCTGTAATAAGGGCCAAAGAAGAGGGCCGCTCGGGGTCCTCTCCACTAATCTCCTGTGGAGTCAAGGTTAGTGACCTAGCAAAGATCACTGACAAGGCCAAAACTTCATCCAAAAAATTAAACATGTACCCCATAGGGGCGCTATGTATAGCTTCAGTGGATGGGATAGGCTACACCTGAAGTTCACTAGTAGGCTCACTGAATGACTTGAGAGTAGTGACAAACTCAGGGGAAGCTAGGACTGGTTCCATCACTAAGATAGAGCAAGTAAACGTGGGGGTACCTTGCGAGTGAGGAAAAATTTTCTTACGTTCTTCACTATTGGAAGGACCACCCTTTGTTTCTTGTTTCATTAGAGGAGATGAACTCCTCACAGATGAGGCTAGAGGTGCAAAGGAAAAAAAGGAGAGAACCACAACAGACACAACTGAGGTATTCATCATGTCCATGGGCTTCAAGAAAGGTTGGATATCCAAAATAAACATAAAAAAAGGCAGCTCCACCAAAGGAGCAATGAACACCTGTACTAGGTATGTGCAGGATCATCATGGAAAAAATAGGCCCTTAAGTGATGAAAAATTCAAAAAAATCAGAGTTAGGCAACTTGACGTAAAAAATTGAATAAGTTATCTATATTATTTCAAAAATAAGTAAGAATAGAATCTATACCAAATTGAATGTAGTTTCTAAATTACTAGGTTTATTTAAAATAAAAAATTATTTGGTGAAAATTTAAAATTTCAATGCAATAGTACTTCAATTTCAAGGAAAAAATAAGTAGGTGTCTATCTAACCACCCTAACCATAATAAAATGATAAAAAAAATTATAATATTTTAGATATAAGTAGAGGACTCATGTCCCGATGTGATGCATATTTTTTGTAATTTTTTTCCAAGTAAATAATTAATTATGAATTTTTTATTAAAATTTTTAGAAAATATAAAAAGCTCGTATGTCTGACCACCTTAACTTGGTCAAAACTTCATGAAATTCAATTTTTTATAATTTTTTAATCCTATAGTATGTGAAGCATAGAATGTGACGCATATTTTGGATTCAAAAAAGTGATATCGTTTGAAAGCTATAGACATTTTTCAATCAGCCTATCAATCATGAATTTAGTCGTGATTCAAATAGAAAGTGAATAATAATTATTTATTAAATTTAAACTAAGTCATAATTTATATTGGTGGAAAGCTAAGAATCTCCTTTAAAACCCCTTTTTGTTTCATCAATTTTGTGTAAAAAAATGTCATCAGCCACGTACCCTATACATACCCATCATACCTCCAATTTTTGGCCCATCATGATCCTACACATACCCTACCCATTTATGGTTAGGTGCATTCGTACTTGTAATGGAAGACGAGATCAATATAGGACCAAATTGGAGAGAAGTAGAAGGAAGGGATGAATAAGACACTGTAGAAGGCCTTGAAGTAGGGGAGGTCATTTCTTCCTCCTTTCTTTGTGAGGCAGCCTGCTCAGCCAAGAGAGCTTTTTGTCGACGCTTGCATTCACGCACAAGGTAGTTTCTATGATTCTTGGAGTTAGAGGCCAAATTTTTTTAAGGGATAGAGGGTTCCTCCTCAACCATGGGAACATCCACCATGGTTGTTTCTGGCAGAGGGACAAATTCCTGCATGGGAGTGGGAGGAACAGGCTGAGCAATGACAAGAGGAGTCAACTCGAGACCCTTGACAATGGGCCTCTTTCCACTCACCGCCTTAGGAGTAGGAGTAGTAGGAGGCCACAGATCAAATTCTCTATGAGAACCTTTATTTCTACCATACAAATAATACCATAGTCTAGGGTATTCATTAGGAAGATCCGTGATCCTGACCTTGGGCCTACGCCAAGGAGGGATCATCAGATTTAGTGGGTAGTCATTGGGCCTACTCATCTAGTACTCCTCCTAGGAAAGGGGAGAGGTCAATGCAGTCTAGGGAAAAGTCACCTTTTCTTTGCCTTTGCAAGAAGGAGAGGGAGTTGAAACACGCTTCTCCTCTTTCTTTGGGGAAGAGGGAGCAGCCGGTACAACCTTTTATTTCTCTTTATGAGAAGGAGTGGGGACTGGTGTGGACTTCTCCTTCCCTTTAGGGGAAGGGAGAGTAGTCGATGCAGGCTTCTTCTTCTCTTCTCAGGAAGAGGAGGCAACCGATTGTTTTGTCATGGGAAGGGTCAACTTTGGCTCCATGTTTCCCCCAGTTTTATACTTCACATAGTTCTTGTAAAGTAGGTCCATTCTTGGAGGGAGCAGACCAATTGGGTAGGTCCAAAAGTGATCCAACGAGTATCCACTATGGGACACCAAGGGCTAGTATCCAGTGTCATGCACTACGTGCATGACACCTTCATGGGAAAACTTTAAACATTTGTGAATAACAGAGGCAATCCCATTCATGGAAGCTAGCTAAGGAATGCCTAGCTTCACCCTAAATAGATCTGACTCTAGGATGACATAAAAAAATGTTTCAATAGTTCTGGGTCCAACTAGTATGGGGGTATGTGCAAGATCATCATGGAAAAAACATGCCCTTAAGTGGCAAAAAAATTAGAAAAATCGGAGTTAGGCAACTTGACATAAAAAATTGAATAAGTTATCTATATTATTTCAAAAATATGTAAGAATAGAATCTATAGAAAATTGAATATAGTTTCTAAACTACGAAGTTTGTTTAAGAAAAATAAAATTATTTGGTGAAAATTTAAAATTTCAATGTAGTAGTACTTAAATTTCAGAGAAAAAATAAAAAAGTAGGTGTTTTTCTAACCACCCTAACCACAATAAAATGATAATATTTTTTTATAATATTTTAGATACAAGTAGAGGACTCATTTTTTGATGTGATGCATATTTTTTTGTAATTTGTTTCCAAGTAAATAATTAATTATGAATTTTTTATTACAACTTTTAAAAAATATAAAAACTTGTATGTCTGACAACCTTAACTTGGTCAAAACTTCATGAAATTCAATTTTTATTTTTTTAATCCTATAGCATGTGAAGCATAGAATGTGACACATGCTTTGGACTTAAAAAATGTGATACCATTTGAAAGCTATAGATGTTTTTCAATCAGCCTATCAATTAGGAATTTAGTCATAACTCAAATAGAAAATGAATAATAATTACTTATTAAATTCAAAGTAAAGAATAATTTATATTGGTGGAAAGTTGAGAATCTCCTTTAAAAACCCTTTTTGTTTCATCAATTTTAGGTAAAAAAATTATTAGCCACATACCCATCATATTGCCACTTTTTAGCCCATCATGATCCTGCACATACCCATGGACAAGGTTATCAAGCTATAGGGTTTAAGACTCATACCATCATGTGTATGAATGGTAGATTTTGTTTCTTCATATTTTTCCTTTTGTAATGAATTTGATACTAATTTTTCTTTGGTGATAACATTCACATGGCTCATGGGGTCTATTAAGACTCTTGTCATAATATTACCATTGACACAAGCAGGAATATAGAGAGGCGAAGTTTTGTTGTTTAAGAGTAAATCTTGTGATGTGAATGTATTGTCCAGTGAACTAGGTGTGGGTGGAGTAGTTGAAGTTACTGTGACCATATTAACATAGGCCTCGGGTTGGGTAAAAAAATTAGTGGGATCAATAATCATATTAACAGAATGTGACAAAAATGGGTCCATGTATATCTACAATTCACTATTAGCCTTCGCCACTGATTTGTTAGTGTTTTTCCTATTCCCATTGAGACGAATGGTACCATCCTCAATGCGGTCTTGTATCTCATGATCCAACCATATGCAACATTTGGTATCATGTGCATTAACATGATGGTACTAAAAATAAGTGCTCCCATAATACCAATTAGGGTAGGGTTCTTTAATAGGCTTAGGGGTTGGCAAAGTTATGATCTTATCCTTCAACAACTTCTGTAAGGCAGAAGTATAAGATTCTGATAAATTTGTGAATTTTCAGTTGTGCTTGAGGTCATTGTCATTAGTAGCAGCTACTACATTCACAATAGCTTTACCTTTTCTAGAAATTAATACGATAGATTTCCCTTCAGAATGGGAGCGCAGGGATGATCCCCCGAATTGAACAACTGTCTATTGATATTCTTGTAAGGCTACACACAAGTGCGCAAAAGAAGGGTATTTCATCAAGGCAAACTTCTCTTTCCAAGGCCTTTGTAAGTTTCATATGAATACCTTCTGCATGTCAGAATTGGGCAGCTGATACGAGATTTGTGAGAGGAGCGCTTGGTAGCGTGCTATGAAATCAATCATCTTTTCATTACCTCCTTGTTTACATTAGATGAGATTCAAAAAGGTCATCTTCAGCCCAATGTTTGCTTGGAACTATCTAAGGAATTAATTAAAAAGTTGGTCGAATGATAAAATAGAGTTTTCAGGAAAGGAATAGTACCACTCGAGTGTTGTGTCCTTGAGGGATCAAGGAAACAATTTAGCCTTCAATACATCGTGATGGAAGAAGTTGGTGCACAGGGAGTTAAAGGCAGACACGTGTGTCTGCAGATCTCCCTTACCACCATACTTCTCAAATTTAGGGATCTCCACTCCCTGAGGGAACAGAGTGTTCAAGATGGCCACTGAAAATGGGCTATGTCAGAAGAAGGGTTGGAAGATAGGTTGAGTAGAGGCTTTGGAAAGGCTTGCCAACTGGCTCTTCATCTTACCCATATTCTTAAGAAGAGTATTCAAAATAGGGTCGCTAGAAGATAGAGGGCCAAAGGAACCTCCCTCAGAGCCACCACCAAGGCCACCTCCAGAACCACCACCTATATGACTTCCACTAGAACCACTACCAGAGCCACTGCCGCTAGTAGGGCCTTCGCAAAAACCATCACCATGACCTCCACTAGAGTTTCCTCCACCAGCACCACATCCACTACTGAATCAACCACCACTACCAAAGCCTCCACAACTTAGCCTGCCAAAGCCTCCACCACTAGAGGTGATAGGAGGGGTGAAGCTAAAGCCCAAAGGGACCTTATCTACTTTGATAGTTTCAGGTTGCTCAGAGGCAAAAGGGATACTGATAGATGGGACCATGTCGGCCATGTAAATGGAAGTGGGAGGCATTGACACTCCTAACTTTCCTTCATGCTCCTTGAAAGTGATTCCTTGTGCAAAACTAGGGTTTCTCGAAGGAACACATGCTTTGGAAAGACTAAGAAGGCTAGTCAGAAGCTCTATGCCTATTCGATCTTTACCCATCATATGTTTCAATTTGCTAACAACCCGAGCGACCCTAGCTATCTTAAGATTTCTTTCCAAGTGGTTTTCTAAATCACCCAATCCTTTAGAAAGGCTGGACACATATTCTACAGGGATCTTAATGGCCTCATGTTCTTCCACCGATGATGGCATATGAGACGTAGGAGGAATGGGAATGTGATCAGTTTCATCAATGAATCCCATCTTGTTCCTTGACAACTACTCTTGCATGGCTACACTAATAGTGGGACTAGAGAAAAGGCTTGTAGATAACCCAATAGAGACTATCATCCTTTCCATCGGGAGGTGCCATACACTTCTCCTAACGATATACCAAAAATTTGTGGATTGGGTTGTGATGCTCATAAACCTTCACAACACTCAAAAGCACAACAATCACGAAGTACCCAAGGGAAGGTTCAACACCAATGAATGAACAAACATTGGTTCACATCAAGTTCACCAAAAATGTAAGAGAGGGGGACCACTGTGTGCAAGACCCCAAGTCATGGAGAGCCAAGATGCGAGAGGCTTCCCTAACTTACCTCAGCGAAGTGTAATGTAAGGAAATGCGAGGCGAGAGTAATGAGGACTGTAAGGCCTCTCAGTCACTATGTAGACCCGAAATAGAGGAAGAGGCTAGGCGAGCCGAGTTTTAGGTCTAACACTAAGCCTCAGAAAGCTCTATTTCTGAGGATAGAAGCACAATCTCTAGACATCAATGTGACACGTTGGTGTCTCAAAAGTGCACTGTCATCCATATGGTTTCCATTCTTCAAATATGGGTGATCTAAATGAAGAAGAAATCTCCAGAGTGAGCTGGTTCTTTGAATGATAATTCTATTCTAAATTATTCTTTGAGTTAAAAAGAAGAAGGATAGCTTAAAGTAAAACCTAAATCTAACAGATGATTCACTAGAACTTTATGAAATTAAGACCTTATCACTAATAACAATCTCTCTATCACAATAGCCTTCACAATCTCATTAACACATGTTTTCATCAGTAACTTTTTAGAAGATTTAAAAGAACTAAATACAACATACAACCTGAAACCATGCATTCTAGACAAACATTCATAACAACAAGACATATAAGGATTTAGATTCGAATCACAAAGACATCAAATTTCCATTAGAAAATTGAGACAAGAAATGAGGACTCTGTTGCTTTATTGAAATTGAAAGTGTTTCTATCTAAACCAAGTACAAAATGTTTACAAGCTCTCAAAATGTGTGTCAAAGCGAGAAACAAAAATCTAAACTCCAAAAACTCTAAGTTTTCATCAAAATATATTTCCTCAAAATCCTAATTCGAGTTCAATAGAAAAGCTCAAAAAAAGCCTCCAAAACTAATCCATAATGTGTAATAAAAGTGGAAAACTCACACTTTCCAAAATGTCGACCCAAAAGGCTCCTAAAAATAGGCTTTTTTTTCTTTAAAAGCAAAAAGCACAGCTTATCTCCATCCCATGATTCTCAAATTGGCCCAATAGGAAAAAATAATCACCCATCTACTAAAAATAGAAAAAAGAATAAAACAATTTATAGGATATTGTCTTATCTTTTTCTTTATAGTGATTTGCAGCTTATGATGTTCTCAATTTTCCTTATTTTTCCAACTAATATTTTAGAAATATTTGCAAAAATACAAACTTCAAACGTGTTTACAATAATGAAGATGAGGTCAAACCAACAAAACTAGCTAATAGCCCAACTGACTAACTAAAGGGCTAGAATGATGTGACTAAATAAATGAAATACTCTATAATATTATAAATTAAATATGCAAGAGTGACAAGGATAAGGAGATCCTCACCAAGGAACTTGTTCGTCAACTAGTTCTCCAAGAACCGTGCACACCTACACACAGAAAGAGGGAAAATGTTAGGTGGCTATATATGGGCCTGCCTCAGTTAGACCCTCGTTTAGGTGTTCCTACCTCCATGGATGGGAAAGGAAATGAGATAAAGGAAATAATATAGTGAATAACAAAGAAGCACTACAAAAATAGTGTTATGCTACTCAACCAAGTGATAGAGGAGAAGAGAGGGAGGCTTACCACCTCCACCAAGAGAATGCAAGGATGCTTGGGGGAGAAAATGAGAGTACTTGAGCCTCTACTGCAATGGTGTGGTCCCAAAATTTCTCTACTGAAGTGATGGAGTGTTGCTTTGGCTGTAATGGAATGCTTGAATACTTGGAGTGAGTGAGAGTGAATGTAAGAGTGTGAGTATGGAAGCTTCAAGTGTGCAATAGCTCAGAAGAAGTTGGATTGAATGTTGAAAGGATGAATTTGAAAGAAGGATGGAGAAAAACAACCATATTCAGGTTGGTCAGCCAAAGGGGGTGTTAAAACCTCACCTCCAATGAGAAGTGTACTACCTTTGTAGGTTTAGCCATAGGCATCTACCAGGGACGTAAGCATGTCGTGCAGACGTCTATGCACCACGAGGGTGTCCCTGACAGAAATGCCTTCACTGATGCTCAAAATAGGTGCCAAGTTGGATGCAAGCAATGGCCTTAGGTGGAATTAAGCCTCTGATCATGGTTTTCTAAGGTGGGTAAATGCAAAAAGGGTATTTGCACATAGGGTGAAAATTTACTCCTATACACTTAGCAAACTCTCCAAATATCTTCTCTAATTACTAGCTTATTGCTTTTAGCCATTAGGAAGTTAGTGCCTTCGACTCTATTTAGGATGTGGGTTGATTTCTAAAATCTCCACTAGTTAACTTATGTTGGTTGTCATACACAATTAAATTATATTTTGCAATATGTTCTTGTCTATTATTTTTTAATTCTTTTAGCTCCTAGTATTTTTAGAAGAAGTTTGATACTCGTTCTATAAAATTATCTAGATAGATAATTTGGACACTAAAAACACAATTTGATCTATTGGAATATGTATGGTTGGCCTAATCAAAACAATGACCTTAGTCTTAAAAAAATAAAACTTAGTAGTCAAGCTTTGGATACCCAATTTTATTAGAAATTTGTTAGGAAAATGAAACTATCTCAACCTTTTATTTTTCTTAGCATTATAATTATTTACTTTTATTGTTTGTAATTATCCCATGTTGTCTTGTGAGTTACAGCTTGAAATTTTTAGTTCTGAGGACCTGAGTCAAGTTGGAAGTTACTATTTACAAGTAGAGTTATGCATGAAGTCATTTTCTATTTTCATGTTGAGTTTGCATGGAATGTGAGTTTTGGAGGTGCAAATATTTTTCGGCAGGTGATGGTTTTGCATGTGTAGGTTTAACTTGACAATTGGAAATTACAATATTGCATGTGGTGACAATTGGAAACTTACTATTATGCATGTGTAGAGGATTTTATACATTCCATGTTACATCTTTAGCTTTTGGCTTTCAATTTTGGAAATGTCTAATTAAGGCATTGTAATCTTTAGTTCGATTTTTTTATTGAAGTACCATTATACTATCAAAATTACTTCAAAATTCAGAATTGTGAAGACTCCTACAAGAGCATATCTCTATAATTATATTGTAACTTATTTATTGTTTTTGAATAATTTAATTAAACCATGTTTCATAGCATGGGGTTTTTCTCCCAAAAGAGTTTTCACCTTGTAAAATTATGCCTTATGATTTTCATTGTTTATCTTTTTACGATATCGATATTCATCTTAAACTGTAATAATTAAAAGTGTTTAAGAAAAATTTCAACTTTACTCGGTTTAGATCGGTGTAGGAAGAATATTTCCTTCACTTAGCTTCCTTTTAGTTGGTATCAAAGCCTGGCCAACTTTGATTCTATTGTTGGGTTTGAAAGGGATTTTGAGATGATCTTTATTTTAGTTAGAGTTTTGTAGAAGAAAAGATGCAAGGACATCTGAAAGAATTAATATGGAGAATTTTAATGGTGGAAAATTTGAGTGTTGGAACTATAACAAATCTGGTCATTTGATAAAAAGAGTGAGAGAAAGAGAAGAAGAAGAAAGAAAAAGAGTATCTCAAATTTTGACTTTCATAGATCTTCTCAAGATGATGTAGATGCATTTGTCATAGCCTTGGAAACACATGCATAAGAAGATGTGTGGTTGATAGAATCAAGTGATTCCTCCCACATGACCTCTTAAAGAGGATGGTTCTCAAAGTATTATGAGTACAATGGTGGGAAGGTGTATTTTAGTAATGAATCTGACCTAAATATTATTGGTCGTGGAAGAGTCAAAATTAGATTCCCTAATAAAATATTGAGCATGATTGATGGAGTCTTACACATCATGGGTTTGACACAAAACCTACTTTATGAGTAAATTTAATGATTCAAGAGTGCAAGTTTTTTTCTTGAGTGGAGGATGCAAGATAATGAGAGGAGCTATGTGTTGTACCCAAATCAATTTTTTTGCCTCATTAAGGCATTTTGCTTAAAATAGTCTAAACCTTGTAAAAATGTTGTTAGAAGTTAATTTTTTGGCAAAGCAAGTATAGGCTTTTACTTAGTTAGATGTCTAGAAGACATTGGTAAAATTTGGAAATTTTGAAAATTAGGGTTTTTGGACTCCTATTTTTAGGTCAAAAACCCTAAAAATTGAAACTTTCTAGAATTGATTGAAAATTGTTTTGATTGGCCTATTTCACTTCACGATCATAGTGGTGAATTCAAAATCAGGAAAAAGTCAATTGAAGTTTGATGGGTTTTTTTTCAATTTTTTAGGAGCAAAGTTAGGACATCTGAGGTCATCAATGGAAGATGGCCAGATACTAGGTGTCAAAATATAAGCTTAAAATGCTCCAACGAGGATTTTATGACGAGATATGTTCAAAATGATGTTTTGTCATGAAGGGGATTTTTGTCAAGGTGAAAATCATCAAAAAATTTCTCTAGAAACAAAAGAGCCCTTGGAGGCCATAGACACCCTCAATTTTAGAGATCCAAATTACCTTTTCAGGATTTGTCACTTCCAAGAAGACTTCTCTAGAATAATTTCAGCTTCACAATGAACCTACTAGCCAGTCCAAAAGATTTGTCTAGCACCTAAAATTGGAGATTGAACAAGAAATGAGGGAGATGAAAATTTGACAAACACTAGAGCACAAAAGTTCCCTTGCTAGCTAGGGGTGTCCAACTTTTAAAGGTACTAGATGAAGGTTTCTAACCAAATGATACCCATGATGTTTGTCTCAGACTTGATTAGGCTTCACAACGAATCTGTTAGCTAGTTAATCTGAGATGCTAAATTGTTGGAATTAGGAGTCAGACATAAGGTTTTAATCATGGTCAAAATGTTAGAAAGAGCAAAAGTGCCATTGGAGGCTAGGGGTGCCCAAGGTCTTGGACCTTCAAATGTAGTTGTTTGGGTTATCTTAGATACTCATCATGTCCATGATGCTTCCATCTTTTCATTGCATACCTCAGCTAGGTCAGATGACTTATTAGTAGCCTATAGCCGAAGTTTAAGTGGATTACCAGCTAGTTTAGAAAATGGTTGTTTGGGAGAAAAAGCACTCGTGGAGGCCAGAGGCGCCCATTTTTTTCAGCTGCGAAATGTTGTTTTTAGGAAAAGTGTTCTCCAAGAGATCATGTTCAGAATATTGCTAGCTCTGTAGTGAGCCTGTCAGCCAGCTCTGAATATTTTCCAAGTGCTGGAGAATATGAGATGAAGTAAGGTCAAAATCACCTTCTAAATGATGAAAATGCATGAAAATTGACTAAGTCTAAAGCATAAAAGCACCCCTTGAGGAAAGGGGTGCCCTAAACTTTGAAGCCTCATAAGTCAGAATTAGGGTTTGCAGCTTCAAGGAGTTTATTATTAGTTTTGATCGTGCTCTTCAAAGAAATTGGCAGCCAATCTTCAAGATACATTAGTTAATTAGAATTAGTAATCGAGCATAGCCTCTAGTGACATTTGCAAATTAAATTTTCAAGAAAATTTCTTTGTCTGGAGTAAAGGATTTTAAAGTTAAAGTTTTACTTTTTGAACTCAAATCTCTTGGTCACCCCATAAAGGTGGAGTTTTCAAACTCAACTTAAAATAATATTAAAACTCCAGTTTTTCTTCCAAGTTGACTTCAACAGGACTTAACTTTTTGCATGCATGTGGTGAATAACTGAAGTGTATGTTGGGTGGCACTCACTTTAAGTGAATTCTTTATTTTTGTTAATAAAATAAGTTCCAATCAGAAGATGTCGCCCAATTTATGGTTAATTTTTGTTTAGTTAACTAATATTTGAGGTCCAATGATATTGTGGCACCCAATTTAGAAAATTGCATGCATTTGTGACACCTTAACTCATAAATTTTATTTATTAAGGAAATTGGGAATCCATTATTCTCATCACAAGTGGAAGCAAACACATATTTTCTCAAGCAAGCAAAGATCTAAAGGTGCTATGGGTGATATTTTTCAGTGTTCTTCACATGCTAGGTCAAAATTTTTTAGAGGAATTATTTTCCAGACTTCATCATTCAAGTGCATGCATTTGAACTTCATCAAATCAAATTCAAGGGATAGGTGTCATTTTTAGAGGCAAAATATAACTTCTATTTTATATCTATAAAATTATTTTATCCTTGTCTCAAGTTGCCTTTCGCATGTCAAAGTAAACATATTTTTCAAAATCTTATCATCTGCGTTCACTTAATTCAACATTAGTAGCAAAACCCATGTTTCTAAATTTTTCATGAAAATTGGCCCATTACTGCATATTTTAAAATATTGTGTTTTTTTTTCTTTTTTTGAAGATTCTTTTGCATGCAGGAAAAATACTCACTTTTTCCAAAATTGAATCATTTGGGTCCGTTTAGCTGATCAACGCCTACAAAACCCATGTGCTAATTTTTCTTACCCCTGGTGCCCCTACAACCATTGTAGTTCTAATATGAAAATCCTTTGCATTCCTTACTAAAACTCATTTTTTTGAGTTTCTAACAATATGAGTTGCTTACAATTTAATTCTCTACAAAACCCTTGTTTAAAAAAAAATCCTAATTTTTTCCCTCAACTGGTTATTTTAGCCTCATCTACAGCCATTTTTGGCTTTCTCTAAAGTTTCTCTTAACATATCTTACTTTAGAGTCAAAAATATAGCTTTTCAAAATGCAATTCAATGTAATAGAATACAAGGCCAAATCGGTCTTAGTTCACAACTTTCTAAAAACCTCTGATACAAACTTGCATCACGTTTATCCATTGGTCAAAATGAGCGCATTGGAAGGCATTGACAACATGGCAGTCAAGAATCTTGAACATTCTAGATTGCTAGCAGCAACATTTATTCCTATCGTGGTGTTTGATCTTGAGTTCGTCATTGCTTGCATTAAGAACTATGACTCATCTACAAAAAAATTAGATCAACTGATGGGTGAGTCATTTGCACCCTTAAGCTGAGAGACATTGAGAAGTGATTTTCAATTCAACCCTACTCAAATAATTTTCCATAGTCATGGAGGAATGCAACAAGATATGTTAGGGAGAAAAGGAAAGACCTCAGAGAAAGGTTGCTCAAAGGTGGCTAAAAGAATATAAAACCAACATGCCAAAGAAGGTTGGGCATGAAGAGTTCAAGGATGAGATTGCTATCTTGATTACTTTTCTCAACTGGATTACAGGTCAAGAGGAAGCTCATATTTTCTAACCACATGTGGATGTTCTATATCATTTCTTGGATTATCGATAATAAGGAACACTTTGACTGGGCTATGTTGATCAATGAATGTCTTCAACAACAAATCATAAGATTCCTTAAAATCCACGTTACACATGGTTTCTTATCTTGTCTACTTAATTTCTTTTCAAGGAAATTTTATAACTTTGAAGACCAGTGAAACCCTTGGCATTTAGTATATACACGAATACTTCCATCAATTTGAGTTCTCAAAGGATGAACATGATTTCAAATAGGTGAATGATCACTTCTTGATGAAGACAGTCACAGACCTTGATAATGAGATGCACATCAAAATATCGATGGAGGAAAGATCAACAATGGGGATTTGGGCGAATTGGTTCATCTTGTTTACCACTTTCATATATATTTGAGTGTATGGTTACACCAGAGAACCTTTGATACTACTAAGATACCTATTAGAAAAGGTCCTATTCATGGAGTGCCTGAGACAAACTCACGATGTTCATACTTTTCTTTGGAATCGGCACATGCAAGCATTCACATTTCCTTTTGGATTAGTTATTTTCAAATGTTAGATAGTAGTTGATTGCAAGTTTATGGGCATTGAGTTGTCAAAAATCCATCTCAAGTACCTCAACAAGAAACACTCCTATGATTTTTTGGGTCATTATGCAGCTCGGTTGGAGTAAAGTCAGTCACATAGACCACCACTTAAGGACCTTTTGGTCAACTACAAAGATGAATTTGAAGTACACTGGAATCACTACTATAAACTTACTCTTCCTCAGCTTGTTGATTTCCTATCAGAAGATGTTGAGGGTTTGTCAAATGATGATAGAGAGGTGTTACTTAACACATTCGTGCAAGTTGCTCACTAACCACTTCGAAAAATGGATTGGCACACCAAAGAGCATAACTCAATGGAGGAGCTGTCAAGAGGACTTTTCAAGAGTAGCATGTATTTCTTGGACAACAAGAGAAGGTGGAAGGCAGTTTTAGTTCCAAAGCCGCTAGTGGTGTTTCCTTCACTACCTTCTACATCAAGGTTGAGACCCAAAGTTAAGTTTATCATGAAACCTCCTAAAGGTGTCAAAGTTAGTGGGAACAAGAAGGAAAGGAACACAAGTAAGCGAAAGTAGACTGAGAAGGAGCCAGGAGTTCCAATAGAGTCAATGGTACAAGATGAAGCTAGGTATTCATCTCTTGGTTAAACATTTTCTCCACAATCACCTCTCATTGATATTGAATCAAATCCAGAGTTGTCAGTTTATGAAACTTTAGTACTAGTTGATCCACCATATATCTACACAAAAAAAATATTTTCTCCTCAAGAAGTTAATATGTATCACTCATGTTGGCTTAAGAGGACTTTGGGAAGAAGAAGGAAAAAGTCTTCATATCATCTTGATCTTTTTGAGTTTGGAAATCCCTATGAGGATAAGTCAAACAAGAAGGTCAAGAAGAAGGTTCATATAGAAAAGACTCCTGAGGTAGACATCATTGTTGATGTTGCTATACCACCAAAGGGCAAGAGTATGGATGAAGTTGAAGTTGGTGGTTTAAACTTTGTCAAAGCTAATCTTGGAAGGAGCACTTGGCACGTGGGCGTGAGCCTCTTTAAGGTTGCTACAAGTAATCTTGAAGAGTGAGTCAATCATGGAAACCTCTTGGACTTGGATTAAGAATTTCATTATTGCAGGTAGACACCTGCTCATGGAGTTGTATCAATTGAGGTATGATGCACATGATGTTTGTTAGGGAATCTAGTAGGTTGAGTTGACTATGGCAGAGGGAAAACCAAAGGATTTGATTTTCATTTCTCAGTTGGCAGTTGCATATGATGCCATTGTAGAAGATGAGGATAAAAGGAAGCTTTTCACTTGGAGAGAACATCTCTTGAAAGCAGAAATGTATGAAAGAATCTCTACAAAGTTGGATGCAATCAAAGACAATGCTGACGGTGCACTCAAATATGTGAGCAAATTTTTCACTTAGATCTTGTCCCACTATCTTTCTAAAGATGGTACCTATGTTGATCTCAAGGTTGTACAAAATGAGTTGTAGAATTTGGTTCATGATGGCCTTGATGGTGAGCATATGGAAATTAAGTTGAATCACTTCTCAGTGATGTCAACAAGCTTCGACAAGTTAGCTAAAGAAGTCAAAGAGTGTCGAAAAGTGGTCAAATATGGAGAGAAGGTGTTGTGCATGCAATCTATCATGATAGATAGCATCAAAGTGCCACATGATGAGATGGTTAATGAATTATTGGAGGAGATGGTGGCACATGATGACCTAGAGTAGATAGACAGATGGATCCCTAGTTATTCTCGAGGATGAAGTCATAAGCAACAATCAACTCAACATCATTCTTGAATTTTGATTGTTGATTTCATGCACACTTATCTCATCTTCGGGATATCTTTTGGAGAAGGTCAAAATTTCAGTTAGGATCTAGTTAACTGATGTTAGTTATCAATTGAATTTCATTTTCGTAAGGACTTGCATGTTGCAAATATCCATTTAGCTTAGTTTAGTTTAGTTAACTAATGGTAGTTTTCTAGTTAATTGATTAGTTTCTTATAGTTAGACTTGAAGAATAAACTATTACATGCTTGCAAGACTGATTGTAAACTTAAGGAGATTTTAGTGTTCCCTATGCCTTGAAGTTCTATAAATAAGAGCACCATTTCTGATTTCTAATTAACTTTTGTTGTGATAATAAATTGCTTAGCCACCTTGCCATGCAATATTGTTATTTTGTATATGTTCACTTAGTTAAATATAAAGATGGTTTAATCATTCATTGTGTGTGCACGTCTCATTATGCAATTTGTTGTCCCAGATTTATTCTTGTTGTGATTAATAAGATTTTTTCATATCCACACCTTAGATCATAGTCCCTCCTCCTTGGGAATTTAGAAATAAAGTTTATCATGTGATGTTGTTATTAATAATCTATCTTCCATATCTACGCCTCAGATAGGATTCCCTCCTCCTTCATAATTTAGGAATAGATATTTTCATTTAAGTGTTATTTCTAGTATGTTACTTCTAGCCTACACTTAAGATAGGTGTCCTACCTACTTAGGAATCCTGGTAACTAACTTACTATTTGATGTTGTTTCCAATAACCTTTCTTTTAGCCTACGCCTTAGATAGGTGTCCTGCCTACTTGGAAATCTTGACTTAAAGATAATCGTATACCAATTCCATGATCCTAAGTCCTCATGCTCTGTTTCTCTTGAGGAAATAGGATAGTTTTCACATTAGCATAGTTGTAGTTAAGAATCTACAAAACTAGAGAAAACCCTACCTACAATGTATGAGTTTTCTTAACCTTGTGCCTCTTCCAAATGAGTCAAAAAGATAGGAATTAGAATAATTTACATTTTCATGCATATCAGTAAAACAGGGAGCTCCCCCTCCTAATTTGAAGAGTAATTCAACTGTGCATAGTTGTCCATTTCAAATACACACTCCAAAGGTGCAAATTGTAATGCCAACAATTTTTTGGTGCCCACTGTGGGGCATGAGGCAAGAAAAATTCAAGAAAATCTTAAAGCTTTTATGTCACAGGAATGAATATTTGGCGTCCTACTAGTCGAGTTCAACAACGAGGACTCACTCTAGCCATCATACAATTGAAATTTGTGTTGATTCAAGGTGAGTAGATAGACATCATTAGTAGCCTATAAAGTTTTATGGACATTTGAAAATCATACATCATCTACTCAGTGGAGGAACCCAACTACTACTTTGGAAAAAGAAGAAGAAAGGGCAGATCTTGTAGCAAGTAGAATATTTTTACCACCATTAGTGTGGGAGTAATATATCCTGGCTTACCAAGCATACACGAGAAGGAGAAATAATCCTCTCTTTCAAGAAGAGCCAATATTTCAAGAGGTTCTTTAGCATTTCCTACAAGGACCTAAAGAAGAATCTCTAGTCCTAACTGAAGCAATGGGCGATAACAAAAACAACAAAAGTAACAATGGAAACAACCAAAACATAAGAAATGTAAGATGTCTAACCCCATTACCTTGGGGAGACAACATTGGGTCGTTGGTCTTGGTAGGACACCATGTGTTTCCCAAGGGATCATAAAAGCACTTCCCTAGATTTCACAGTGATTGGGATCGACACCCTAATGAACACATCTCAACATTCACAATGACTTGCTCTGTTTTGCATGTTTCACACAAAGACATCATTGTTCATCTCTTTGTTGAGACTCTTGAGAATAACACTATAGACTGGTTCAATCATCTTGAGCCAAGAATTATTACAAGTTGGGTAGTCATGAGCGAAAAATTCTTGGTGAGATTCAATCCCACCGAGGATAGTCATCAATTATTTGCACAACTCTCAAACTCAAAGATCGATGCACATGAACCAATGAGAGAGTTCATAGCAAGGTTTAACCACCTTGTCACATGTCTTTCCCATACTCTCAATCCATCAGATGATATTTTAATGAGCAACTTCATCAACACACTTTTGTTAGAAATAACCTTCTTCTTGAAGACAAGCCATGAAGTGGATCTACAACTTACACAAGAAGAATCTATCGAGCTTGAAGACAATATGATCTCGATTGGGAAGATGATGAATGACTTAATCAAACCACTTTTTCAAGCATCTGCTGATCCACTACTATGAAAGGTAGCCAATGTTGTGACATTGCTCAAAAGTTAGTCACCCACTCAAGTGTAGCAAGCACTACCTACAAGACCATCATATCAACCTCAGCATCCATACCAACCGAAGAGGAATAACTTCTAGCGATTCAATAATTACAAGCCATGGTTTCCACAGGGACAACCAAGACAACCTATTGATACTGAGAAGGCCATATCCTTTTGCACCTTCAATGACAATGATGCACACATCGGAGTGACATGTCCAAAAAATCAAAGGATGAATAAGTTCATGGGATTTGCTGATGCTACTCCAAGTACAAGTTTTGTGCCTTCACCAAAAGAAAATGTTGTCTCACCATAGACAAAAAACTTTGATAGCGACTCCACATCGGGATACTTTGACAAAGAACCCATTAATGAACAAGAATAAGAAGAATACCACCAATACTCTCTTGTGTTCAATAATGAAAACATTTCATCGCATGTGTTCACACATGCACATAACTTCAAAGCACAAAAGGAAAAAGAGGAAAAGAAAAAAAAAATGAAAAGGGAAAAGAAGTGCCTTTAACTTCTAATCCCAAGTCTTTACAAGAGAATGTCGTGTGGGTTTCTCAAGACTCGTCTGCAAAAAAAATTGACATTGTTTCTTCCATGATGAAGATGAAGGTATGTATTTCATAGTTTGAGTATCTTTAGGATCATCTAGAGCATTTAGAGAGAATTGTCAAGGTTGTAAAGAAGAAGGCTACAATCCAACCTGCATATCTTGAGTCCTCTATACCAGCAAAAGAAAAACTAAAACCATTCTATATATCTTTGTATATAGGGGGTTTTAAACTCAGCAATTGTATCACTGATAGCAGAGCTTCAGACAATGACATTCCCTTATATATCATCAACGTGTGGGGACTCTAGTTCACCAAGACTCATGACAAGTATTATTCACTTGAGTCACAACTAGTGTCATTGGTCAGTCAACTAAAAGAAGCACAAGTAAGACTAGTGTCTTGTCCTAAAATAAAATAATGATGAATATCTTTGTAGCGAAAGTTCCAACCAATTATAGTATGTTACTTAGTAGGAGCTTCTAGAAAGAGCTCAGAGGAAAAATTCAATTGGATTGGTCATTCACGGCAATCACATTGAAGAATGACAGTTTTAAGCTAGAACCTGAGGTGAAGTCAAGATTCCTGGTGGTAAAGTCCCAAGACTCCCAGACACAAGTTTTATATCAAGGCATGAGTTTGGTCACATATGCTATGATGTCCAAAGTAACTAAGGACAATCAGAAGTTTTCACTTTCCACAACTACACCATATGAAGAATCAAAAGTGTGGACAATGCAATTTGATGGCAGTTGCTCAACATAAGGTTTAGGAGTGGGAGTTGTTATCACTTCCCTTGAGGGTCATCTTTATCCTTTTGCATACTAGTTGCAATTTGAATGAAACAATAAAAAAACTAAATATGAGGCACTTTTCTTAGGTCTCAAAAATGCAAAGGATATGGGGATCAAGTTACTTAGAGTTGAAGGAGATACAGAGTTGATCATCAAGTAGATCAAAGAACATTTCCAAGTCAAGAATAATTTCCTTTGATTCTACAGGCAGAGGGTGTGGAATGCCATCGATTGGTTTGTGGCATTTGATATCAAATACATTCCATGTATAGACAATAGTAGATCTGATGCCCTCCCAGTATCCACTGCTCTATTGATTCCACATTCTAGTTTTTGTCAGAATTCTTTTCCTATTGAGCTGATTTACAGGCCAATTGTTCTAGATAATTCTGACAACTAGCATGTATTTGATGACGACGATGACATTGAAGAATTTCTCATCATGGGAGACAACTACAAAGAGTTGTTCTTTGAAGGAATTTCTACTCCTTTTAAAGAATAACTCACTGAAGACTCTAAAGCTATAGATTTCAGGATCATTCAATTGAGAGGAAATCAAATTCCCAAGGGTCTAGTGTCTTCAGAGAATATTCTTGATAGGCATGATCGATACATCAAAGATCAAAATATTTCAATTGTTAATTCTTCTACTGATCTTTACCAAGTGAACATTGGCACTAAAGGAAATCCTTGGCATGTTAATCTAGGCAAGTGTTGTACTCCTGAAGAAGCTGAGAAGTTTACCACCCTATTTAAACAATACAAGGATGTATTTTCCTTGTCTTACAAAGAATTGAAGGTCTTCACACCCATTGAATTATCTCATACAATTCCTTTGAAGTCTCATATCATTTCAATACATTATAATCTACGGATCCAAGATACTATCTACGCAGAGATTTAGAAAATGGTGGAATCAAAAATAATTTTTCCAATTCATCACTCCACTTGGTGTCAAACATAGTTGTTATCCATAAAAAGAGAGGTGAAATTAGAATTTGCGTGGATTTTAAGAATTTGAACTAATCATCCTTGAAGGATAATTACCCCTTACTGATCATGGAGCATACTTTGTAGATGGTTACCAGTTCAAAAATACTATCACTTCTTGATGGTTTTTTCAGATACAATCAGATTGTAGTGGCAAAGGAGGATCAGATCAAGACAAATTTCACCACCCTATGGGGAACATTTGCTTATGAAAGGATGCCTTTCAACCTTATCAATTCCAGTGTGACCTTTCAAAGAGCCACAAACTTAGCTTTTGGGGATCTCAAGAACAAAATCATAGTTGTCTACCTTGCTGACTTGATTGTTCTTTCAGGCAAATGGGAGTACCACTTTTCACACTTTGTGAAAGTATTCGAAAGATGCAAGTATCACAAGATCACATTGAATCCTAAGAAGACTATATTTTTGGTGATGGAGGGCAAGATAATTGGCCACATCATTTCCAAAGAGGGGACTAGGATTGACCTAAATCAAGTGGATTCAATTAAAAACCTCTTTGCCAATAAATAAAACACAAGTACATTCTTTTTTCAATAAAGTTAACTTTATCTGGAGGTTTGTACCAAATTCCTTAGCTGACAAAGGAGATTTTAGCTATGATGAAAAAGATGTCCACTTTCATATGGACAAATAAGGAAAGCAGGCCTTTACAAAGATCAAAGAAGCTATTGCTAATGCACCAGTGTTGGTCTATCCTAACTTTGAGAAGGATTTCATCCTTTATTGTTATGCATCATAACACACTCTATCTGCTATATTATTAGAAGCTCGGTGAAGAATGAGAATCTCCAATTGATTTCCTGAGTGGAAGTTTTAAAGATAGAAAATCACACTATTCTCAAATTGAGAAGAATGCATATGTTATCATTAGAGCTATCAAGACTTTTATATTCTATATCTTGAATTCCCACACAATGGTGTTTGTCACAAATCTAGTGGTAAAAGTGTGCTAACTCAATAGGAGAGGGGCATGAAAAGAGGAAACTAGATTGTTAATGTTCAAGAGTATGATCTAGAGATCAAGCCAACTAAGCTCGTTCATGGGCAATGTCTTTTTCAGTATTTGGTAGAAGATGGAGATCAAAAGTACCAAAGCAATGGTGGAATTGAACTTGAACCTGAAATTGAAGAGGACCTTCCTTTGGTCTTAGTAGTTGATTCTACAGAGGAATGGTACACAACATTGTGGTATTATTCAACTTATGGAGAGTGTCTACGTCACATGGAAAAATAGCAGAAGAGAACATTGAAGTTGAAAGAATAAAATTTCATGCTTACCAATAATGTTATGTACAAGCGTGGCCTTAATAGAACTTTTCCATTATGCATTGATAGAGACCAACAAAAAGGATTGTTGGAAGTATTTCACAGTCAACCACGTGGTGGTCACTTCTCATCAAGATTCATTGAGTTCAAGATCCTATGAGCATAGTTCTACTGGCCAACTATGTTTCACGATGCATATGAATGAGTGTATAGGTGTTAGATGTGTCAACAGTTTGATGGAAAATTTAAATTGGCATCCCTTCCACTCAGGCTAGTGAAATTCATTGATTTTTTAGATCCTATAAACCCATGTTCCAGTAAGGGGCATGTCTATGCCCTTATAGCAACATATTATTTTACAAAATGGGTTGAAGTCGTTCCTACCAAGAAAGCTACCTTAGAAGTCATCTATGAATTTTTGAAAGAAAACATCATTTCACATTTTGGGGTCCCTCATAAAATTGTGGTTGATAATGAAACTTGTTTCTCATCATAGGAGCTAATGGAGTTTTTTTTTATCATGAATGTTGTCACACACATCAGATTATTACCCTCAAGGTAATGGACAAGCCAAGTCTTCAAACAAGAACATAGTCACAATCGTGTGCAAGTTGGTTGACTCAAATTAGTGGGCTTGGCACAAAAAGTTATATGATGCTCTTTGGGCTGATAGAATCACTCCCAAAAGAGCCATAAACACCTCACCTTTTACACTTTTGTATTGTATAGAAGTAGTTTTACCCATCACACTAGAGTTGTCTACTTTACAACTAGCATCTATAGTGGAGGGTGAAGAATTCAAAGATCTAATCAAGAATTGGATGTTGTACTTGATGAAACTTGAAGAAGAAAGGGTGGAGGTTGTCTAAAGAATCACTCAACATTAATAGTGAGTGAAGAAAATTTTTGATAAGAAGGATCATCAGCAACACTTTGAGATCGAAGATCAAGTCCTACTGTGGGACAAAAGACATGAACCTAAAGGAATGAATGAAAAATTTGATTCCTTGTGGTTGGAGCCATTCTAGATTCATGAATCCATAGGGGAGAACACATACATTCTCTCACATTCAGATGGAAGGTTCCTCCTACTACCATACAATAGACAATATCTTAAAAACTTCATCCCTTCGAGGGAGGAGTGAAATTTTGTAAATAATTTACTTATACTTTTTCCTTATGTAGTAATGTGTTTCCTCACTCTTTGAGGTTTTGTCATGTTGTAGGTGATTTTAGGTAGTTTTGTTTTAGGTGATTTTTAGGGAAGTTTTTAAATTTTTAGGTGATTAGGGAAAGTCCTGACTCTAATGTCCAACTAATAAGTCACTGGTATACAAAAATTCAGAGATTCTTGGTTCTCCTATGCTGTAAGTATCTGTCATGGTCACCAGATGGAGCCTAATGTTGTACCCAAACCAATTTTTTTACTTCATTAAGGCATTTTGCTTAAAATAGTCTAAACCTTGTAAAAATGTCGACAGAAGTCAGTTTTTGGGAAAATCAATTATTTTCTTTTATTCAGTTTGATGTCTAGAAGATACTAGTAAAATTTGGAAAATTTTAAAATTAGGGTTTTTGGACCCCAATATATAGGTAAAAAACCTTAAAAATTGAAACTTGCTAGAATTGATTGAAAATTGTTTTTATTGGCTTATTTCACTTAATGATCACAATGTTCAAGTTAGAATCAGGAAAAAGTTAGTTTAAGTCTAGTGGTTTGTTTTCACTTTTTCAAGAGTAAAGTGAGGAGGGTGTTGTCATAATAGTGGTTTACAATTCCTGAGAGGAATGAATTTTAGCTGAAATCACATATTTTTAGAAAATATAATGATGTAAGCCTTAAAAAGTTCCATTTTAAGGATTCCAATTGAAGAGGGTTTGATCAAATCACCTTAGATCAAACCCCCTTGGATAGAACTTCACTAGTTTTAAACCATACCTATAAATGTGTCTCCTTTACACCTCTCAAAATGCTGATAAAAAATCACTTTTGATTTAGATTTTGGGGGATCAAATGAATTCATTTAAAATTTATTTCAAATGATTATGGTATTCCTCAGAACAAGCTATCCAATGAATATAATTTTAATATGTTTTGGTTTTGTTATGTATTTGTTTTTTAAGTTTTATTAAACATAGGTTTTTCATCGAAAATGAATTTCTTTGTTCTTCACATGTGGAAAAATAGAAGATTATCAAAAAAAAAATTGAAAACTATGAGTGCAAGATATTGAAGTCCTTGATCCAACAAAAATAAATAAAAAATTTGACATATAAAAAGAAAGTTATTACATATATACACATCTAAATTATAATTCGCTTTGACTTTGAAACTTGATTAAGGAAAAATATTCAATAAAAACTATCTAACCAAGTGGAAGCACTAGATATCAAAGTTACAAATCTAAATTTGAAAGAATTAGAATTTTATCCTTCATGGAGAAAAAGTTATGCTATAATGGTTTTCACTTTTAAAATGTTGTTTTCAAAAAAAAATCTATTTTCATGGGAGATGGAAAAAGAAGTGCAATTTGATTCCAAAATTTTGAAAAAATATTTTTAGAATCTGACAAAATTTGATGAGACTCTAGTTTGCACCATCTTCAAATTCCTCACAATTTAGCCGCTATAGGTGCCCGAATGTGAAGATTTAGTTAAAAATAATAATTTCAGTGTCCAGTTTGGCCAAAAATTGTAAACCACTATTATGGGATCACCCAGGACCTCTAAGGTCATCAATGGCAGATGGCAAGATACTAGGTGTTGAAATCTAAGCTTAAAATGCTCCAACAAGGATTCTATGGTGAGATATGTTCAAAATGATCCTTCATCATGGAGGGGATTTCCATCAAGGTAAAAATCATCAAAAAATTTCTAACTCTGGAAACAAAAGAGCCCTTGGAGGCCAGGGGTGCCCTAGATTGTAAAGACCCAAATTACCTTTTCGAGATTTGTCACTTCTAAGAAGAATTCTTTGGAATATTGGTAGCTTTGTGATGAGCCTACCAACCAGTCGAAAATATCTTTCTAGCACCTAAAATTGGAGATTGAACGAGACATGAGGGAGATGAAAATTTGACTCACTAGAGGATAAAAGCACCCCTGCTAGCCAGGGGCACCCAAGTTTTTAAGGTACTAGATGAAGGTTTCTAACCAAATGATACCCAGGATGTGTATCTCAAACTTGATAAGGCCTCACAAGGAATTCGTCAGTAGGTTAATCTGAGTTACTAGACTACCAGAATCAAGAGTCAAATGTAAGGTTTTAATCATGGTAAAAAATGTCAGAAAATAGAAAAAGTGCCCCTATAGGCTAGAAGCACCCAAGGTTTTGGACATTCAAATGTAGTTGTTTGGGTTATTTTAGATACTCATGCTATCTATGATGCTTCCAACTTTCCATTGCATACCTCATCAGAGTTAGAGGACTTGTTAGTAGCTTGTAGCTAGAGTTTAAGTGGATTACCAGCCAATTTGGAAAATGGTTGTCTGGGAGAAAAAGAACCCCTGAGGATAGGGGTGCCCATGTTTTTTAGCCGCCAAATGATGTTTTTAGGAAAAATGTTCTCCAAGAGATCACATTCAAAATACTTCTAGCTCTGTAGTGCCTTTCAACCAACTTTGAAGTTTTGCCAAGTGCTATAGAATGCAAGATGAAGTAAGGTCAAAATCAAGTTCAAAATGATGAAAATGCATGAAAATTGACCAAGTCTAAAGTAGAAAAGTGCCCTTGGAGGTTAGGGGCGCCCTGAATTTTGAAGCCTTAGAAGTCAAAATTAGGGTTTGTAGCTTCAAGGAGTTTCCTATCAGTTTTGATCCTGCTCCTCAATGAAAATTTCAACCAGTCTTCTAGATACATCAGTTAATTAGAATCAGTGATCGAACATAGCCTCATGTGACTTTTGTAAATTAGATTTTCAAGAAAATTTCCTAGTCTGGAGTAAAGGCATCTAGAGTAAAAATTTTACTTTTTGAACTCAAGTGTCTTGGTTGCCCAATAAAGGTGGAGTTTTCAAACTCGACTTAAAATAATATTAAAACTCGAGTTTTGCTTCCAAGTTGACTTCAATAAGACTTAATTTTTGCATGCATGTGGTGAATAACTAAAGTGTATGCTTGGTGGCACCCAATTTAAGTGAATTCTTCAATTTTGTTAGCTAAATGAGGTCCAATCAAAAGATGGTGCCTGATTTAGGGTTAATATTTCCTTCAGTTAACTAATATTTGAGATACAATGATATTGTGGCACCCAATTTAGAAAATTGCATGCATTTTTTATGCCTTAACACATAAATTTTATTTATTAAAGCATTTGGGTGTCCATTATTCTCATTACGAGTGGAAGAAAACACATATTTTCTCATGGAAGCAAAGATTTGAAGGTGCTACAAGTGATATTTTTTAGTGTTCTTCATTGTGCTAGGTCCAAAATTTTCAAAGGAATTATTTTGTAGAAGTCTTCATCATTTGAAAGTGCATGCATTTCAACTTCATCAAATTGAATTCAAGGCATAGGCGTCATTTTTAGAGGTAGAATATAACTTCTATTTTCTATCTCTAAAATTCTTCTACCATTTTCTTAGGTTTTCTCTTGCATGTCAAAGTAAACAACATCTTTTTCAAAATCTGATCATCTAGGTTCACTTAATTCAGCGTTAGCAGAAAAACCCATGCTTCTGAATTTTTCTTGAAAATTTCCACATTAATTCATATTTTGAAGTATGATGCTTTCTTCTAAAGATTCTTTTGCATGCAAGCCAAAAATCACTTTTTTCTAAAATAAAATCATCTGGGTCTATTCAACTCATCAACGCCTACAAAACCCATGTGCCAGTTTTTCTTGAGAAAATTTCCCCCGGTGTTGCCACAACCACTATAGTTCTAATTTGAAAAGCCTTTGCATACCTTAGTAAAACTCATTTTTTCGATTTTTTGACAATTTGGGTTTGCTTAGAATTTAATTCTCTACAAAACCCACATTTTAGAAAATTTCCTAAAAATTTTCCCTCGACTGACTTTTTTTAGCCTTTGTTCACCACTTTTTGAAAACCTTTCATACAGACATTGGTCACGTTTATCCAGTGGTCAAATTGAGCATGTTGGAAGGCATTGATAGCATGCCAGTCAAGAATCTTAAGTGTTTAAGATTATTGGTAGTAACATCTATTCATATCATGGTGTTTGATCTTGAGTTCATCATTGCTTCTTTAAGCACTACAACTCATCTACAAGAAAAATTAGATCAGTCGATGGGAGAGTCATTTGCAACCTCAAGCCGAGAGACGTTGAGAAGTGTTTTACCATTCCACCTAGCTCAGATAATTTTGGCATAGTCATGGAGGAATGTGACAAGATATGGAAGGGAGTCAAGGAAAGATCAAAGAGAATGGTTTCTCAAAGGTGGCTAAAAGAACAAAAAACCAACATGCCAAAGAATTTTGGGTGTGGAGAGTTCAAGGATGAGATTGCTATCTTGATTACTTTGTTCAACCAGATTACAAGTCAAGAGAAATCTCATGTTTTTAGACTTGGATGTTCTATATCATTTCCCAGATGATTGATAATAAGGAACACTTTGACTGGGCTATGTTGATCAGTGAGTGTCTTAACCAAAAAAACACAAGATTCCTTAAAATCCATGAGTTTCACATGGTTTCTTATCTTGTATTCTTAATTTCTTTTCAAGGAAATTTTAGAACTTTGAAGATGAGTGGAACCCTTGGCGTTCAATATATACACCAATACTTCTATCAATTTGAGTTCTCAAAGGCTAAATAAGATTTCAAATAGGTGAATAATCACTTCTTGATGAAGATAGACAAAGACCTTGATAATGAGATGCACATTAGAATATTGGCAGAGGCAAAATCAACAATGGAGAGTTGGGTGGATTGGTTTATCTATTTTCCCACTTTCACATATATTTGAGTGTATGGTTACACCAAAGAACCTTTGATACTACCGATATACGCATTAGAGAAGGTCCTATTCATGGAGTTCCTGAGATAGGCTCACAATGTTCATACTTTTCTTCACAAATGTTTAGTTCATGTTTCCTTTTAGATTGGGTATTTTCAAATGTAAGACAATAGCCGATTGCAAGTTAATGGGCAATGAGTTGTCAAAAATCCATCTCAAGTACCTTAGCGAGAAATTCTCCTATGATTCTCTGAATCATTGTCCAGCTTGGTTGGAGTGAAGTGAGTCACATAGGCTAGCTCTTGAGGAATTTTGGGTCAACTGTGAAGATGAATTTGAAGTATGCCAGTGTCACTACTGCAAACTTACTCTTCCTCAACTTGTTAATTTCCTATCAGAAGACATTGAGGGTTTGTCAGATGATGATGAAGAGGTGTTACTTACCACATTTTTCAAGGATCAAGATACTCGCCAACCACTTCAATAGTCAGAATGGTACGCTAGAGAGAGTACTTCAGTGGAGGACCTGTCAAGAGGAGTTATCAAGACTAGCATGCATTTCTTGGACAACAAGAGAAGGCAAATGGTAGTTTTAGTTTAAGAGCCACCAGTAATTTTTTCTTCACTTCCTTCTACATCAAGGTTGAGACCCAGAGTTAAGGTTATCATAAAAACTCTTGAAGGTTTTAGAGTTAGTAGGAACACGAAGGGAAGGATCACAAGTAAGTAGATGCAGATTGAGAAGGCAGTGAAAGCTCCAATAGATTAGTTAGTGGTACAAGCTAAAGCTAGGTCTTCATCTCTTAGTTCACCATTTTCTCCATAATAACTTCCCATTGATATTGACTCAGAGCCAAAATTTTTGGTTCATAAACTTGAGTACTAGTTGATCTACAAGAGGACGAAACAACAATGGTTGGTTCTCCTTGAGAAGTTAATATGGATCACTCATGTTGGCTTGAGAGGAATTTGGAAAGAAGGCATAAGCCTTCATATCAACTTTGATCTATCTGGGTTTGGCCATCCCTATAAGGATAAGTGAAATAATAAGGTCCAAAAGTAGGTGCATATAGAAAAGACTCTTCAAGAAAAGATCATTGTTGAAGTTTCTACACTACCAGAAGAGAAGTTTTTGGATGAAGTTGAAGTTAGTGATTTCACCTTCATCAAAGATAATCTTGGCAGGAGGACTCAACACTTGGAGCTGAGCCTCTTTAACGTTGCTGCAAGTAATCTTGAAGAGAAAGTAATAACAGACAGAGAAGACAAGGTAACCCTCAAGGCTGAAAATAAGCAGCTCCAACGGTACATCTTAGATCCTCTTCATGGAACCTTGAATGTTGCAGCCATTCTCACACAACTTCAAGAGACACTTGTAGATCAATAGAAAGTAGGTCAGTTAGTGAATAGTGGCAACCTCTTGGACAATTGGATTGCGGATTTCATTATTGCAGGAAGATACCTACTCACAAAGTTGTATCAATTGAGGTACGATGCACATGATCTTTGTCAGGGAATCCAACAGCTTGAGTTAACTATGGTAGAGGGAAAACTGAAGGATTTGATTCTCATTTCTCAGTTGGTAGTTGCATACGATGCCATTGTAGTAGATGAGGATAAAAGGAATCTTTTTTCTTGGAGATAAAAATGCCTCTTCAAAGTGGAAATGTATCAAAGAATCTCTACAAAGTTGGATGCAATCAAAGATGTTGCCAATGCACTCAAACTTGGTGAGCAGATTCATCACTTGGATCTCATGCCATTATGTTTATGAATATGGTACCTATGTTGATCTCGAGGTTGTTTAAACTAAGTTCCAAAATTTGGTTCATGATGGCCTTGATGATGATCCTATTTTGGCCAAGTTGAATAACTTCTTGGTGATGTCAACAAGCTTCAACAAGTTAGATGAAGAAGTCAAAGAGTGCCAGAAAGTGATCAAAGATGGAGAGAAGGTAATGTTTAGGAAATCTATCATGATATCTTAGCATCAAAGTGCCAGAGGATGAGACAGTTAATGAATTCTTGGAGGAGATGATGACACATGATGACCTAGAGTACATAGATAGATGGATCCCTAGTTATTCCTGAGGATGGAGTCATAAGTAGTAGTCAACTCAACATAATTCTTGAGTTTTGATTGCTGATTTGATGCACACTTATCTCATCTTTGAGATATCTTTTAGAGGAGGCCAGAATCTCAATTAGGATCCACTTAACTAATGTTCATTATTAGTTGATTTTTTTTTCAATAAGGATTTTCATTTTGCAAATGTCCATTTAGTTTAGTTTAGTTTAGTTAATTGATGGTAGTTTTCTAGTCAATTGATTAGTTTCTTATAGTTAAATTTAAAGAATACACTCTTGCATGCTTGAAAGACTGATTGTAAACTCAAGGATATTTTAGGGTTCCTTACTCCTTGAAGCTCTATAAATAATAGCACCCTTGCTCATTTGTAATTAAATTTTGTTGTGATAATAAATTGATGATATATCTTGCCTTGCAATATTGTTATTTTGTATCTATTCACTTAGTTAAATATAAAGTTGGTTTGATCGTTCATTATGTGTGTGTATTGTTATGAAATTTTCTATCCCAGATTTATTCTTATTGTGATTAATAAGCTTGTTTCATATCTACACCTCGAATATGAGTCTCTCATCCTTGGGAATTTAGAAATAAAATTTATCATGTGATGTTATTATTAATAATCTTTCTTCCATATCAACACCTTGGATAGGAGTCCCTTCTCCTTGAAATTTAGGAATAGAGAATTTTTTTTAAGTGTTGTTTCCAGTAAGTTACTTTCAGCCTACACTTCAGATAGGTGTCTCGCCACCTTAGGAATCCTGAGAACTAACTTACTATTTGATGTTGTTTCCAATAACCTTTCTTTCAACCTATGCCTCGAATAGGTGTCCCGCCTCCTTAGAAATCCTAACTTAAAGATGATCATATACCTATTCCTTGGTCCTAATTCCTCATGCTCTGATCCTCTTAAGGAAATAGGATATTTTTAGCATTAGCTTAGTTGTAATTAAGAATCTGCAAAACCAAAGAAAAAACTTAGCTGTAATGTATGGGTTTTCATAACCTTGTGCCTCTTCTAGCTGAGTAAAAAAGATAAGATTTAGATTAATTTATTTTTTCATGTATATTAGCAAAAGAGGAAGATTTCCTTCCTAATTTAAAGAGAAATTTAATTGTGCATAGCTGTCTATTGCCAATACGCGCTCTAGAGGTGCGAATTGTAATTCCAACACTAGGGTGTTACTTAAGGGTATTTAGATCATCACCTTTTTAAAGTTGGATGCATGCAAAATTAATTGTAATAGTTTCTTTGACAAACCAAAGGAGAAATCATTGGATTCTTCATCCTCACTATTAGATTATGTAGAGAAGAAGTATGTTGTAGCTACATCTAATGGTCATACATTATGGGTACTCTTTTATTGGAAATGAAGCTTCCTGGAGAGAAGACAATGCTATGGCATCATGAAATTGGTCACATCGGTAAGAAGGGTCTTAGAGCCCAAAAATATATGAACTTTTTCTAATGTGTTGATGATTGTAATCTTGAGTTTGACCTGTAAAAACATTGTGTATATGTTTCAAAGAAACATAGTGCTTCCTTTTATTGTAATTCTCATTAGTCCTTTAGGGTTTTGGACTATGTGCATCCAAATGTGTTTGTTCATATGAATGTTCCTTTATTATCTAGATCTATGTACTTTGTCTCATTCATAGATGCTTATAGTAGAAGGACACTTGTTTATCTTCTTAGAAGAAAAGATGATATCTTTAGTTAGTGTATAGGAGCAAATTTGCACCATTTATGCAAATTCCCCTTTCACACACCCTCACCTTAGAAAATCAAATCTCAAGGAAAAATTCCACATTATCACCCTACCTTCCATTCACTTGGCATCTATCCTTTGTGTTGGTAAGAGAATATTTGTTGGTGATGTACACACAATGCGTAGATGTCCACATGGCACGTTGTCATCCCTAATGGATTCTTTTATCTAAAGTTGGAAAATGCATTACACTCCTAATTGGGGACGAATTGTAATGTCCCTCTTCGACCAACCAACCCTGAAAATTGCAGATTCTTCCAATCCCAACTTCAAAAACATCCATTCTAATCTCATTTCATTCTCTAAGCAATAGATTCACATTCTCTTAGCATTTTTTCTACTTCACTTCACTCTCAAGTAGTATTCCAACACTCCATTATAGCAACATTTGAAGCTTCATCAACTCCACATTCAAAGTGTTAAGCAAGCCATAGAAGCATGGACTTAGAATCTTGCGATACCTCCCTTTATCACAGTTGCAGTTGTGGTGACCTTTCTAAGTCTTTATTCTCCTCCATCGGCTAGTGAGCTTTTGGGTGGAGGTGGTAATGTTTCATTCCTCTCCTTTTTGATTTGATAGAAGTAGCATTATACTATTTGTAGTTTTTTTGGTTCTCTCTTCTTTCCTTTATCACATATTTCTACTTTGTTTATTTTTGGTTTTCTGTAGAGCTAGAAGCACCAAAACAGGGGTCTGACTAAGGTAGGCCCCTATACTGCCCCAACAATTATCCCTCTTGCTTGTGTGTAGGTGAACATACGTGTGGAGCTAGTTGGTAGACAAGCACTTTTGTGAGATTATCTTCATCACCCTAGCTATCATCTATTTTTTTTATCATCTTCATCTCTATTTGTCATACTTTATCATTCTATTTTCCTGTCAAAACCAACTAGCTAAGGATGTTAGTTAGTTTTTGTGTGGTTCATATTATGTTTACTATTTTCTGACCATATGGACACCAACACACCTGAGAGATGCCAACATGTCGTTATATCATCCTAGAACCACACTATTGTCCACAGACAAAGAGATGTCTAAGACACAATATCGACTCCAAAAACTAGCTTGCCTAGCCCAAACCTAAGTTTGAGATCTATAGAGTGATAAAAGTGCAATATAGTTCTCATCATTCTCAATGCTTATCCCAAGGTATATTTTAGAGTCAGGTAAGTTAGGGAAGTCCTTCGCTCTTAGCTTTTCGTGACCTAGAGCCTTGACGTGGTTGGTCCCCCTCTTACATTTTTGGTTAACCAAACGTGAACCATTTTTATTTTGTTTGGTAGTACTGAAGGGTCCTTTCCTCGTGTTCTAGGAGCATTGCAGGTGCAAGTGTTGTGAGGCCTTCACCTTACAACCCAACCTGTGACCCCTAGTAGGCGTAGTTGGAAGGTTTCATAAGTGTTGCATTATGAAGCCTTAGTTGGGTCACAAATTGATGAAAAACCTTTTGGAAGGCTTTGTGAGAGGGTCATTTAGTATACACGATGGCATCTTTCCTACATCAATTTATCCCCTCTTTATAGCCTCCTACTAGTATTCCATGTATAACCTTCACCTTGTAGGGCCTGCCGATGGATTTCAATAGAGAACCATCTCCTTATATCCATGCACAAATCAATGGGATCAATGTAGTAGGTGTTCTTTTTCACCAAATGTCTTAGGTGAATATCATAACCAAGGAGATTATGTTAATTAGCTTCCTACATAAACATGGGTATGATTCACCTATAAGCACCATCCGTACGCATAACAAACCTTCTGTATCACACCTTGGTAGCATCATTTTGTTAGTCCTTGTCAGACCTAAATTTGTAAACTCGTTCGATATAATCCTAGGGTCCAAACTCTTTAGAGTGAAGCTGAGTATCCCCTGGCTGGTAGTTATGAATGCAATTCCCTTGGTTGTGCACAAGTTTCTAAAATTCATTCACGAGGGTTTCATGCATGTGATCTATGACATCGGTTATAGACCACCAATTGTGCGTGGTAGTTATTCTTTAGATCACTTTTGGCCTACACCTATTGGTCCTCTCCCACCTAGAAGGGACCTCTTGTACTGGATATATTAAAAGTACAAGAAAGGGTGATTAATGCCTAGAGTGAGGTACCCTCCATCACCTTATGCTATTTTGAATGTGGCATTCCTAAAAGCCAACAGTGATGCTGCTAAGGCCTGTAAAAGAGAAGAAGAAAATCCATCAGATTTTGTGCCCTGCTTGTGAGAGAATCATATGGTTCCTACTTGGTGAAATCCCAAGCATCTCGGGTGCTGTCATAATAGTGGTTTACAATTCCTGAGAGGAACGAATTTTAACTGAAATCACATATTTTTAGAAAATATAATGATTTAAGCCTTAAAAAGTTCCATTTTAAGGATTTCAATTGAAGAGGGTTTGATCAAATCACCTTAGATCAAACCCCCTTGTATAGAACCTCACTAGTTTTAAACCATACCTATAAATGCGTCTCCTTTACACCTATCAAAATGCTGATAAAAAATCACTTTTGATTTAGATTTTGGGGGATCAAATGAATTCATTTAAAATTTATTTCAAATGATTATGGTATTCCTCGAATAAGCTATCCAATGAATATAATTTTAATATTTTTGGTTTTTTATGTATTTTTTTTTAAGTTTTATTAAACATAGGTTTTTCATCGAAAATGAATTTATTTGTTCTTTACATGTGGAAAAATAGAAGATTATCAAAAAAAAAAATTTGAAAATATGAGTGCACTAGATATTGAAGTCCTTTGATCAAACAAAAAAAAAATTTTTTTTGATATATACAAAAAGTTATTACGATTATATAGTCGCATGTGTCTAAATTGTAATTTGTTTGACTTTGAAACTTGATTAAGGAAAAATATTCAATAAAAAACTATCTAACCAAGTGGAAGCACTAGATATTAGTTACAAATGTAAATTTGAAAGAATTAGAATTTTATCCTTCATTGAAAAAAGCTATGCTATAATTTGCAGCGCTACTTTTAAAAATGTTGTTTTCTGAAAAAAATCTATTTTCGTGGGAGATGGAAAAAGAAGTGCAATTTGATTCCAAAAATTTTGAAAAAAATATTTTTAGAATCTATAGACAAAATTTGATGAGACTGTAGTTTACACCATCTTCAAATTCCTCACAATTTAGACGCTATAGGTGCCCGAATGTGAAGATTTAGTTAAAAATAATAATTTCAGTGTCCAGTTTGGCCAAAAATTGTAAACCACTATTATGGGATCACCCTCTCATGTTCGAGCTTCCCATTCTACCCATAGAGCCTATGCCCATTTGATATGGTCCCCATAAGGAAACCTCTATGTCTCAGCCTCCATGACCTCCCATTGCTTTTTCTCCCAAAGTAGTAAATGGGAAGATCTCGCTGCCAAGGCACTAGAACTGAGTCCCCCCATTGTCTCTCAACTCGCTCCTCCTACTCTCATCAAGGAGCCCATTCCTCCAACAAAAATAGCTATAGTGGACACTCTTATGGCTAAGCAAGAGCCTTCTATCCCTTCGCAGCTCTTGGCCTCTAGCTCGAAGAGTCATATAATTTTCCTTGCACACGAGCACAAGCATCGGTGAAAGGCTTCAGTGGCTAAGTAGGCCACTTTGTAGAAGAAGTAAGAGGAGACAACCACCCCTAATTCAAGGCCTCCAACTATGTCGTCCTCTCTCCTCCCCTCTACTTTTGTTTAGTCTACTTCAGTCTTGCATCCAATTTCTACTTTTGTTTAGTCTACTTCAGTCTTGCATCCAATTTTGTTTAGCCCTTGTTGTAGGAGGGTTAGAAGCTCCTGCCCTAAATATTCCACTACTGCAGGCTCATCCTCCACCCCCTTTAATGATCTAGATTGGGAAGTGGATGACCTCTTGGTCAATGAGTTTTAGTGGGAGGCCTCTTCTTTATCTTTAGATTAGATGTGTGTGTGTTGTGATGTGTTCCCCCATGATTGTGTTGTGTTCCTGGATGACCCTTGTCGCCCTTGTTGGTGCTTGGATATAAGAGTGATTTTGTTTCGTAAAATTTCTTCTATATGTACCATCATTCTTCCATGTTTGTGTTTAATTTTTGACAAATTGGGGATTATGCAAAGTGTTTGGGGCATTTAGGCTTCCCTTCCATGTTGACCCAATTTTTTATTTTTACTCTGTCTTTCATGCATTCTTCCTGATCTGGTGGGGATTGATGATATTTCACCTTGCACTTCAGTTACCTATTATTTATATAAGCATGAGCAGATTTTACTCCACGAAACTAGATCCCCCTATGTTGTCTATTTATTTCTTTTTCTCTTTTCTTATCTTTCTCTCTTCTTTGTTTGAGTTGTCACTTGTATGTGTGACATCTCCATTTTTATGACACTTCCATTTTCAAAAAATGCACTCATTGCCAATGAATATTTTCTCTAGAATCTTTGCAAAAAATTTCAAGGATCGTATTCTCGACTTGGACCCCTAATAGAATGTGTTTCCTTCATCATGGGTTCACAAAGAAAGAACTTGAGAAATTTCCTCTGAGGTGGGAGCAACTTTGACCTTCCCCTCACAAGGGGGCATTTTCTTCCTTTCAAATTCCTTGATGAAGTTAACATCTTTTGAAAGGATTCCTTGATGATGAATAAATTTGATAAAAATGTCTCTTTTGCACTTCCAAACAGTGCACCCCTTGAGTGGGCCCCTCTTCACATCGGGCTCCCAAGGGACCCCTTTGAGATTCTTCCAATTTATTGACAGTATGCATGACTTTCTGCTTATTTTCCTATGTGGCTACTTTCTGTCTCCTAGCATATTTTATTTTTGGATTAACATGTTGCTTTGTAGGTGTGCTTGTGAAGCTACTATCCAACTCTGTGAAGTCCCCTTCTCTGGGTTTCCTCCCTATGATAGATGTTGGGGTATGCCTCTTTGCGGGTCTATGAGCCTGTGAGATGCTTATTTCTTTGGGTTTCCTCCATGCGAGGGATCTTGGGGGAAACCTCCTTGTAGGTATGCGGGCTTGTAAGGTGCTTACTTTTCTGGGCTTCCTTCATGTGAGAGATCTTGGGGGTTTCCTCCTTGTAGGTCTATGGGCTTGTAAGATGCTTGCTTCTTAGGGCTTCCTTCATGTGAGAGATCTTTGGGGTTTCCTCCTTGCAGGTCTATAGTCCTATGAATCACTTTCATCCTACAAGATTTGTACATTGTTGGTTTGAGGGCCCTCAGTGTACTTTGTCTAGCTTCATAGTTATGTGGGGCTATCCTGTCTTCTATTTGAAATTCCTTAAGGATAGTACTTGTGGAGTCTTTTTCCTGTCCCATGCTTTCAATTTTTCTAGATCATGGTCTTCTTCCTTGATGGTTCATGTATAAATTTCTAACCCTACTAACTCTTCAATATACTTTATCAAAGTAGAGTTCATCAGTACTTGTGCTCACTAAAGTGGCAAAAAAATTTATAGGAGTGAATTTTCACCCCTTACACACATTCCCCTTTCACACACCCTCACCTTAGAAAATCAAATCCGAAGGAAAAATTACACACCACCTAACTACCTTACATCCACCTCGAATCTATCCTTTTTGTTGGAGAATATTTGTTAGGGATGCACGCACGACGCGTAGATTTTTGCATGGCACACTGCCATCCCTGATGGATTCTTGCATCTAAATTTGGTAGAGGAATTACACTCCTAATTGGGGATGAACTCTAACATCCCTCTTTGACCAACCAACCCTAAAAATGGAAAATTCTTCCCATCCCCCCTTCAAAAACATCCATTCTCATCTTATTTCATTCTCTAAATAATAGATTCAAATTCTCTTAGCATTTTTCCACTTTACTTCACTCTCAAGCAGCATTCCAACACTCCATTAAAGCAACATTTGAAGCTTCATCAACTCCACATTGCAAGTGTGAAGAAAGCCATAGAAGCGTGTAATTGGAGTCCTTCAAGACCTCCCTTCATCACAGTCATGACTGTGGTGACCTTGCAAAGTCCATATATTCTCCTCCATTGGGTGACTGATCTTTTGGGTGGAGGTGGTAATGTTTAACTCCTATCCTTTGTGATTTGATAGAAGTAGCGGGTATGTGCAGAATCATGATGAGCGAAAAAGCGGCGATATGATGGGTATTTGGATGATGACTTTGTTTTACCCAAAATTGATGAAACAAAAAAGGGTTTTGTGAGATTCTCACTTTTCCAAATTCTCAATATATAAATTATGCTCTCCATTTTGAATTTGATAAATAATTATTATTCATTTTCTTTGAATTATGACTAAAGTCCTTATTGATAGGTGGATTGATAAACATCTATAGCTTTCAAATGATATAACATTTTTTGAATCCAAAACATGTGTCACATTCTATGCTTCACATACTATAGGATTAAAAAAATAGAATTGAATTTCATGTAGTTTTGACCAAGTTAAGGTGGTTAGGATATACGTTTTATATTTTTAAAAAGTTGTAATAAAAAAAAAAAAAATCATAATTACTGTTTACCAGTGTGCATCAAAAAAATATTCATCACACTTCCAGAGAAAACCTCACCATGTATATTAAATATTATAAAAAAAATTGTTATCATTTTATTGTATAGGTATGGATGCATTAATTTTACTTTATTTTTTCTTTCCTTTGAAATTTTTAAGTACTACTGCATTGAAATTTCAAATTTTCCCCAATTATATATTTAAAAAAAAATAAACCTAGTAGTTTAGAAACTACATTCAATTTTCTATAGATTCTATTATTACATATTTTTAAAATAATATAGATAACTTATTCAAATTTTAACGTCAAGTTTCCTAACTCTAATTTTTCTAAATTTTTCGACACTTAAGGGCTTGTTTTTTCCATGATGATCTTGCAAATACCCTAGCATAATACTATTTGTACACTTGTTTTTAGTTCTCTCTTCTTTCCTTTATTGCATATTTCTACTTTGTTGCTTTTTGGTTGTTCCTACAAGTGGAAACACTAAAACGAGGGTCTGACTGAGGTAGGCCCATATACAACCCCAACAATTTTCCCTCTTGCTTGTGTGTAGGTGAATGTACATGTGGAGCTAGCTAGCAAACAAATTCTTTTGTGAGATTATCTTCATCACCCTAGCTTTCATGTATTTTTTTTATCATCTTCATCTCTATTTCTCATACTTTATCATTTTGTTTTTCATCTCAAAACCAACTAGCTAGAATGTTAGTTAGTTTTTAGGTAGTTTGTATTGTGTTTACTATTTTATGACCATACACATGCCAACACGCCCAAGAGATGCAAGTGCACCGCGGTATTGTCCTAAAACCGTGATGTTGTCCTCAAATAGAGAGTTGTCTACGACATAATATTGACTCCAAAAACTAGCTCGCCTCAAGCCTAAGTTTAGGATCTATAGAGTGATAGAAGTACATTATAGTGCTCATCATTCTCGATGCTTATCCCAAGGTATCTTTTAGAGTGAGGTAAGTTAGGGCAGCCCTCTTCTCGACTCTCCATGACCTGGAGCCTTTACATGGTTGGTATCCCTCTCTTACAGTTAGTTTAATGAGTTTAAGGCTCTTGTAGAAAATCAAACTAGTAGAAAGATTACTTGTTTCAGGACTCATAATGGTGGTGAGTTTTTTTCAAAAAAATTAAACAAGTTTTATAAAGAGCATGGGATTGAGAGAAATAAGAGAACTCCATATACCCCACAACAAAATAGAGTTGCAGAGAGGATGAATAGGATGTTGATGGAGAGGGATAGGAGTATGTTGTGTGGTGTTATCCTTGAGAAGAAGTTATGGGCTGAAGTCATAGACACTACATGTTATTTAACTAATAGATCTCCTACATTAGCTCTTGTTGATAAGACACCCATGGGGGCATGGTATGGTAAAATATTTCAATGAGACATCTTAGAGTATTTGGTTTTGAAGCTTATGCTCAAGTTTCAATTAAGAAGAGGTCTAAGTTGGAGAAAAAAGTGGTTAAATGTATCTTCTTTAGCTATGGTGTTAATGTGAAGGAGTACAAGGTTTGGTATCTAGTAGTCCAAAATTTTCTATACAATAGAAGTATTTTTTAGAGATGAAACCTTCCATAGTTGAGATGCAACCAAAGAAAGATGAGAAATAAAAAGAGGTAGTTTAGATTCCACTTACTTTGATAAAAAGAATAACTACATACTCCTATTGAACCTGATGATGAGGAGAGTTTGATAAGCTTTGAAAGTTCTAAAGAAGTAGAAGAACCTCAACCTCAAGAAGTAGGTAAACTAGAGATAGGCGGCAACATGATAGGTTTGGATATTCACTTGAAAGACCTTTTTTCATTGTTAGATTCCAAATGGATTTTTTCTTTGATTTATAACATTGATGAACCTAGGATTGTTAGAGAGGCCATGAGTATGGGTGATGTAGATTCATTGATGAAAGCCATGGATGAAGAAATCGATGCATTGAAGAAAAATGATACATGGGATTTGGTACCTTTACCAAAAAGACTAAACCTATTGGATGTAAAAAGGTGTTTAGGAGAAAATCTGCTCTAGATGTCAATTTTGAGAAGCATATGGCATAATTGTTTGACAAGGGGTATTCTCAGGTGGAGAGAATTGACTATTGTGATATTTTCTCTCCTATTACAAAGCTGACATCTATTTGGTTACTTTAATAACTTGCAACAACATATGATCTAGAAGTGGAATAGATGTATGTGAAGACAACATTCCTTTATGGTGAATTTGAGGAAGAAATTTATGTTACAACCAAATTATTTTGTGGTTAAAGGTAAAGAACATATAGTAAGCAAGTTTAAATAGTCTTTGTATGGTCTCAAGTAATCTCCTAGAATTTGGTACTAGAAAATTGATACCTATGAGTTATATTTAGGATTTATGAGATCTAAATCTAAGCATTGTGTTTATTACAAATTTAATAATGGTCATATTCTCATAATTATGTTGTGCATATATGATATTTTCTTTTCTAGGAAGGGTAAAAGTTTGACTTTAGATTTGAAGTATCAATTATCAACATAGTTTGAGATGAAGGATTTAGGTGTAGCAAGGTGTATTCTTGGGATGGAGATTAGAATATAGATAGAGCTAATAGAAAGCTTTGGTTAAGCAAGAGAAAGTATGTCGAATTAACTATGATGGATATATTCAATATGACAACATCTAGACAGATTGTTGTTCCAATAATGTAGGGGATGAAGCTTTCTATAGAGGAATGTCCAAAGTCTCCTTTTGAGATGGAGGACATGACCTGAGTACCCTATGGTCATGTTGTAGGAATTTTGATGTATTCTATGGTCTATAGGAGGCTAGACATTGCCCAAGAAGTTAGAGTCCTAAGACACTTTATGGCTAATCATAGATGGTTATATTGGGATGCAATTAAGAGAGATTTTAGATACATGTAGGGCACTTTTGAGTATGCCATATGTTTTCATGGATATCCTGCTGGACCTCAACATTCAATTTGTATTCATGGGTTTGTGGATTATGATTGGGTTGGAGATATTGACAACAAAAGATCCACAAGTGGATATGTATTCATGATGTTTGGTGGTGCCATTAGTTGGATGAGTAAGTGGTAGGCAATAGTCACTTTGTACATGAATGAAGCAGAGTACATGGAAAATACTCATGCTTGTAAGGAAGCCATTTAGATTAAGAGATTATTTTATGATATCATTTTTGGTGTAGATAGATTACTATCTATTGTGATAGTCAGAGTGGACATCATTTTCTTGGAAAAGAATCCTATTTTCCATGCTATAACAAAGAATATTGATGTTTAGTTTCATTTTCTCCATGATATGGTTAAATATAGGAAGGTTAAATTGGAGAAGGCTGACACCCTAAAATTTTTTGTAGATGCATTGATAAAGCTAGTGAGCATGAAGATGTTTATATGGGTATGTACAGGATCATGATGGGCTAAAAAGTGGCAATATGATGGGTATGTGGTTGAGGACTTTTTTTTTACCCAAAATTGATGAAACGAAAAGGGTTTTTAAAGGAGATTCTCAGCTTTCAAACAATATAAATTATGTTTTACTTTGAATTTAATAAGTAATTATTATTCATTTTCTATTCAAATTGCAACTAAAGTCCTTATTGATAGATTGATTGAAAAAAATATATAGCTTTCAAACGGTATCACATTTTTTGAATCCAAAACATGTGTCACATTCTATGCTTTGCCTACTATAGGATTAAAAAATAATAATTTTAATTTCATGAAGTTTTGACCAAGTTAAGGTGGTCAGACATATGAGTTTTTTATATTTTTTAAAAGTTGTAATAAAAAATTCATAATTAATTGTTTACTTGGAAAAAAATTTTAAAAAATATACCACATCGGGACATGAGTCCTCTACTTATATCAAATATTATAAAAAAATATTATGTTTATTGTAAGTTGGGATGGTCGGAGACACCTACTTATTTTTCTAATTTAAGTACTACCAGAAAACAAATTTCAAATTTTTCACCAAATTGATATATTTTTTTAATATAAACTCTAAATGGTTAAACTACATTCAATTTGCTACAGATTCTATTCTTGCATATTTTTGAAATAATATAGATAACTTATTCAAATTTTTACATCACGTTGCATAACTCTTAATTTTTTGATTTTTTTGCCACTTAAGGGCCTGTGTTTTCCATGATGATCCTGCACATATGTATATGGTGTTCAGATTCTATGGGCATCATGGCCTCTAGTAGTTCAATCTTGTTACATATATTGGCTCTTTGAAGGTGTTCAAAATGTTGGAGAAATTTAGTTGAATGTGGGTGTCTGAACCTTTGATTTTTATTAGCATTAATTATTTAATTATTTACTATTGATAATTATCCCATGTTGTCTCGTGAGTTACAATGTGTAGTTTCTATTTTTGAGGAGTCAAGTTAGAAGTTATCATTTACAAGTGGAGTTGTGCATGAAAGATTTTTTTTTTTTCATATTGATTTTGCATGGAATGCGAGTTTTAGAGGTGCATTTATTTTTTGGTAGGTGCAAGTTTTGTATTTCTAGGTCTAGTGACAATAGACAGTTGCAATATTGCATGTGGTGACAACTGGAAACTTACCATTATGCATGTGTAGTGGTTTTGGCATTCAATTGTAGAAATTTCTAATTAATGCATTGTAAGATTCTATATATTGAGTACTCATATTTTGGAGTTGGATGTTGCTATTTTATTGAAGTATTGTTATTCTGCCATTATTACTCCAAAATTGAGAAGTGTGAAGACTCTTGCAAGAGCATAGATTTTAAATTATATTATAACTTGTTTATTATTGTTGAATAATATAATTCATTTTGTATTGGAGTGTGGGTTTTTCTCTCAAAAGGATCTTCCCCATGTAAAATTTTGTGTTATAATTTTCATTGTTTATTTATTTATGATATGTATGTGCATCTAAATCTATAACAATTAAAGGTTTTTAAGAATTTTTTGTACTTTTTCCTACTTATATTGGTGTAGGAAGCATCTTCCACACACTCAACTTATTTTCAACATTGTGTTCAATACATTCTTCCTTGGGCTAAATTTCTTAACTAGAAATATTTATGCAGATTATCACTAAAGATGTTTCAAGATTTGATCATACTAGGCAAGGTTATATGGTCTATAATACCATCAAGAAGGGTGCTTCTCTTGTTTACTTATGCCCTTTTTGGATTGTTAAAATATCAAGCTCCTTTTTAGACCATTTCATTACAACTTCATTCCTTAATTCTCTCTTCTTCCCTCTTCTCCACCCTTTAAGTAAGACCCTTATGTGATATAATTTGTCTAAAGTTTCTAATTTTAAGGACTATCATTTGGTGGGGGAATCTAATACTTTTCAGTAGAAAGATATGATTTTATGGATTATGGGGGAGATCAAAATTCTCATGTCATCCTTTCTACCATGATAGCTAATTAACCTTGTTTTTCTATAGAGGAGGATGATATTCTAGCTTCATGTTATGATACTAAAGGGTTTTATTCTGTTTCTTATGTATACAGGCTAATACAAGACAAAAAATGGGGTTGTGGATTTTCCATAGTGGAAAAATATCAACAATAAATTTGTTATGCCCAAGTGTAATTTCATTATTTAGTTACTCTATCAAAATAAATGCCTTTGCTAAGACAATACCATAAAAGGGAGATTTCAAGGCCCTTCTATTTTTTTTTAATGTGGGTTCAAGGAGGTATGTGTATGTCATATTTTCTTCCTATGCCCCTTTTCTATGATCTTCCAAGGCAATGGTGAAATATTTACAACCAACCCCTTATTCATTGTACTTCTTTGTCTCTCTTCTAGGCTAGGTTTGGGCATAATCTTTCATTTGCTTCTTCTGTATTGGTCTATAAAGATATTTCCCCATCATTGTCTTTTGGAAAGATTTCTTAGAAAGGAATAACTATATCTTCAATGGATATCCTAGTCTCATTGGTTATCTTTGTTAGAAAAATTTAGACCCACTAAAAGAGATTTAGCAACAAAGTGTTATTTTGAGCAAGTCATAATTACATTTGATATATTAATTTTGAATAGCATAAAATTGGGTTTGTAGTGTCATAAATTTTTACCCTTGATAATTTCACAATACATTTTTCTCCCTCCTAAGTGCATGGACCTATCTGTACACCTAATTTCTTAAATTATACATTTATGGCCCATTTTAACATTTATCAAATCATTAATTTAATATTTTGGCTTTGACACCTTAAACCCAAAAAATATGATTGCGACCAAGTCGCCTAGGGCAACTTAGTCCCCCTATTTTTCCTCCAAAATTGAAAATGTCAAAGTCAACATTTAATTATTTGAATTTCAAATATCCAATGTTGACTATCAAAATTTATTTTTTGGGAAAATAGAATTATTGCATATAAATAAATAGTCATTTGATCATTTGAGAACTAATTTAAAATCAAGAGAAAAAATTATTGTCAAGAGCACTATCAAGCAAGTCAAGAGAAAACTTATTGTAGCAATTCAATATCAAACCATAATATCAAAGTGTATGTGAGTTTGTTCATGGGGTATGTGCAGGATCATGATGGGCCAAAAAGTGGCAATATGATGGGTATGTGGCTAATGAATTTTTTTTAACCCAAAATTGATGAAAGGAAAAGGGTTTTTAAAGGGGATTCTCAAATTTCCACCAATATAAATTATTCCTCACTTTGAATTTAATAAGTAATTATTACTGATTTTCTATTTGAATTATGACTAAAGTCCTGATTGATAGGTTGATTGAAAAACATCTATAGCTTTCAAATGGTATCACATTTTTTGAATCCAAAACATGCATCGCATTATATGCTTCGCATACTATAGGATTAAAAAAAGAAAAATTGTATTTCATAAATTTTTGACCAAGTTAAGGTGGTTTGACATACACGTTTTTATATTTTTTAAAAGTTGTAATAAAAAAATCATAATTAATTATTTACTTGGAAAAAAGTTACAAAAAAATATGCATCACATCAGGACATGAGTCCTCTACTTACATATAAAATATTATAAAAAAATAGTATCATTTTATTGTGGTTAGGGTGGTCAAACAAACACCTAATTCTTATTTTTTCCCTAAAATTTAAGTATTAGTGCATGGAAATTTCAAATTTTCACTAAATAGATTTAAAAAAAAAAAAAAAACCTAGTATTTTAGAAACTACATTCAATTTTCTATAGATTCTATTCTTACATATTTTTGAAATAATATAGATAACTTATTCAAATTTTTACATCAAGTTGCCTAACTCTGATTTTTCTGAATTTTTTGCCACTTAAGGGACTATTTTTTCCATGATGATCCTGCACATACCCCATGTTATGTTATCATATTGTTTGTGATATCTAACCCCTGTAGTTCTTCAAGTAAATTGAGCCAACAACAATCAAGCCTTGATGATATGTGCATAAATTGAGTCCTTTAAGGATGTCATTTTTGAGTGGTAAGTTACAAGTCACAGTTGACTCATCATTCTTTTGTTGTTTAGCTATCTTTCATTGACATTTCCATTGTGGAGGTGGGAACACCAACACAAGGTTTGATTAAGGAAAGACCCTATATGGAACAACCCTTTCTTTCTCTTTGAATGTGTTAGTTTCAAATCTAAAGAAGAATGAGAGAAGTTTGATGGTAAATTGCTCAAAATTGCAATCAAAACATACACCTTGACAAGATACAAAATCTCAATTATCTTATCACTCGATGAAGATTCAACACTGAAAAATATGGGAAAAGAAGGCTTCGATCTAGCCCTAGAGAACTATGAAATCATATCTAGAATTCATCTATTGGGACATAGACACCCATGGTGACATGGTCCTTAGAAATCACCTCCAAATTCATAACACAAGTGTACAAAAATTTCTTCAATCTATTTTTGAAGTCTGAATTTATCAGTAACTTTCCAAAATTAGTGTTTTTCTATCATAATAGTTAATTGCATCATTAGCCTAGTCAAATAATTTCATTTCATTTTAAAATCCATTTCAAGTTGTAAGTCAGTCGTATACCTTGTCCACATATATAAAACCCCTCCTACCTCGAATTGTTAATGAAATACATTAAAAAATGTGCTAAATCCTAAGAGTAAAATCCTAGGCTATTTATCTCATAATTCGGCCTCTAATATCAAAAATAATATCTTATGAATAGGGGGATTTTGCACCTGGAAGAGAGACCCCTAAAGGAGAAATCATAGCCCATGACGTGTTGCACTCTATCAAAGATAATAATTTGTCTTCTTTAATTATCAAGTTGGATATGATGAAGGCATATGATAGGGTAGATTGGGACTTTTTGATCCAGGAACATCAATTTTTTTGTTTTTATTTGAAATGGTTCAAATGGATTCAGTCATGCTTATTAGGGGCTAAATTCTTAGTTGTTATCAATGGGGCTCCAATTGGTTTTTTTAGTTCTACTCAAGGGGTGAGGCAAGGAGATCCTCTATCTCCAGCCTTATTTATCATCATGGAAAAAGCATTGAGTATAACAATTAAAAAAGTTCATAATCAAGGGCTATGGCAGGGATATCCATTCCAAATTCAAGTATTCTAGTAACACACTCTCTTTTTCCAGATGACACCCTATTATTTGGAAAATCTTCTCTATTAGAGGTGAAACAAGTGAAACATGTGCTTGATAAATACTCCTCTGCTTTGGGGAAAAAATTAAATGCTTCTAAGTCAAAATTTTATATTTTTAATACAAAGCTATCTATTTCAAAGAGGCTAGTAAATTAGCTGGGTTTTCAAGTAGTTGAGCTTCCATGTGCATATCTAGGCATTCCTTTTTTACAAGGGTAGATAAAATTTAGTATTAGCATAAGGTCTTAGATAGAATAAAGTCTAGAATCCTATCTTGGAAGGCAAGGTGGTTGTCTTTCTTTGGCTGTATCGTACTAGTAAAGTTAGTGCTAGCAGCCATTCCAAACTACTTTATGGCTATTTTGAAGGGTCCAATAGGCACTATGCAACAAATTGAAAAGCTTATTAAGAATTTTTTGTGGAGAGGTAACATGGTTAAAAAAAAGGTTCCATTGATTTCCTTGGAAAATATTGTATGAATAAAAATAGTGAAGGAGTAGGCATGGATAACCTGTCTACAATAAATTTAGCTTTGGGAGCTAAGCTAGTATGGTGTATGTATCAAAATCCAAATCTGAGGTGGTGTTCTCTAATGCAAGCTAAATATTTGGATGATGACAACCCAAGTATAATTTTAACTATTACAAATCCACGTACTGGTTCAGTTATGTGGAATTTTCTAGTAGCCTATAGGGAGGTTATTGTTCTATATCTAACCTTGAAGGTTCATAATGGGGAAATCATACATTTCTAGAAGGATTCATGGAATGGGTTTCCCCCACTGGCTTCAATTCAAGACCTACTTGAGTTGAGCAAGTTTCATCAGCTTTATGGGGCAGCAAGCTTAAGGATTATGTTGACAGCGTTGAGCCTATCTCAGGGAAAGTTGTTTGGAAGGATTTGATGAGTCCACTCTTAGCACTTAATCAGAGAAATGTGCTACGCATAGCCTTACAGGAGAGGATTGTTTTCTTTTCAGGAGGATTAGATAAATTAATTTGGGTTCCTTTCTAAGAATGGGAACTATATAGTAAAGTAGGGTTACAAGTCCCTTACAATAATTGTGGCTCAAAATAAGTCTCATAGAGCATACTCTTTATGTTGGAACTCAATGATTTTTCCTAAGGCAGGTAGTTTTGCATGGATTTCCCTTCACAAAAGAATACTAACAAGCGATAGGCTAAGTAATCTAGGCTTTGTGGAACCATTTAAGTGTGTACTTTTCCAAGAAGTTAATGAATCTATAGATAATCTATTTGTGGAGTGTGAGTGGGGACAAGAATGTTGGTAGTTTATCAAATTCAAGTTGAATGTTTCTTTTCCAATGCCATATTATTTATGGGATTTGTTTATTGCCTAGCCAATATTGTTTAAAAACTCCTTTTTTTAATGTATATGGAGATTTTCTCCTACTCTTGTAATCTAGATGTGGTGGGAAAGAAACAAATGAATCTTTAGATATCAATCCCAATCAATCATACAAATTAATAATAAGATTGAACAAACAATCTTAGAGGTAGTTAACTCATTTTTTTAAATCCATAAGAATATATCTTCAGTGGTCACAAATTGGGATAATTGGCTTCTTCAAAACTAGAAATTTATATATTTTCCTTTCAAAGGTGCTCAAATGATTTCCCCCTAGTTAAAAATTGACAAAAGTCAGGTTCAATGGCAACCTCCTACAAAAGATTTTCTCAAGCTTAATTTTGATGGTTCTTCAGGGGGGAACCCAAGTTTGTCATTAGCAGGAGTAGTTATTAGGGATTGGAAAGCTTCTCTATTAATAGTTAAAGCTATTCATTTGCTAAATAGCACTAATAACATTGCAAAGGGTCAAGCAATTCTTCAAAGTCCACAGTTAGCAAAATACATGAACATTCATAAGCTACACATTGAAGGTGATTCTATGATTGTAATCAATGCTTGTAAAGAAAGAATCATACACAATTGGAGATTATCTTATGTATTGGAGAAAGTTTGGAAAATAATGGACTCCTTTTTTGAAGTCCAAATTTTAGACACATACTAAGAGGGCAACAAACTGGCTGATAGGGTTGTAAATATGGGATGTGATGGTCAAAATTTTGAGGTAGTTGGACACCAAGAGATAGAAAAGTATTATCCTCAATTGATAAAGCTTGCCACTATTTAAGGAAATTAAAACAGGCTTTTAAATATCATACCCCCATGGACTTGCTTAGGGTATAGTGATAGGGAAGATGGGTGATATGCATGGCAAAGCTTTCCTAGCTGGCCTAATAACTAGGTTGGGAAGTGTTGAAGATCATCTTGTACGAGATGGATGGTTCTTGATGGAATTCTAATTGATGGTACATTTGACTAGTAGTAATATTGATAAATGATTAATGGTTACATTGCTTTTGTCATCAACACATCGATGGATTTGAGAGGCAGACCTATAGATATGCTTATGGAAGCCATGCCCAATTATGGACATGTGTTGCTTGCATTGAGTTTTGTTTAATGTTTGTTGTCTTGTAGGTACAGGGAGCTATGATGATCAAGAGTGCAACAAAAAGAGTGGAACTAGGAGAGAAATTTTTGCATAAACTATTACAAGTTATATATGTGGTGAATTTAAAGGGCTCACCTTCTCATGACAACAAAATATTCCCCTTTAATTACAAATAAGATATGCAGATTTTTTTATTGGCTATAAAGGGATGTGGTTGTTATGTTTCATCCATTTGAAGGTGTATTCTTATTTATCACTCTATAAAGTAGTCTAGTTGTAGAGAGGTAGCAAGATGGCTTTCAAACCCTGGAATTGCATAGTGAATATGGCAGTGCAACCATGGGAGCTTCCTTTTGAAGAGTACCTATCCCATGACTATTTGAAGGTGGTATTCAATTTGAATTGCCCTAGGCTTGAGGAAGTTGTTCACACAATTCTTGGCATGGAGGTGACAAGCCTGCATGCAAGAAGAATTGTCTTTCCATCTCAGGTGCTCTCTCTTTTCCTTTCAAATATCATGGATTTACTGTAGTCTTACTGGGAGCTAGTGCTAATTGCAAAGCAATTTGTCAAACCCCAATTTCTTCAAAATAATGGTTTGTTAATTGTTATTCAAAGTTACAATGTCTTTCCTGGGGATGGGGACATTGGAGGTTTGTTTCCAAGAGATTTTATAGGACACCAACATGGGTTTGAAGAAATTTATGAATCTATCATATTGACCCTGTAATACAAAAGTGATAGTAGGTTGTTGAATGCATTAAGGAAGAACTGTCAAAGGGTTTGTGTGAACATAGATATGGCCATAAAGGAAAAATATTATGTTATCTCTTTCCTCAATTCTCACTCTCCTCATTCTCCCATAAACTTTGCCAGGATGAAGGGTCAAGGGAATTCCTCTTGCTTCAATGCAGGTCGTGTGGAAGTGGAGGTTGCTTATGATAATGTAGAAAATGTGAGCATGGGAGGAAAAGGGTTGCTAGCTCACCCATGCTTGTCTTAGGGGAGTCAAATAGTAAATGATCCAGTTGTAGGCTATGGCTCCTGTGTGTGTGGGGTGCATGCTCGCTTTGTTCCAGTTATAGAAGATGGTCCTACTGCCTATGATATTCAAGCTCTGGAGAATGAAAAGGTTCAAGATGAAAATTCAATCTAGGTTGTTCAAGTGGAAGAATAGCCAGAGAGTTAGCAAGCAGGTTTTTTTGGAAATTTTGCATTATACCTGGGTCTATTGGATCGATGGAAGGTAGATATACAGAATGGGTCAATATTTCTTTTGAAGATTTGTAAATAGTATCAAAAAAATGTTATGATTTTTTTGTTTCACGTGCACTGTAATGTTATTTTAATGGACAGTTTAGGGAAATTTTTGGATTTTAGTAAATCCATTTTCATATGATATAAATCATATAATCTTATGTACAAACCTATTTTATTATAGATATAAATATATTGACATTTTTCCTTTTACCCAAAAAAAAAATAAATCCTAGGGTTTCACTTTTTCCCCATTTTAGGGTGATTTGGTTGGTAAATGGACTTCTCCTTTGGGTATTTTAAAAATAAATATTGATGGTTTTTCTAGGGGTAATCATGGTGAAGCAAGGATTGGTGAATTTTGTGTTATAGTAAGGCTCTAGTTCATTTCTTTTTCTCTTTTAGTATAGAGTTTGGTACTAATAATTAGATGGGGGACCATGCTATCCTTGTGGTTTTGTAGAATACTTGTGTGTTGTTTTGGAAATAGCTTATTTGTAAATTGGATTCAATAATTTTAGTCTCTCTTTTGAGCAAAGGAAGTTTTGATGACTATTCTTGATAGTTGGCTTCTTTTGTAGCACAAATTCCTTACCTTTCTCAAAACTTTGATTCTATTTCATTTTTCCATATACCTCATGAATAGAATGTTGTAGATTGTCTTGCCAAATGGCTCTTAAGGCTATTCCTATGTGGAAATTTTCAAATTGGGAACCCCTACCACCTAATCAATCTTCACACTTAGTTTAGCTTCTTCAAAATGATATGGGTTGAGCATTGTTACTCTTTCTTGGTATTGTTTGGTTTGTAGATTTTTTCTTTACTCTTATTTGTTTGTGGTGGGGGTTCAGTCGTGAACCTCCTTCGATATTTCTCTTTTTTTCTTTTGACAATAATTATTGTTGTTAAATATTCTTATGCAATCTTTTCAAACTTCTTTATTAATATATTTTTAACCTTTTTTCTCTTCCACTACCAATCCATTAAAAAAATAGTGTTTATAATTGTATAATTAAATATTTCTATTTTACAACTAAATATTATATTGTCATGTTTTTATATATTTATTTTTGTTTGAATATAATATAAATGTATTTCATAAAAATATCACCTTTAATGGTACATGACAAAATACTACATTTAAATGACAACCAATTCAATGATAAAAGGCTAACATGTAATCTTCCAAAAACAATTTTAGCCCCTGTGCAAATTGTGGACCCGTCCTATTCTCTTGTGTTTCACACCGTCAAATCCAGAGGCCATTCTTGCTTGTACATATCAAGATAATCTGAGTCAAATCCCAAGCAGATCACGTGCCCCTTCAACGTCGTCCTGTACAATAATAATTTCTCAAGGGAGAAGCGTGTGGAGCCTAAGCTTTGAACATCCTCCACAAGCAAACGTTTGAAAAGACTCCGTGAGCTGTGTGGATGATTACCCTTTTAACTCTTCTTCCATAGAGATCTTTGCAAATCATTTTGTCTTGTATTTTACTTAACCTATTCTATACCAGCTCAATTTGCTTTTGTATTATCTTCCATATTGATGCTTTTATATTCGACCGAGACACATTATCAATGTTGACAGAATCATACTAGTTAATGTTAATTGTTATTTTACATGACATTGTTACCAGCTATGAGCTTTGTGAATTCACGAAAATCTAGCAAACTTTTATCTCAGTACTGTATTCTCATGACAGAAAGAGATTGATTTGGGCCAAGGCAGGCGCTCTTTAATACGACGAGATTGTCGTAATCTCACCACCCTAATACTGCTTGCAATGTTTACATCCAATATCAATCAATGAACTGTAACGTAAAATTGCAGCTGTAAGGAAAGGATTAAAAACACATAAAAAAAAGTATGTGGCCAAAATACCTGCTGCGTAGAACAGTTTGGATTCGTTCCAAACAGTTTTGGGTGAATTTATAGCATTTCTATTCATTTGTTTGAGGGAAAATCGAGGAATTGTTTAAGAATGTGTTTGATTCGGTCCAGTCTTCCCTTTCTTTTCAATACGTCAGATCTATCAGATTCATGTTTTGTTTTATTTAAGGAGCCCACAAAGCAACATATTCTTTCATTTCACCTTATCGACGTAGAATAATCACAGCCAACAGTTTTTCACTTTCTCTATGTGATCCTAATTTTTTCCTGGGGGAAGAACTTTTTATTTTGGATTTGTAAGAAGACCATCAACATAAATTACTGGTCTATTTAGATGTTGGACAGACCACACTAAATTTCCCAGACGAGCTTTCTTTTTCTGCGTTTGTAAGGAAAACATAATAGAGACAATTTAGGGTTGTAATGCCTCTGTAAGGAGAGGAGAAATCGAATCTCTCTGTGTAAAAGAAAGATGCAGCAGCTGCAGAAAAGATAATGAAAATTAACTTACAAACGATATAACCATGCCATGTGTAGCTGAACTTCTTTAAACACTATCCATGATGAATTTACTAGTAGAAAGAGACAATTGTTCCGTGGGCCAACATCGAACAATTTAGGTTTGGAATGATATGTCAACTTTTAGCGAAAATGTTATCATGTTTTTATTGACTGCTAAAGTCCTTGAAGTCATTAATGACTAACATGGATTGGCTCACCATGTGGACCGTGGTTAATCAATTTAAATTTTGAATGATTGATTGCAGCCCATAGAAGGGGGGTCCAATCATATTTGTGAGCTACATCCGCCTTTTTGTAGTGAAAATTGGGATGGTACCGGGATCTTTGGAAGCATACCCTCAGATTTTTGTTCAACTTGTCTAATGGTTCTTTCTATTTGTATTTGATGTAACCTCCAATCATTGTGTGTTAACTATTTTTGTTTAATGATGTTTAAGATAGTAATTGAATTTTTGGAAGCATAATAATTTTAGATTTTTCTCACTTGTCTAGGGTTTTTTCCTTAGATATTTTTCAACTTATCTAATGATTCATTCTATTTGTATTTGGTGTCACTTCAACTCATTTTTTGGTATACTATTTTGAGTAATCAATTAGGGTTGTGGGAATGCTATGCCATGTTTGAGGTCTAGTGGAAGTGGTTAATTGACTCCACCCAAACTTTAGATTGAATGAAGTGATTGGGTAAGCTGTAATAGAGCTATGGATAGATGAGGATAAAGTTCATTTTAGGAAGCCAAAAGAGGATGTTCCTTGAGAATCTCAAGCATAAATTAAAAAATTGAAGAGATTGGAAAAATTATGTAAGCATTGGTACATAATCTTTAAATGTTCAATGTTTTGAGGAGGAATGAAATGAATCAATTGGATCCTAGAGAAACCTCAACTTGAAAATGTATTCAAGGTTAAAATGAAGATGAACCAAAGGAAATAGGGTTCCACCTTTTATGAGATGGAACTAAAGAGCCTATTTCGCACTTTAGTTCATTAGGAAACTAAGATCCCTCAACCAAGTGACTCAATTGAGGGAAGGACTAAGGGTTTCTTTGTGTAATTAAACGGGGGTTCACCATTAAATAAATATTCAAAGGAGAAATGAAAACTCTTATGCACAAAACCCTACAAAATTGAAAGCATTAAAACAAATTGACAAATAACATGAAACATAAATGTACCTGGAAGAATGGAGAGGTCAAAATAAGATCTAAAAACCCTAAAAAATACTATTTTAAGGTGCACTGGGACTGATATTCCAAGCTTGATGATTTAATCCTACTACATGGATCTCGAAAGAATTTGGAATCTTCTGGTGACATTTTAGGATCTACAAAAAATTGACAAAAGAGCTATAGTGGGACTCATATGCCTAGAGGGGAAATTTAGTCCCAGTACTAGGGTTTGATTGATATTTATGTAGCCTCTAGTGATCTTATGTAGCTTTTGTTTGGTATGATCTTCAAGTTCAAAAGTTTGAATTTTGTCCTGTAGGTGAGTTTCCATGAAGATGACAACTTCTTGACAATTTTTGAAACTTTGTGTTCAAAGGATCTTCAAGCTCCAATTCATCTAGATCTACAATCACACATCAAGAGGAAAACATGTTGTTGTGTTAGGGAATAGTTGTTTTCCTCACTCAAACTTCATTTTGGTAATTAAACCTTGAAATGAAATGAAATAGCACAAATGAATGATGAATGAACAAAGGTAATGTTGCAACACACAAAACCCTTGAAATGAAGGTTGCAAATTTATATGAAATGGCTACAATGGATGTGGATCTTGACTCTTGATTGAATGCTTTAAACTTTATCTTGAATTATTGCGTGAATCATGAAACCTACATCAAAAATGTTAGCTCATGTGGACACAAGAAATGGATGCTTCACTTCCTTGTCCACAAAAAGGAATAAGGAGGAAAGGGATCCAATTTCATGATATTCACATTCAGGAATATCTTAGTGAACTCAACCCAATGAAGGATGTGAGATATCTGACTATAAGATATCCTTAGAGATGATGGAGACAAGAAATAGGTTCACCACCAAGTGTAAACATGGAAAATACAAAATGTTTGAAAACACAATGTGATATGAAAACTAATACTAAATGACCTAAGAATGCAAGTAAAATGTCCCAGAAAATTAGGAAACTAAAAATGTGCACCTGGAAACTTTTTGAAGATGGAATGGAGCTCTGGAATCCTAGTAAACATGTTGTTGATGTTGATTGGGACTCATATGCCAAATTGGGCAACTTAGTCCAGTTTCGGGAAAAATGTGTTGGAATAGGTTTCAAAGAAATGGGTACTCAGATCTACAAAATTCTTGTTTAGGTCTGGGTAGTGGGACTCATTTTCCAATGGTGGTGAATCATTCCACTTTTGGATTTCTAGAAATTTAAAACAAGAAATTGTAGCCATTAGTCTACTTTTCTACTCCTGATTCAAATCCAGGTTCGAAACTATAGAATTCAACCTTTAGATCTTCTCCAAGCTTCTCTTAGGATGTTGACAAATTTGACTTGCTTTGACCACTTTTCCAATCTTAACCTCTTGGTAAATTTGCAACCTAGCCCTGCAAATCACACACAAGAAGAGGGAAAAATGTTGTGGGGTTAGTGAATAGGGGTTTTCATTGATCAAACCCCTTGTTGGTAATTAAACCCTTTAAATAGAATGAAATAGAATAGAGAATGATGAATGAACAAAACATAATGTTACAACTCACCAAACCCTTGCAATAAGATGCTACAAACATGTAAATAATGGCTCCAATGGATGTGGACTGGAACTCTAGCTTGATGTTGATAGATCTTAAATGTAATGTTTGCTTGAATCACACAAACCTACACCACAAATGTTATCTCTAAAACAATGTGATGCAAACAATCTTTGGCATGATGGAAGACACTTGAAAATGCTCTTGAATGCTTGATGATCTGCGCTTGAAATGCCTTTAATGCTCTTTTGAATGCTCAAATTCTCTTGTAAACTATATGCATGGATATTTGAATGCTAGTAATGAAAATGAGAGAAAGAACCTTGTATTTATACTCAATTATGCAATAATTCCTAAAATTACAACATCATAGGCTGACCCTAGATCTTGGAGAATAAAAACCCACAATAATTTTGAATTAAATTTGAAATATGAGTTAAAGGGGACTCATTTGCCACCCTAGGTGAATGGGTCCCACCTAAGGGGACTCATTCGCCCAAAATTGTGAATGAGTCCCACCTTAGGAATTTAAGGTGGGTTTTGGGATTTTAATGTTTGAAATGATATTTGTCAGGATTATTCTCAAAAATACACATAAATAAGGCTTTTGGATGCAAAATGGGGCCAATTAAAGCATAAGAAAGCCGAATTATTAATGACAAGCCTAGAAAAATGTGAAAGTGTGTTACAACACTTTACAACACTTTGAAACAAGGCTTGGTAAATGATGAAAAGAGGTTTTTTTATTAACAAGACCCTTAAAAAGTGTGAACGTATGTTACAACACTTTACAACACTCAAGTAAGGTACCACTTGAATCCTTTTAGTTCACAAGGGCCCAAGACCTAGTGTGAATGTGTTATCCACATTACAACATTAAATCAAGGCAAAATTAAGCCAAATTCACAATGAGGGCCCAAACGAGAGAAAAAAGTAGAAGGGTTAATTTTTCAATGTCCACATCTCACAAACAGACATGATGCATGAAGGCTTTGACATGATGCTTGAATCTTGAATGTAGCTCCAAATGCTTGATGATTTATTCTTGAATTCTCTCTTGATCATAAATTTGCTAAGATACTTAGATAATTGAATTGCTTAGGTGAAATTATGTGAAATAACCTTGTATTTATACTTATTTATGCCTAATTTCCCAAAATTGCAACACTACAAGCCAACATAAGATCTAGGATAATAAAATCCCACCAACAATTTGAATCAAAATAGGTCCAAGTTAAAGGAGGACTCATACGCCATGTTGGGTGTATGAGTCCCAGTGGCTTAACCCCAGGACACATACTCCAAGAAGTGTTAAGTTCAATGCAACATTTGAAACTAGGCCCTGAGACCTAGGTGGGACCCATATGCCCAAAGGGGTGTATGAGTCCTGGATCTCTAGATCTAGAACACAACCAAAAACATTAGATTACAAATTTTCATTTGTTAAATGTCTATATTATCCATGAGAAAAATGAATTTAATTAGGCTTGTGGATACAAAATAGGACTAATTAAGGCATAAATGAGCCTAATTTTAACGAGGGCCCAAAGAAGTGTGAAAATGTAATGGGATAATTTTTTCTACACTACATTTAGCCCCCACTTTAGTGAGAGGGTGACCTCGCATCAAACTCACATTAAAGTAGACAAACTCACATCAAGAGGGGTCCAAGTGTACCAATGCTAGTGAGATAGGATGACAACAATCAAGAGGGATGATCAAGCCCTTGGGATAGAGATCCTATGGAAAACCAACATAGGCACTATAAGAGAGGGGGACCAACCACATTCAACACCCCAGGTCATGGAGAGCCAAGAGCGGAAGGCTTCCCTAACTTACCTTACCTTAAAAGAGTGTTAGGAGATGAGGGATGAGAATGATGAGGACTATGAGGTTCTAAGATCACTCTGCAGACATAAAACATAGAATGGGGCTAGGCGAGCCAGTTTTCAGGTTCAACACTACACCTCAAGAAGCTCTCTGCTCGAGGATGAAAGCGCGGTTCTAGGACGATACCGTGACATGCTGGTGTCTCTCCAATGCATTGGAATCCACACAACCAGAGGACTAAAGAGACAAGGTTAAACATAAGAAAATAGACTAACATGCTAGTTAATTACTTCCAAAGGGCCAAAACAAACCTATGAAATAGGCAAGATATGCAGGAATATGATAAAGTAAGTACACAAAAGTTAAGGTGGCAAGAATAATCTCACAGAGGTATTCGTTCACCAACTAGATCCAAGAATACTTCCACCTACACACAATGAAGAGGAAAATTGTTGGGTGGTTGTATAGGGGCCTACCTCAGTCAGACCCCCATTTTTGTGTTTCCACCTCCACAAACAACCAAGATAGCGATAATGGAGAAATAGTATGATAAAGAAGGAAATGAAGTAAGGAACACAAAAGCAATAAAAAAAATGTATTATGCTACTCAAACAAATCATAGAGGAGAGGAGTAGAAAGCTTACTACCTCCACCAAGAGCTCACTAGCTAATGGAGGAGAAAATGAGAGGACTCGAGCCTCTACTGCAATGGTATTGGTTCCACACTTGCTCTATGGACTTGACGAAGTGTTGTTGTTGCTGCTATGGAGTGCAAAGTGTTGCTTAAGAGCTAAAAGTGAATGCTAGAATGCTTGGAGAATGCTTGAAGAAATTGTGTAGGCTTGTGAAGAAGATAGATTGAAAGCTTGGAGAATGGCTTAGAGAGTGTTCTAAAGGATGTAAAGAGATGAAAAGAATGTAGAAGGAGTGAATTTGAAGGAGAGCATGAAGAAAACAACAATATTTAGGTTGGTTAGTCGAAGGGGGGGTTACAAATTGCCCTCCAATGGGAAGTGTAATGCCTTTGTTGGATCTAGATGCAAGAATCTACTAGGGATGTATATACGTCGCATGGACGTTTGTGCATCTCCGATAGTTATTCCTCTACCAAAAATAAAAATGATTGCCAAGTGGAATGAAGGTAGTGGAATTATGTGGAATTTAGCCTTCAAATTTGGTTTTCTAAAGTGAGAAAGAGAAAAAGGGGAATTTGCATAACGGGTGTAAATTCTCTCTTATACATTTTGCCTCCACTTTAGCAAGAAAAAATATTGATGAGTCTTTGGTAAAGTAGATCAGAGAATTAGTAGAGTTAGAGATGTATACCTAGACCGTCGAGGAAGCAGACCATGATCTGGTGAAATTGAGAGTGCAGGACAAGCAAAGGACTTTATAGCCCCATAGAACTATGAAGCTGAAGAATTAAAGTTCCTTACAAGCCTACGGAGCTGCAAGGGGGAAACCCCCAAGATCTCTCAAATGAAGGAAGCTCCGAAAAGAGAGCACCTCACAGGTCCACAGACCTGCGGGCTGCGAGGAAGGTGTCCCCCAAGATCTCTCGCATGGAGGATATGTAGAAAAGAACCTTACATATCTGCATACCTACAAGGAAGTGTCCCCCAAGATATATCACATGGAGGAAGCCAAGAAAGCACCATACAAACTTGTAGACCTATAGGGAAGTTGTCGTTCAAGATCTCTCACTTGAAGAAAACTTAGGAAAGCACCCTCCAGATTTGCAGACCTACAGGGAGGTATCCCCCAAGATCTCTCACATGGAGGTAACCTAAAGAAAGCAGAATCCATAGAGTCAAAAAGTGGCTTCACAGGCACACCCATAAAGTGGCATGTTTACGCGCAAATAGAACATGTCAGAAAGTGGCCATGTAGGCAAGTAAGCCAATAGTCGTGTAGACCGTCAAAAAATTGGAAAACTTTCAAAGGGGTCCTTTGAGAACCATGGCATGAAAAAGGGGTCCACTTAAGGGATTCCTTGTCTGAAAGTAGGTGTTTTATTTCTCAAATTGATTCATCATCAAAGAATCCTTTTGAAAGATGTTCATTTCGTCAAGGAATTTGAAAGGAAGAATATGTCCCCACACGAGGGGAAGATCAAATTTGTTCCTGGCACTTTAGAGGAAGGTTCTAAAGTTCTTTCTTTGCAAACACATGATGAAGGAAACATGTTCCATTAGGGTTTCAAGTTGAGAATGTGATTCTTGAAAAGAAGTTTATGAAGATTCTTGAGAAAAGTTTCATTGGAAACAAATGTGTTTTCTGAAAATCAAAGTGTTGAAAAAGTGGTGTTGTCACACATGAGAGGGACAACTCAAGGAAAGAAGAGAGAAATTTAAGGGAAAAGAAAAAAAGGAAAGAAAACATGAACAAAGGGCATAGGGGTAGCCTAATATTTCATGGTCAAAGCCGCTCATAAATATATATCTATATATATATATGTATGTATAATAATAGTATGTAAAATGAATTGTCAACAACCCCCTACTATATCAGACTATGTGAAGAATACATGAGAAGACAAAGTAAAAATAAAAAAATGGGTCAACATGGTAGGGAAGCCTAAATGTCCCCAATTCTTTGCATCATCCCCAATTTATTGAAAATCAATCACAAACATGGAAGAATGACAATACAAATAGAAGAAGGTTTATGACACCAAAACAAAACCTATATCGAAGCACCAATAGGGGTGATGAGGGTCATCTAGGCACACATAGAATGATCACAGGGAAACATATCACAACACAGACACACACATCTAATCTAAAGATAAAGAAGGGGCCTCCCCATAACATTGATCGACTAAGAGGTTGTCTACTTCCCACTCTAGATCATTATAGGGGGAAGGAGGACAAGCTTGCAGTGGTGGAATATTCAGAGGAGGATCATCTAACCCTCCCACAATAAGGGCTAAGGAAGAGGGCCCCGCAAGGTCCTCTCCACATAGCTCCTATGGAGCTAAGGTCAATGATTTCACAAAAAATGCTAACAAGGCCAGAACCTCATCCAGAGAGTTAAAAATGCACTTTACAGGAGTGCCATGTTTTACTTCAATGGACGAAGAAGGTTATGCCTGTGATTCACCGCTAGGCTCTCAAAGTGATTTGAGAGTGGTGATGAACTCAGGAGAAGCCGAGACTGGTTCCGTCACTAGGATAGAACAACTTAGTGCAGTGTTGCCTTTCAGAGAAGGCGAGCTCATATTACATCCTCTATTTTTGGAAAAACATCACTATACCTCCTGCTTCATCGGAGGAGGTGAAATCCCCACAGATGAGGCAAGAAGTGTGGAGGAAGAGGAGGAGGAAAGAACAACAATAGATATGACTGAGGTGTTCATCATATCTATGGGTTTCAGGAAGGGTTGGACATCTGGAAGGGACATCAACTGAGGCAACTCCACTGAAGAAGTGATGAACACCTGCACCTTTTTGGAGTCAAGTGTATTCACACTCACAGTGGAAGCCAGAAGTGATACAAAGCTAGTTTGAATGGAAGCAGAGGGGAGGAGAGAGGAGGATGCAGTGGGAGGCCCTGATACAGAGGTAGTCATCTCCTCTTCCTTCCTCTATAAGGAGGCCTACTCAGCCATGAGGTCCTTTCACTGGCACTTACGATCATGTGCAAGATCATTTTTGTGACTCTTTGAACTAGAGGCTAGAGGCTATGAAGGAATGAAAGGCTCCTGCTCAGCCATGGGAGTTTCCACTACAACCGTTTTCAGTGGAGGAATAGACTCGTGAATGGGAGTAGGAGGAGCAAGTTGAGAAGCAGAAGGGGGAGTCAACTCAAGTGCCTAAAAAATGATCCTCTTCCTATTCACTGCTTTAGGAGCAAGAGCGGTAGGAGGCTGCATAGGTCGAGATAAAGAGGACTCTCCACGGGGGTTCTTTCCTCTACCATATAGGTAGTACCAAGATCCAAGCAGATTAGTAGGGAGATATGATATTCTGATATTGGGTCTACGCTAAGGAGGGATCATCAGACTCAATGGGTAAAATCCAAGTTTTCTCATCCAATACTCCTCCCAAGAGAGGGGAGTAGATGAGTCATCCTAAGGGGAGGCAGCTAGTTGTGTTACATGAAGAGCCAATTTTGGCTGTCCCTTGCCCCCGGTCTAGTACTTTATGTAATTCTTGTAGAGTAGGTCTATTCTTGGAGGAAGTGGACCAACTCGGGTAGGCCAAAAATGGTCTAGCAAATATCCTTCATGAGACACCAAAGGCTAGTATCTAGTCTCATGCACTACGTGCACAACACTTTAATGGGAGAACTTTAAACACTTATGAATAAAAAAGGTGATTCCATTCATGGAAGCTAGCCAAGGTATTCCTAGCTTCATCCTAAACAAATTTGACTTCAAAATGACATTGAAAAATGTGTCAATGGCCCTACGTCCAACTAGGATGGAAAAATTTATCAAGCCATACGGCTTTAGAGAAAGACCATCGTGTGTACAAATGGTAGATTTCATTTCTTCATATTCTTTTTTATGTAATGAGTTAAGCCACAATGTCTCTTCTGTAATAACATTCACTTGACTCATTGGATCTACTAGGACCCCTATCACAATGTTGCCATTGAGGCGAGCAAGAATAGAGGGAGGCAAGGCCTTGTTATTTAAGGGTAAGTCCTATGAAGTGAATGTTATATCTAGTGAACCAGTCACAGGTTGTGCAGTAAAAGTAACTGTGACCATGTTAACATAGGCCTTAGACTGAGTGAGAGAATCGGTGGGATCAAGAATCATGTTAGCAGAATGTGACGGAAACAAGTCCATGTATATCTGTAGTTCACTATTCACTTTCACCACCAATTTGTTTTCATTTTGTTTGCTTCCATCAAGAAAAATAGTACTGTCCTTGATGTGGTCCTATATCTCATGACACAACTGCATACAACATTCAGTATCATGTCCATTAACTCGATGCTACTGATTGTAGGTACTTGCATCATACCAATTAGTGTATGGTTCCTTAAGAGGTTTAGGGTTTGACAAGGTTATGGTCTTATCCGTCAACAAATTTTGCAAGATGGAGGAATAAGATTCTGATAACTTTATGAACTTTCAGTTGCATCTGAGGCCGTTGTCATCTGCAGTGGCTACTACATTCACAACAACTTTTCCTTTCCCAGAGATTGATACAATGGACTTTCCTTTAGAACGGGAGTGTGAGGAGGACCCCTCGAAATGAACCATCATTTGCTGATACTCTTGTAGGGATGCACAAAAATACACAAAAGAAGGGTATTTCATAAGGGCGAACTTCTCTTGCCAAGGCCTTTGTAGGTTGCCTATGAATACCTTGTGTATGTCAGAATTGGGTAGCAGATATGAGATTTGTGAGAAAAGCGCTTGACACCATGCTATGCAATTAGTAATCTTTTTGTTATCATCTTGTTTGCAATGGATGAGATAAAAAAATTTCATCTTCAGCCTGATGTTAGCTTGAAATTATCATAGAAATTGGTTGACAATTTGGTCAAATGAAAAAATGGAATTATCAGGAAAGGAACAATACCATTCAAGTGCTATATCCTTGAGAGATCAAGGAAATAGTTTGGCCATCAATGCATTGTGATGGAAGAAGTTTGTGCATAAGGCATTAAAGTTGGACACATGTGTTTGTGGGTCCCCTTTTTTGCCATATTTCTCAAATTTAGGAATCTCCATTCCTTGAGGGAAGGGAGTGTTCAGAATCACAACCGACAATGGGCTATGCCGAAAGAAGGGTTGGAAGATATGCTAGGAAAATTCTTGGGAGAGACTCGCTAACTGGCTCTGCATCTTACCCATGTTCTAAAGACGAGTATTTAGAATATGGTCATTATAAGATAAAGGGCCAGTGGAACCTCCTCTAGAACTGCCACCAAAGCCACCACCAGAACCATTGGTGTGAACTCGATCAGAACCACCACTAGGGCCATTGCCACTAGTAGGGCCTTCACCGGAGCCACCTCCGCTTCCAAAGCCACCACCATGACCTCTACCAGAACCACTTCCACTAGAAACACCCCTACTACTGAAGCCACTACCACTACCAAAGCCTCCACGACTCATCCCACCAAAACCTCCACCACTAGAGGTGACAAGAGGGGTGAAGCTAAAACCCAAGGTGATCTTGTTCACTTTGACAGTGTCGGGTCCCTTAGAGGTAGAGGGGATGTTGATCGAGGGTATGGTATCAGTCATGTATATAGATGTAGGAGGCATCAATAGCCCTAGCTATCTCTCATGATCTTCAAAAGTGGCTCCTCATATAATTTTATGATTGTTTGGAGGAGCACATGCATCTGTAAGACTAGAGAGACTAGCCAAGAGTTATATGCTTGATTGGTCTTTTCCTACCATATACTTTAGTTCGCTAATAACTTAGGCAGCCCTAGCCAACTTTGGGTCTCTTTCCAAGTGATGTTCTAAGTCACTCAACCCTTTGTTGAGGGTAGAGACATATTCTATAGGTATGTGAACAATTTCATGCTCATCTACTGATGATCATGTAGGGGACACAAGAGGAGTGGGGACATGATCGGTCTCATCAAAGAATCCTATCTCGCCCCTTGACAACTACTCCTACATGACCAGACCAACGATGGGACTAGAGAAAAAGTACTGTAGAGAAACCAGTAGTGACCTTCATCCTTTCCATTAGAAGGTGTCATATACTTCTCCTAACAATATACCTGGAGGTTGTGGACTAGGTTGTCATGCTCATAAACCTTCACAACACTCAGAGGCACAGTGGTCATAAGGTATAAGGGAAAATATTCAACAACAATGGATGAACAAATGTTGGTTCACATTGGGTTCACCAAAAATGTAAGAGAGGGGAACCAACCACGTTCAAGGCCCTAGGTCATTATGATCCAAGAGTAGAAGGTTGTACTAACTTACCTTAGATTAAAAGAGTGTTGGGAGATGAGGGATGAGAATGATGAGGACTATGAGGTCCTTCGATCACTCCGTAAACCTAAAACATTGAATGAGGCTAGGTGACTTAGTTTTCAGGTTCAACACTATGCCTTAGGAAGCTCTTTTCCTGAGGAAAGAAATGTAGTTCTGAGATGACAACACAACATGCTGGCATCTCTTAGGCACAATAGCATCCACACGACTAGATGAATAAAGATACAAGGTTAAACACAATAAAACAGACTAACGGCCTAGCTAATTACTTCCAAAGGGCCAAAACAAAGCTATTAAGTAGGCAAGATATGCATAAATATGATAGAGTAAGTGCACTATAAGAGTTAAGGTGGCAAGAATAATCTCACAGATGTATTTGTTTTCCAACTAGCTCCAAGAATACTTCCACCTAAACATAATAAAGAGGAAAATTTTTGGGAGTCTGTATAGAGGCTTGTCTCAGTCAAACCTATGTTTTGGTGTTTCTACCTCCACGAACAACCAAGATAGCGATAATGGAGAAATAGTATGATAAAGAAGGAAATGAATTAAGGAATGTAAAATCACTACAAAACAGTGTTATGCTACTCAACCAAATCATAGAGGAGAGAAGTAGAAAGCTTACCACCTCCACCAAGAGCTCACTAGCTAATGCAAGAGAAAATAAGAGGATGCGATCCTCTACTGTAATGGTATTGGTTCCATAATTTCTCTACAAAGTTGACAGAGTGTTGTTATTGCTGGTATGGAGTGCAAAGTGTTGCTTGAGAGCTGAAAGTGAATGCTACAATGCTTGGAGAATGCTTTAAGAAATTATGTAGGCTTGTGAAGAAGATATATTGAAAGCTTAGAGAATGGCTTGGAGAGTGTGCTAAAGGATGTAAAGAAATGAAAGTCATGTAGGAGTGAATTTGAAAGAGAGCATGAAGAAAATGACCATATTCAGGTTGGTTAGTCAAAGGGGGAGTTGCCAATCAACCTGCAATGGGAAGTGTAATGCCTCTGGAGGCTCTAGACTCAGGAATCTACTAGGGACATAAGCATGCCATGTAGATATCTATGCATTGTGCGAGCGTTTATGATAGTTATTCCTCTGTCAGCAATCAAAACGACTACCAAGTGGAATGAAGGAAATGGGCTTATGTGGAATTTAGCCTTCGAATTTGGTTTTCTAAAGTGAGGAAGGGAAAAAGGGGAATTTGCATAAGGGGTGAAAATTCACTCCTATACAAGCACAAAAGAACACAAATGTGAATGATGTATGAAGCAATGTTCAACAAGGTACAATCATACACAGTCAAAGACATAAAGAAGAAATAAGAAGGAACAAGAGTGTGGATCAAGCCTCGATAGTATGTCTAACACACTGTGGACCAGGTCTAAGTTGTTTGTCCAAAAAATGTTTGCTAGTGGAAAACAATGTCCACTATTCAAAAAAACACATGCTCACATGGACTAGTGGAATCTAGTATCCACTAGGTGAGCCCCAAGTGAGACACATACACACATAGCTAGAATGTGCCCACAAAAACAAGCAAGTGGCTATGGAAAAGTCATGCCTAAGGTCAGCTCCCATACATACTAACCATACAAAATATATACATCCTAATACCTTTGATAAGGTGCCACCCAACATGAACAACAAGATCCATGAGGCAAGGAAAGCTTCGTATGCTAACACCCATGAACAAACATTATGGCCCCATGGGCAAGCAAAGTGTGTTATGCAAGGTGGCCATATAACAGTTATTATAAATGAAAAATAATGTAAAGTATGTTCAAAGGGGTTTTGCATAGTTCATGTAAGGTCTTAACTTGGGGAACATCATGCTTAATATCTCTAAGAGAATACCAATCAAATAGTAGAAGATTTACAACTTAGAGGATGCAGTGTGTCACATCAAGTCATTAAAAGGAATATAATATGGTAAGAGAGATCATGCTTTTGAAGGAACTTACACCCAATGCACCATAAAGATAAAAACACATCACATCAAATAAGAAGAACACATAATGAAACATGAGTTGTAATTGAAATGCAAAAGAATAATGCCAATGTATGCCCCCACTTTAAAGAAATCCCTAAACACCATGTTATGATCAATTACTTCAAAGTAGCAAATGATAAATGATAAAATTAAAGAGGACATGAGATCTTATTTGGAAAGCCCTATGCCACACATATGTTTCCAAATAAAGCTACGTCATGAAAAGGGGTTTCCCCCAAAATGATATCCCAAAATCACATAAGGGATCCATGGATTTGAGGTCAGTATGTCTTTGTTGTAATGTTGTTATAGAGCTAAAAAATGTCATCGTTTCCCAAATATTTATGGATCAAGGAAGAATGACACAAAGACAAAGAAAAAAAAGGGAAGCTTTTGGGTCAACATAGAAGAGACCTAAATGTCTCAACACCTTGTGTTATCCCAAAAAGGAAAACACAAGACAAAGGAAAGGTTTATGACATATAGAAGAATGTAGATAAAAATAGAGGAATGTCACAAAGAGAAATACGCATCAAATACAATAGTAAGGGGATATAACATTACACACATGCAATCAAGCACAACATTGAAAAGAAATAAATATCAGACCAGTAAGGAACATGCGAGTCAACCTATAGCAATTCATCCACATCCCAATCTTGTTTATCATATATGGCTGGAAGATAGCTAGCCCAAGGGACAATAGTAAGTGCTGAACTAGGGAAGCACCAAGTTCAACACATGGTGAGTCACTCTTTTTAGGAGGATCATCATAGTTGTTATCATCTAAGCTCTTGGAAGAAGAAAACAATAAATTCAATTCAGTATGCACTTCTTCATCAATTTTAGCAATCTCATCATCATCATGCAAGTTAATCACAATAGGGGATCTAATGAGAATGTCCAAAGAAGGTTCTAGTCAAAGGGGGAATTACAAATTGATCTCCAATGGGAAGTGTAACACCATTGTAGGCTCCAGACACAAGAATCTGTCAGAGATGTAAGTGTACCACATAGACATCTACACACTACATGGGCATCTCCCACAGTTATTCCTTTGTCGATAATCAAAATGACTGCCAAGTGGAATGAAGGCAATGAGCTTATGTAGAATTTAGCCTTTGAATTTGGTTTTCTAAAGTGAGGAAGGGAAATAGGGGAATTTTCATAAGGGGTGGAAATTCACTCGTATAAGAGCACAAAAGAGCACACATGAGAATGATGTATGAAGAAATAACAACGTACAAGCATACACTGTCAAAGGATTAAAGAAAAAGTAAGAAAGAACAAGAGGGCAGATCAAGCCTTGATTGTATGTCTAACACAATGTGGACTAGGTCTAAGTTGTTTGTCCAAAAAATGTTTACAAGTGGAACACAATGTCCACTATGCAAAAAAACTACATGCTCACATGAACTAGTGGAATCCAGTATCTGCTAGGTGAGCCCATAGTGAGACACATACACACATAGCTAGTACGTGTCCACACAAACAAGCAAGTGGCTATGGGAAAGTCATTCCTTAGGTCGACACCCATATGTACTAAACATACCAAAGTTATACATCCTGTTAACTTTGATAAGGTACCTCACAACATGAACAACAAGATCCATGAGGCAAACAAAACTTCGTATGCTAAGACCCATGAACAAACATTATGGCTCCACAGAAAGGAAAAGTGTGTTATGCAAGGTGGCCATATAACAATTATTATAAATGAAAAATTGTGTAAGGTATGTTCAAAGGGGTTTTTCTTCATTCATGTAAGGTCTTAACTTGGGGAACATCATGCCTAATATCTCCAAGAGAATACCAATCAAATAATAGAATATTCACAACTTATAGGATGCAGTGTGTCGCATCAAGTCATTAAGAGGAATATAATATGCTAAGAGAGATCATGCTTTTGAAATACCTTACACCCAATGTCACCATAAAGAGAAATATGCATCTCATGAAATAAGAAGACCACATAATGAAACATGAGTTGTAATTGAAATGCAAAACAATAATGCCAATGTATGCCCACACATTAAAGAAATTTCTAAACACCATGTTATGATCAATTAATTTAAAGTAACAAATGATAAATGATAAAATTAAAGAGGACATGAGAGCTTAATTGGAAAGCCCTATGCCACACATATGCTTCCAAACAAAGTTACGCCATGTAAAGGGTTTTCCCTTAAAATGAAATCCCACAAGCACATAAGGGATCCATGGATTCAAGGTTAGTATGTCTTTGTTGTAATGTTGTTATACATCTCAAAAATGTCATCATTTTCGAAATATTCATGGATCAAGGAAGAATGACACAAAGAGAGAAAAAAAAGAGAAGCTTTTGGGTCAACATAGAAGAGACCTAAATGTCTAAATTCCTTGTGTCATCCCCAAAAGGAAAGCACAAGACAAAGAAAAGGTTTATGACATATAGAAGAATTAAGATACAAATAGAGGAATGTTACAAAGAGAAATACACATCAAATGGAATGGTAAGGGGATATCAATTTACACACATGCAATCATGAATAGCATTGAAAATAAATAAATAGAAGACTAGTAAGGAACATGCAATTCAACCTATAGCAATTCGTCCACATCCCAATCTTGTTTATCATATATGGGTGATAGAAAACTAGCCAAAGGGACAATAGTAAGTGTTGAACTAGGGAAGCACAAATTTCAACATGTGGTGAGTCACTCTTTTTAGGAGGATCATCACAGTTGTTATCATCTAAGCTCATGGAAGAAGAAAACAATAAATTCAATTCATTATGCACTTCTTCATCAACTTTAGCAATACCCTCATCATTGTCCAAGTTAATCACAATAGGGGATCGAATGATAATTCCAAAGAAGGTTCTAGTTCCTGTTGTGGTTGCAACAGAGGATCTTTTTGTTATGGCAAAGAGGGAGACTCATCGCGTAATTTTTCAATTGCATTTAGATGTTTATTTTGTTTGTTGTTTTCTTCATTTGACCTTTGAGTAATAGCAGGACATCTACACCTATGCTATCTAGCATTTTTGTTTCTTTTAGTATGATTTTCAAGTTTTGGTTTGTGTAGGAGCAAGTTTATCAAGCATAGGCTTCTTTGCTTCCCTTAGAGGAGGAGAGGAATCAACCATGGGAGGTTGTTCAACCACTTTATCTTTAGCTTCTTAAACTTGTTTTATCTTAAGAGGAACAATGGGATTGTTTTTTTTGTCTATTGGTCATTTTTAGGAGATAAATACATGATCTATCTAGGTTTGGTCTTGGTAACTTGGAATAGATTTTGTTTTAATCACGGTTTTGTCAAGGATAGGAGGATCAATCATAGGTTAAGCCATGTTTCAAAGGGATAATTCTTCTATGAATTTTCATAAAAAAAACTAATAGGATTTGAAAAAAAATCTTCACGAGGTTTAGTAAGTTCAATAGGCTTGGGCGAAAATAAATTCAATGAAAAATTCCAATGGGAAGACACAAGATTAAAGCCATTATGGTGCACAGTAAATATATCATTGTCAAAGGGAAAATTTAAACACTTATGCACAACCGACGGGATGACTTCCATGAAACATAGGTGTGGATAACCAAGCTTCACATGGAATTGATCTGACATCGGGATGATGTAGAATGAGACATCTAATTGTTTCACTCCAAATTTTATAGGAAGGATGATTGAACCTATCATAGGGAAAGAAAAATGATTATTCATTGATATCCATGATTTTTATTTATCACATGTTTCTTGATAGAGTTCATGCACAAGTAACAATTATTCAGTGATCACATTCTCTCCACAGATGGGGTCAATTAATATCCCATTAGTGGGATTTTAATTATTGGTTGGCTATGTAAAGAGGACCAACAAGTGGCTTTCTGATTATATCTTTCGATGAGAAAGCAATGTCAAGAGGTATTTTAGTTTGGACCTTATGAGGCTGAATTTTTATCAATACAACCCTATTATCCATATGATTTTGTTCATTAGTATCCATGTTGTCATCATTTGTGTCAAAATTCATCACACCACTATTAGTTTCACTAGCTTTTCCAAATGAAATATTATGATTTGGCATGGTGTTGGTAAAGATTTGTAAGTTTTGGTTAGGAGGGAAAATAAAATTATTACCACAACCATTGACACCACATATTTGAATGTGATTGGAATTAATCATGTGTTGCACAGTGTGTTTAAGACACAATGTTTTGTATCATGTCCATTTTCACTGTGAAAATAAAAATATGAATTTGATCTAAAGATGGGAGGTAATGGCTTATTAGGATCATGATTTTTAATGGGGAGGTACGAAAATCCAGTTATTTTCTAGAACTTGTAACATGGTGCTAGGGAGGGTATCAAGTAAGGAAGTAAATTGTCTCTCTAGATCCCCAAATGTAAAATGATTTTTCTTCTTTATATAGCAGCCACTTGGGTATCAAAATTTTTGGTTGGTTTAGGGGGATTTAACTTTGAAGAAATCTTTTATTTTGTTTCCTAAAAGGTTGGTAATTGTTTTGAGTTACAGATTCATACTTCTCAAAATAGCTAGAGGTGGATTTTTTTTCACGACTACTAACTAAGTTTTGATAATCTCGAAGGGTGGTACATATGTTTACAAAGGAAGGAAATTTCATCATACCAAGCTTATCTTGCATATTAGTTTGTATTTTTTCAATGAACATCCATTGTAGGAGAGGATCGAGAATTTGTATGTTGATTTGGGAATAAAGCAATTGGTAGTGTGAAGTGACGTCAGTAACCTTCTCATCATACTTTTGCTTACACCCCATCAAATGATATAATGTCATCTTAGGGGTCATGTGCACTTGGAAATGGTTAATAAATTCCTCAACAATTTCATTGAATGAACTAATTGAGGTATTCAGTAATGAAGAAAACCATTATAAAGTGGTATCTTTCAAGGACCTAGGGAAAAGCCTAGCCAAAAGCATATCTTCAAGGATGAAATCACTGCATAAGGTAGTGTAAGAGGAAACATGGTTAGAAGGATCTCCTTTCCCACCATATTTATCAAAACTAGGAATCTTTATACCTTGTGTTATTGGCATTCTTAATATGTCCAAGGATAAGGGATTGATTTGGACATAATATGATGGTTGGCCATTTTGATTTTGGTTTATGGTGGAAGTTTTTTGTTGAAGGGATGAATTTTTTTGTAAGAGTTAATTAAGGATGGAATCATTGATTGTGTTTTGGGATGGAGGTGAATATGGTTGAGGTGTGTACGTGTTCGAGGGGGAAGTGGTAGGAGATATGATGTGAGATACCATGAAGGTATAAGGATTTCTAGTGGAAATATCCAAGGTAGGAATGACATTACTAATAGGTTGCTTCCTTGTTGTAACTTGAGGGTTGGTGTAGGTAGGAATAGAGACAATGGTTGCATGAGGAGTTTGAGTTCCTCCTTCACTTTGAGAATTATTCAAGGTTTGAGCACCTGTTATTAAGTTAAGATTTTTGGCAAAAATTTGAGCTAAGTTACACACAATCTCTATTCCTTTTTCACATTAAATCATTCACTGTATGTTATCTATGGTAGGAATACTAGTGTTGGAAATGTTTTGAATACTCACTAGCTTTTGTACGTTTGTCGATTCTTCATGGATTTGGATTAGGTTTTTTTGAGGGACACTAGAAAAAAATGTTTCAACACTTGTCATACTACTTGAAGGTAAATCATTCTCAAAGGTATGGTCCTAAATTGCAAATTTTTGTAGGGGCTTCTCTCTTACACTTCTAGGGTTTTTCATCTAAAAGGAGAAAGATATCCCAAAAAAACTTGGAGATTCACTAAAGATTAATGCTAGTATGATTGAAATATGACTAGATTTAATGTCATAAATGTAAAGAACTGATAAAATATAATGAACATTAATGCAAAACCTAAGATATGCAAGTTGTTTGAAAACACAGTGATGAATGCAAATTGACCTAAAAAATGCAAACAAACAATGACAGAATTAAACAAGACTAGAGAGGTGCACTTGGAAACTAAAGTGTGATGTGGAGAGGTTCTAGAATCCTACAAAATTGACTAGAAAATATGACTGGGACACTTACACCAAGTTGGGCGACTTAATCCTATTTTAGGGAGATTCTACTAAAATAGGGTTCTGCCAAATGGTTACTCAGAAATGTAAAATCACTTTTCAGGCATGGTAGTGGGACTAATTCATTATAGATGGTGACTTAGTCCACTAGGAAATCTCAAGAAATTTAGGACAAGAATGTATAGCTTTCTTTCTACACTTCCCTTCGTCATAGGTGTTTGGTTCAGATTCTACTGAAAACGTGCTAAAAGAGGTCTCCAAGATTCCATTAGGGCTTTGTTGACTTGAATGATTTTGATGGATTTTTGACCACTTTTTAACACAAATCTCTTTGAAAAATTTACATACAAAACCTGCAAACACACATGCAAAGACGGGAAAAAGGGTAAAGGGTTAAAGAATAGGGGTTTTCCTTGGTCAAACCCCAATTTGGTAATCAAACCCTAGAAAATGAAATGAAATAAAGAGAGAATGATGAATGAATAACATGCAATGTCACAAACTCACCAAACCCTTGATGTTGAAATCTGAAGATATGCAACAAGATGCTCCAATGGATACTTGAAAGTTCTTAGAATGCTTTAAAATGATTAAGCAAATGATTGGATTGCTTGAATAATGAATGGGGGGTAAAAAGTGAGAGAAAACCCTTTATTTATACTTGATTTTCTAATATTTCTCTAAAATAGCACATTGCAGGCCGACCTAAAGGTTATGAGAATAAAATACCGCTAGAAAATTAAAATTATTTGGATTTTTGTGCCTAGTGGGACTAAGTCGCCCAAGGTGGTGACTTGGTCCCACCAGGGAAATTTTACTAGGTGTCAGGGATTAAATTATATTTAGTAAGGTTTAAGGGGAATATTATAAAAAATACACTTAATTATGGCTAGAAAGTGTATTAAGGGTTCATTTAGACATAAGGAAGGGTCAAATTAGTGATGACAAGTCTAGAAAAGCATGAGAGTTTGTTACAAATCTTTAAAAAACTTTGAAATAAGACTTGGTAAGTGATAAAAATGGGTTATTTAAGTTAATTATAATGAAAGGGCCCTAGAAAAGTGTGAATGTGGTTTACAACACTTCACAAAACTTTTGCAAGACATCCTAGAATTCTTAATGAATCACAAGGGTCCAAGACCTAATGTGAATGGGTTGACCATGTTATAACATTAAATCTAGGCATAATGAAGCCAAAGTCCATGAGAGAGACACAAGTGAGCATAAAATTTTCCAACTATACATTTTTTGGTGACACATTAAGTCCCCACTTTAGTGAGAGGATGAACTTGATTCAAAATCACACTAAAGTGGCCCAACATGCACATTGAGAGGGATCCAAATGCATTGATGCTTGGTAAGATGAGACAACAACAATCAAAAGGGATGATCAAGATCCCATGGAAAATGAATCATTAGCACAAAGGAACACGAAAAAATAAAGATGAAAATAATGAAAGAGAGAAAAGAAAAGAGAGTCAGATCAAGCTTCGATCATTTGTCCATCCAATTGTGGATCATATCTAGGGTGTTTGTCCAAAAAAATAAATGTATACTCACTCTAAGGTGATGAAACTTATGGTTGTCTACTAGGTGAAAATGCCAAAAAGGTGAGAAACATACACTCATGGTTGGTATGCACTCACACATATGGAGGTGGCTATGGGGAAAATTCATGCATTGGGATGGGCTTCCCTTTCAAGCATGCCAAAGTTATACCTCCTGATAAGTTTAATAAGGTGCCACAAAATAAAATGACATTTTGAGCTTCATGAGACAAGTAAAACTTCATATGCTTGGAGCTCATGAAAAAATGTGATGGCACCATAGGCATTCAAGTTGTGTTATGCATGGTGGCCATATAACAAATGAAAAATGCAGCATGCAAGAGATGTTCAAAGGAGTCTTGCTTAGTTAATGCAAGGTCTTTAACTTAGGGAACATTATTTATAATGTCTCCAAGAGAGGACCGATCGAAGAATATAAAATTCACAACTTAGGGGATGTAGTGCGTCACATCAAGCCACAAAGACGAATGTAATATGCTAAGATAGATCATGCTCATGAAAGACATCACATCTAATGTCATCCACAAAGCAAAAAAAATGCATCGTATGAAGTAACAAGGTTGCACTAAGAACCAAGAAAAATACAAAATGAATAATGTCAATGTATTCCCCCACTTTAATGGAATTTCTACACATCATACTATGAGCAATTATTTTAAAGTAGCAAATGAAAAAATAAAAATAAGACTTGAGATCCAACTTGGAAAGCCCCTATTCCAAGTCATACGTTCCCAAGTAAGGCTACATCATGTGAAGGAAAGAGAAAAAAAAGAAGGGGTTGCCCCCAAAATGAAAGCACTAAACACATGAGAGATCTATGGATTTGGGGTCAATATGTTCTTTGCTGCACTATTATTTTTAGAGAGCTCGAAACTGTCATCATTCCCTGAATACATAGAACTAGAAGAATGACACAAAGAGAGCGAGAAAAAAGAAAAACAAACATCTATTTTGGGTCAACATGGAAGAGATATAGGATGTATCGACACTTTGCATCATCCCCAAAAGGAAGACACAAGCGAAAAGAAAATGAAAGGCGAAAGAAAAAGAAAAAAGATTTTGGGTTAACCTAAAAGAGACATTTCCATCTCATTGCCTTGCCTTATTCTGAAAAGGAAAACACAAGAAAAAGAAAAGGAAAAGAAAAGGAAAAGGGTATGTTTGGGTCAACATGAAAGAGAAATTTTGGTCCCAATACCTTACGTCATCCCCAAAAGGAAAAAACAAGAAAAAGAAAAGGAAAAGAAAAGGAAAAGGGTCCTTTTGGGTCAACATGAAAGAAACATTTCAGTCTCGATGCCTTGCATCATCCCCAAAAGGAAAACAAAAGAAAAAGAAAAGGAAAAGAAAATGAAAATGGTCCTTTTGGGTCAACATGAAAGAGACATTCAATCTCAATGCCTTGTATCATCCCAAAAAGGAAAACACAAGAAAAAGAAAAGGCAAAGAAAAGGAAAAGGGTCCTTTTGGTTCAACATAAAAGAGACATTTCGGTCTCAATGCCTTGAATCATCCCCAAAAGGAAAACACAAGAAAAAGAAAAGGAAAAGAAAAGGAAAAGAGTCCTCTTAGATCAACATGAAAGAGACATTTCGGTCTCAATGCCTTGTGTCATCCGCAAAAGGAAAACAAAAGGAAAAGAAAATGCAAAGAAAAGGAAAAGGGTCCTTCTGGGTCAACATGAAAGAATCATTTCGGTCTCAATGCCTTGCATCATCTCCAAAAGTACAAGGCAATATAAAGACAAAAGAAAAGGAAAAAGTTATGTACGACATATAGAAGAATGAAGATAAAAATAGAAGAATGTCAGAAAGAGAGAGAGAGAGAGAGAGAGAGAACATCAAATGACACATCACAGGAGAAAATATTATGCACAAAATAAAGAGAAAAGGGTACGTGCAGGATCATGATGGGCCAAAAAGTGGCGATATGATGGGTATGTTTAGGGTATGTGGTTGACAACCCTTTTTTTACCCAAAATTGATGAAATGAAAAAGGTTTTTAAAGGAGATTCTCATCTTTCCACCAATATAAATTATTCTTTACTTTTTATTTAATAAATAATTATTATTCATTTTCTATTTGAATTACGACTAAAGTCTTGATTGATAGGTTGATTGAAAAACATCTATAGCTTTCAAACAATATCACATTTTTTGAATCTGAAACATATGTCATATTCTATGCTTTGCATACTATAGGATTGAAAAAAAAAAATTTCATGAAGTTTTGACCAAGTTAAGGTGGTGGACATATGAGTTTTATATTTTTTAAAAGTTGTAATAAAAAATTTAATTAATTATTTACTTTGGAAAATTACAAAAAAAATGAATCACATCGAGACATGAGTCTCTACTTATATCTAAAATCTTATAAAAAAATATTATCATTTTATTGTGGTTAGGGTGGTCGAAAGACACCTACTTCTTATTTTTTCCCGAATTTAAGTACTACTGTATTGAAATTTCAAATTTTTACCAAATAGTTTAAAAAAAACCTAGTAGTTTAGAAACTGCATTCAATTTTCTATAGATTATATTCTTACATATTTTTGAAATAATATAGATAACTTATTCATTTTTTTATGTCAAGTTGCCTAACTCTAATTTTTCTGAACTTTTTGCCACTTAAGGGCCTGTTTTTTCCATGATGATCCTACACATACCCAAAAAGAAAGTGCAAAATCCTAGTAAGGTAAATGGAAGTCAACCGATGAGCAAGTCATCTACTTCCCAATCTCAATTGGTATAAGTAGAAGGTGAATAACTCAGTGAAGGGATAGTGAAAAATGCATTACTAGGAAAAGGCTAGCAATTTCTTACCCCCACTGAGTGCAAGGCAATAATGAGCTGAGATAGGTGATGGGAGATTTCATGTAATCATGAGAAGAGAATTTTCTACAACTATTACATGATAATGTGTTTGGTAATGGTTTATGGACTGATTGGACAACAATTATCACCATCAAAATGATAGTTGCTCAGTATTCCTTTCAATTGGCAACATTCATCACTTCTATGTCCAAGAACATGATGATATGCAAAATGTGGAACATTACCATCTTTACGATAGATTACCAACCTATTCAAAGGTGGTAATAATATGAGTCCTTTGTTTAAAATAATTTGTAATTTCCTTTCACATTTAGGTGGTGGACGGAGAGGAAACTTGACTTTTTGCAACTTGCAAGGCCTCTTACGTTTACTAGATTCTCCAACCTCTCGAGAGGAAATTATTGTAGGAGGTTAGGAGATTATTTTATTGTTGCTCTTTTTATTTTTATGAGATAGCAATTATTCTTTAGGAAGAAGGAAATTGAGATTAGGAGGGGAATCAAAGATTACCATGCCATCATCATGAAATCTCCAATATTCTAAAGGAGGCTTGTTGTAATGAGGAGGATCTTGATATCCTAACCCTATTGTTTTTTCATCTTTTGGATTTTGTTCTAAAATTTGATGAATGGAATGTTTATTTTTTATATCACATCCTTGTTTTCTTAAGATGGTAAAACCTTTGCCATAAGTTTCTTCAAGGTTGATTGGGGTATTTGTATCTTTGTGGTCATAGAATGGTTGAGGGGTTGCTTGTTTAGAGGAACTAGGTCCACCTAATGGAGGGAACTTAGGTCCTTCATTTGTTTCAGGATGTAAGTGAAAAAACCTATCAGGAGGTGAGACTATAGGAAGGTCTTGTTGTTTCATGGATGGATAAAACTATGCATTGGCTTCAAGGTTGTCAAGACATTCGCTTAGGAACTCATTCATGTTGTCATCATCTTCTCCAATGATGTCAACATTACGAGGAGGAAATTCATGAGGATTTGAAGGATCATGAGGAAGTTGAAGATCATTAGGATTAGTTCCAAAGGCACAGTTTGACATGTCAATTAAGGATTTTACTGAAATCCAAAACTTATTAAAACAAAAAGCCATGATGCAAATGTATGAAAGTAAACTAAATGGAATAAAAGAACAAATCATGAAAATGTAATAGGAAGCAATAATAGAAAATAGAAATGCAAAAAATTCTCAGGAAATTCTAGAAATTACAGTGCAAAATGTGTAGGAGGACTAAGTCACCGAGTGTGGCAAATAAGTCCCAGTAGTGATTTTTTTGGGATTTTTCAAAAATTTAAATGCAATTTTATGTTTTTTAGATTTTCAGATGCAGCTACAGTATGAAAATGCATAATTTAGTTGTTTTCCAATGAAATATAATACAAAAATGCAAGTTATATGAGCTTTTCACTAGTGCAATTTTTAAAACCCTCAGATGCAAATTAAACAATGAAAAGCCTAATGCAATGTTCATGCAAGTTATTCCTAGGATGTGAATGCACTTGAAATAAAAAGTAAGATGTTGAAAAGTTGAGTTCACCAAAATGAACTGCAAATTTTTGTAGGGGCTTCTCTCTTACACTTCTAGGGTTTTTCACCTAAAAGGAAAAAGGTATCCCACAAAAACTTGGAGGTTCACTAAAGATTAATGCTAGTATGATTGAAATATGACTAGATGAAATGTACTAAATGCAAAAGAACTAATAAAATATAATGAATATTGATGCAAAACCTAAGATATGTAAGTTGTTTGAAAACATAGTGATGTATGCAAAATGAACTAAAAATGCAAACAAACAATGACAAAATTAAACAAGACTGGAGAGGTGCACCTAGAAAATGAAGTGTGATGTGGAGAGGTTCTAGAATCTTGCATAATTGACTAGAAAAGCTAATTGGGACACTTACACCAAGTTGGGCAACTTAGTCATGTTTTGATGAAAATCTACCGGAACACGTTTTTAAATGGGTACTCAAAAATGTAAAAATAACATTTTAGGCCTGGCAGTGGGACTAATTCACCACAGATGGCAACTTAGCCCACCTAGAAATTTTTGGATATTGGGATTGTTTTGTTGATATGTGGTTGTCATTGATGTCAACACTATTAGCATTTAATGTATTGAAGGTTGTATATTTTGAGGATATTGAGAAAATTGTAAAAGAAAGTGTTAGGTTCCCAGTGGAATTGTGGAGGTCATGAAGGTGTCTTTTCATATACATTGCAGAGAAACTGTTGTGGACTAAAGGGTTTATAGCTAAGTGTATCTAGTCCATCGTCCAAAAATTTCAGAGGTCCGCATGAAAATTTGTTCAAGTTATAAAGATCTATGTTCTGACAGTTTTTTTGTGGTCTTTGTTAGTGTTCTTGATTAAAGTTGGTATAGTGCTGGTAATTATAGGTATTGTAGATGTTTCTCTATTGTTTCTTGGTGCTCGTGGATGTTTCTACACCATGCTCTATCTTTTTTGTACACCCACATTGATCGGTGTGCTCATGGTCAAAGATTTTTCTCGGTATGTTTAGTTTTTGTGTTCTTGGCCGACATGGTGGTTGTAGTGTGTTCTGGATCCTTGAATATTTAATTTTGAATGTTTGGTGCAGTCAATGGTATTGTTTTGGGTCACATCATGGTATGGGTCAATGGTGTTTGATCCACATTGAAAATTTATTTGTAAATTTGGGTCGACATTGAAAATATGTTTTATATTGCTAGCTGACTAAGTTGTTGATGTAATTTCATGTTGTGGATATAGAAGAGTGATTGTTTGAGCAAAGTTAGTGTGTGCATAAGATTGAATGTATGCCAAAGAAAGTGAAGATGTGCGAATAGTATTCAAATCATTCGATTGCAGAGCAGAGTGAGAAGAATTTTGAGAAAAGTGTGAAGAATGTTTTTTGTGCTTAACTTGAACTATAATTAGGCTTCTGAAGAAGCTATTTTCTTAGTTCATCCTATGTGGATCTAATCCATATTGTTGTGTATTGTTGGGAAGTGAGCCCTCTTTTATTTGAGTTGTGAGCTCTAGGAAATGTGCCTGAATGCATATGCATTCCCATTATTTCTCATTATACTTTCAACAGAGTATAATATTGTGGACTAACATCCACCATGGTTTTTCCCTAACAAGGTTTCCACATAAAAATATTGGTGTTCTTTGTGTTTTTTATGTGTTGATTGTTTATGGTTTATTGTTCATTCATCAAAACTAAGATTAAATTAAGTAAATTTTGAAAAGTTTAAATATTGTGTGACAACTAATCCATCCCCCCTCTTAGTTGTTTGTCCTTGTTTTTCCAACAATTGGTATCAAAGCAGGTTCCTCTGAAGAAGTTTAAAAGCTTGAGGTGATCTGAGACATATGGCATAATAAAAGAAGAATAGTCCTATATTTAATGGAACAAACTACTCATTGTGGAAAGCTAGGATGGAGTGTCATTTGAAGAATCAATATGTTATTTCGTAGAATGTTCCTTCCACTACTGATGAGATTAAAGAGGCTGAGAATAATGTCTAGGCTATGGAAGCTTTGCTGAGTGCTGTAACAGATTTGAAAATGAAAAATGTGTTAGGTCTAAAGAAAGCTCATGAAATGTGGATGAAGCTGGAAACTTTGTATGAAGGAGATGTACATGTGAAGATGGCTAAGCTAAAAAATTTGAAAGGAAAGTATGAAAATTTGAAGATGGGTGAAGATGAAAATATTTCTTCTTTTATGCAAAGAGTAAATGAACTAGTGATGGGTATTAGATGTGCTAGTGGTATCCTAGATGAGGAAGAAATTATGGCTAAGGTGGTCAAATCATTGCCTCCCTCCTACAAAGAAAAGGCTCATGCTATTGAAGAAACCAGATCATTGAAGAATGTGACAAGGGATACGCTGATTGGTAAACTTGTTGCCTTTGAGTTGAGCGAATTTGGTGATTCTATTCCTAAGACTGAAACTGCATTCAAGGCTACTATATTTGAAACAAACAAACAAATATATGAGATCTAGGAGAGAGTTCTAGAAAGACATTCAAGTATGAGGAAGAAATGAAAAAACTTGAAGATGAAGAAAGAGAAGTAGAAGAGCTAGAAGCACTGATAAGAAAGAAGGTAGAGGACATGGTAAGTATAAAGGAAAGATGCCTATCAAATGTTTTTCTTTTAGTAAAATAGGTCATTTGCATTAAGGTTTCTTGAAAGAGTCCCTAGATCTAAGCCTTACAAATCTAGATTTCAAAATAAATGCTATTTTTTTAAGAAGGTGTGACTGATGAAGAGTCTAATAAAGAAAATGGAAATGAAGATGATTGGTTTTTCATTGCTATCAAGGAAAATAGTCTTGTGGCTATTGAATCTTCTAAAGTTGAGAAAGCTCTTGCAGCCCGAATTGAAGAAAAGGATGAGTGGGTCATTGATAGTGGATGCTCACATCATATGACTGGTAACAAAAGAAAATTTGTAAGTCTAAAGAAGTATGATGGTGGGGTTGTAAGATTTGGAGATAACAATGCTTGTTTGATTCATGGAAGAGGATCTATTTGTCTTTGTGGTAAGCATAACACTTATTATCTTCTTTATATTGAGGGCTTGAAACACAACATGTTAATTTTTGGATAGATGGTGGACAAGCGTTATGATCTTCATTTCAAAGATGAAAGATGTAGGATATTTGGAAGCTCTGGAAATGTTATTTCTTTAGGTAAACAAATAAAAGGTAATATTTTTCATCTTAATGAGATACTAGTGAAATTTTTTTAATTGCTCAAATAGATGAAAATTGGTTATGGCATAAAAGGATGTGTCATGTGAATTTTGATAACATTGTCAAAATAAGTTCCACCTAAGTAGTAAGAGATCTACCTAGGCTAGTGAAGCTTACTAGCACAATTTGCAAGGAATGTAAGATGGGAAAATAGATTATAGTTTCTTTATGGAGAAAACAACATCATTCAAATGGATTACTGGAGCTTGTGCATACTGATCTATGTGGTCCCTCGAGAGTCAGAACTCTCCATGGTGAAAGGTACTGTTAGAACTGTAAAATTATGATAATTTTACATAGTTTTTCATGCTCTTGAGTTTCCAAATGAGTTTTCATCATAAGCACAAGGCCCTTTCTTCATAACATTTTGCCCATTTTTTTTGTGTGGTCCCATAAAATCCATCTAGGTATGAGTATTTCACATACTCATCCATATTGGTAGGAGATTATAAGGGTCTCCCCGACCCATAATGCATTTTTGTTAATATGTGTCTGCTGTTGCCTATTAACAAGACCTCAGAGATGTCACAACGATTGGAATTCACATGCAAATACCTTTCGACAGGACACTTTTATTGTCTCGGCGATAGAAGGTTTATCGGCTAGATGAAGACTTTGGGGTGAGGTCTTACCGATCGCATATTGTCTTACCCACCCACAATAGAAACAACGTTTCGGCGAGACATATTTCATCGGAGTAAGTCACAGTGACCCATATGTTACGTCGATGAGGATATACATATCAACAAGAGTCAAAGCATCAGAGTAACATCTCACTGGATGGGGCGCGTCTTGCCGACCGCCGATAAGGATATACATCTCGGTAAGACTAAAGGGTATTCAGAATGAGGTCTCAACGAGTACCTCTGGTCACACTGACATGCACAGGGGAATCCTATCAAGGGTTATCGAGAAGAAGCTATGTAGTCTTGCTAACTCAAAAGTCACACCGATAGAGATTTGCATCGGCAAGAGAAGAAATCATCAGCGTGAGTTTCACCGAAAATTGAAAGTTACACCAATAGAATACTTCGGGGAGAGTCTCATAGAATAGAGTAATTTGGAGGAACGGGTTCGGTGAGACATTTGGCATTGGTATGAGTCTTTTCGAAGATTCATAGTCTTGCCGATGAAAATTATTTCATCGGCAAAAGGATGATCATGTTTCAGCGACATGAATGTACCACGGGGTATTTTGGTATGATGAAGGGTGTTTTTTGGGATGTCTCCTTGACAACAGAGGTCATAGCGAAACACAAAGGATGCAGGATGACTGTCAGCAAGACATTGGCCTTCGGTGTGACTACGAGATGTCTCAGCGAGTGTTTGACGTATGTTAAATAGAGCCCGAATACTGTTGGCCGACATTTGGAATGCAAAGCGATGTGTCTTTTCAGACACAAATGTATAAATATCCATTTTCAACTGTAAATGAAGGAGGGCTGATTAGATTAGATTAGATACAGTAGATAGATTAGAAATGGATATAGTAGAATAAAATTTTTAGATCAGAGACTATGATGCATGATTTAAAATGGAGATTTCAATGAAAATTAGTTGATGTGGTGGTTCATTTCTGGTGGCAATTGTCTGTTGTGCTTATTGAAATTATTATTAAAGTTGTCTCCAGGGTTGGATTTTCTAGTTATTTAAATTGGTATAATAAGTTTATATTTAGTTTATCAGTGCACATTTGCTGTATTTGTGTGGTTAATTAACTAGTTCTTTCAAGGAGGGATTAAATCCTTTTGATTAATCATAGTAATCAGGGAAATTCATCTGGATCATTAAGAAGAGCTTAGTAATCATATTCTTGCATGTTATAAAAGTTATAAACAAAACATATGCCAACAATTTGAATGTTTTCAGAAAGAGGTTGCTCATTGCTATTTCATTTGACTCTGCATACCCAATAAGGCACTAGTCTCTGCATTTCACCATTTAGATTCATTCATTTTCTTTACATTTGTTAACTTAGCATATTAGGGTTTAGTTTTAGAATATTGCTATACAATCTATACCAAATTTGATTTCATTTGTCCACTCCCATTTGCCATTGTGGGAAAAACATTTAAAGAAAGATAAGCACATTAAGTCTACTTCATTCATATAGGTACACCCGCCTAGGTCTAGCAGCACCTGAAGAGTAGAAGGTCTAAAACATCTGCCCTTGTCTGTTACCCTAAAATGTACCAAGAGATTGGCAGCCTCTTGAGGTTTTCCACTTGTGTTTTTGAGAGCTAACAAATTGGTGACTCTGCTAGGGATTAACATAGAATTTGTGCCTTAATCATAGATTCAGGAACTTTGTACAGACTCCTCTAGGAATAAGAAATGTCAAATACTTTCTCACTTTTGAAAAAAGTGATTGTCAACTTTGACAGAAACATTGCATTTGTTCAAACATGAATGGAAGAAGATCTCAATACAATGAACTAGAATGTGAACAAAGAATGGAGGGTAACGAAAGTGAGCCTACTGATCATGAAACTTCTCAAGATGATTATGAATCTTTAACTTATGAAGAAGTTAAAGCATGGTTTGAATCTCAAAGAAAAGAAAGAGAAGAATAGGAGAAATCCCAGATGATACAATCATTGAGAGAATTCAAATTGTAGAAAGCTCATAACATTACTTAGACAGCTGGTTGCCCAAAATATGTACCACCTCATAAATAGGGTAATCATGGTGCAGGGCCTTCTAATCTGCCAAAGGTTCCTCACAATCAGATAGGGAATCAATATAGAGAGCCAAACCATCCACCACATATTCCCTCACAATATACAAATAGATAGCCACCTAATGGTCAGTATTATATCACACAACATAATACACAATACAATAACCCTATGTACCAATATCAGCATTCACCTAACTCTCCCCCCATCAATACATAACAATGATAAAAAAAATTGACCTAACAGGGTTTCAACGGTACCCTTACCCTATGGATAGCAGCTGGAGAAGTCTGGTTCCTAAGTTTACAGGGAGTAGTGCAATTTCTGCTAAAGATCATTTGGGGAGTTTCAATGCTTTCATCAAAGACTTGGATGTGCCATATGAAGATCTACATATGAGGCTATTCATGATGTCACTCATTCATGAGGCTAAGGATTGGCTCAACAACTTACTAATAGCTTCTATTGGTTCTCTCCAAGGATTTCAAGATCAATTTCTTGAGAAATATGGAAATCTGTCTGCACCAAATTGGGCTTCCCATGGGTTATTAGAGGTTCAAGAAAATTAGAACTTGTAGCAATATGTATGCCAAAATCCACAATTTGAAGAAGAAGAAGAGTATGTATATACTCAAGGTCAGGACTCCATCATAGAATCAGGATGCAGAATTTCCCCCTTGGATGCATTTCTCAACATAAGGAGACATGAAGGAGAAAATAAAATTTATTTATACAACAAGATGATAAATATCTATATGCAATTACCTCCTAATTGTAGGCCTACAAGGGCCATGTTGGTTGAGCAATTTGTAAGAACATGGGAGCCTGAATCAGTTTATTGGCCAGAAAAGTAGCATACCTTTGATCTAGTGAATAAATTCATTGATGCCATGGAGCGAATGAGGTATGGGAACACTATCAATGTTGAAACCAATAGTTGTATTTCTGATGAGTATAGAGAAATTGATCAAAAAATGCAGCCAATAGAAGATGAGACAAGTGTAGGCCGAAATGGTTCATATGATAGCTTGCATGAGGAAGATGAAGATACAAGAGATCTCTCTTGTATAGCAGATTGTGACAGGGAAAGCAGTGTATGTTATGAGGGATCTAATGAATATTCATATTATGAAGATGAAGCTATGGATTCTGACTTACAGCAAGGTGATGCTTGCAGTTCCAGGGGTAATCAAGAGGAAGAAACAATGGAAAATGGGGATCCGTTTGATAGTGAACAAATAAACCCTTTAGCTACAGCTCATAACCATAAGGACATGATTGATGAACAAGAAGATTGCACATTTGAAGATGGTTTTAATTTTTCTTCAAAACTATTGTATGATAAAATAACAGAAGAATCTCAAAAGACGTCTGGCCAAGGTGTGCTACAGAATGATTTCTTTTTGAATCCACTCCATGATGAGAATGGATCGTGCTCAAATGAAGAGGAGTGTACATCAACATGTGAAGAGAACAACTATAATGATCTTGAAAATTGCCATGTTGATGAATTGGAAAATGAAATGGAAGGGGATTGTGTATCATGTCACAATAAGGAAGAGCTTGAGGACAATCATGTGAATCTTGATTTACAACAAGGATATTTTTCCAACTCTTGTGGAGATCAAGAAGAAGGAGAAATAATAGAAGATACGAAAGAAGAGACATATTCACTCAGTAATGAGCAAATTTTATATTTTCTAACTCTTGAATATCAGGGATGTATACATGAAGTTGATCATAAACCTGTGTCCATTCAAGATGAGGTATGTGATTTTGAAATTTCTAACTCATGTGGAGAAGAAATTTATTTGCATACCAAGGAGGATAGAAGTCCAACATTGATTGGTTCATATATGCATGATATTGAAGATATGAGTCATATTCCAATGTTGTTTCCAATTGGTGATACTGAAGAGGTGCAAAAGGTTTCAGACTTGTTTGTTTCAAACAACGTTGATATGACAAAATTTTTTTCTCAAGACAAGCACTCTGATGGTGAATTTTTAGTATAGCTAGGAGAATGTTGCATAATTCATAACAGTGAGAATGATAATGAGAAATTTTGCATTGAATATGCATGTACTTTGTATGTTAAGAACAATAGAAATTTGTCCCATAATGGTAGAGAATTTGAATTACAGAATGATGAAGGGAATTTGGGCCAAGCTAAGCATAGTGATTCTCAAAGAACTTTCAACAACCATGATAGGGAAGACTGTATGAATATCTTCAAGAAGAATCTGATGAACTTAAGGAAAAACTAGGTGTTTGATAGAGGAAAGTATGGGTTTTTCTTTTGGATAGACTAGAGCCATCACTTATGGTTTAAATTTAAGACCGTAACAGTTCAAAACTGATGAATTTGTAACACAGAGGATTAAGGGTTGCCAGTGCATGGACAACTCTTGATGATCCTCTTTAAAATTCTTTTCCATGCATAGTAGTTTAGGGTTTTGTTCATTTTCATTTTGCATTCATTTCCATTTCCATCTTGCTCACATCATCCATCATCTTGTGTCTGGTCTGCTCACCCAAAGATCTAGATCCTTGCAATGATCTCACTATCATTCATACCTAGATGAAGCCACTATTAGAACTGTAAAGTTCTAATAATTTTACATAGTTTTTCATACCCTTGAGTTTCCAAACGAGTTTTCATCATAAGCACAAGGCCCTTTCTTCATAAATTTTTTCCCATTTTTGTTGTGTGGTCCCATAAAATCCATCTATGTCTGAGTATTTCACATAATCGTCCATATCGACAGGAGATTATCAAGGTCTCCCCGACCCATAATGCATTTTTGTTAATATGTGTCTGTTGTTTCCTATTGGAAAGACCTTAGGGATGTCACAGTGATTGGAATTCACATGCAGGTACCTATCGGCATGACACTTTTATTGTCTTAGCGACAAAAGGTTTATCGGCTAGACAAAGACTTTGGGGTGAGGTCTTACCAATCACATATTGTCTTACCGACTGGCAGTAGAAAGAACATTTTTGCGAGAGATCTTTCATCAGAGTAAGTCATAGTGACCCATATGTTACACCGACGAGGATATACATATTGACAAGAGTCAAAGCATTAGGATAATGTCTCACTGGATGGGGCGTGTCTTGCCAACCGACGATAAGGATATACATCTTGGTAAGACTAAAGGGTATTCGGAATGAGGTCTCAGTGAGTACCTCCGGTCTCCTTGACATGCATAGGAGAATACTATCAAGGGTTATCGGGAAGAAGCTATGTAGTCTTGCTGACTCAAAAGTCACACGGATAGAGATTTGCATCGGCAAGAGAAGAAATCATCGGCGTGAGTTCCGCTGAAAATTTAAAGTTACACCGATAGAATACTTCGGGGAGAGTCTCACCCAATAGAGTAATCTGGAGGAACAGGTTCGGTGAGACATTTGGCATCGGTATGAGTCTTTTCAAAGATTCATAGTCTTGCCGATGAAATTTATTTCATTGGTAAGATTAATTTCATTGGCGAAAGGATGATCATGTTTCAGAGACATGAATGTACCACAGGGTATTTCGGTATGATGCAGGGTGCTCTGTGGGATGTTTCCCTAACAATAGAGGTCACAGTGAAACACAAAGGATGCAGGATGACTGTTGGCGAGACATTGGCCTTTGGTGTGACTATGGGATGTCTCAGCGAGTGTTTGATGTATGTTAAATAAAGCCCGAATATTGTTGGCCGACATTTGGAATGCAAAGTGATGTGTCTTTTCAGACACAAATGTATAAATATGCATTTCCGACTGTAAATGAAGGAGGGGTTATTAGATTAGATTAGATACAGTAGATAGATTAGAAATGGATACAGTAGAATAAAAATTTTAGATCAGAGACTATGATGCATGATTTCAAATGGATATTTCAATGAAAATCAGTTGATGTGGTGGTTCATTTTTGGTGTCAATTGTCTGTTTTGCTTATTGAAAGTATTATTAAAGTTGTCTCCAGGGTTGACTTTTTTGGTTATTTAAATTGGTATAACAAGTTTATATTCAGTTTATCAGTGCACATTTATTGTATTTGTGTGGTTAATTAATTGGTTCTTTCAAGGAGGGATTAAATCCTTTTGATTAATCACAGTAATCAGGGAAATTCATCTGGATCATTAAGAAGAGCTTAGTAATCACAGTCTTGCATGTTTATACAAGTTATAAACAAAACATATGCCAACAATTTGAATGTTTTCAGAAAGAGGTTGCTCATTGCTATTTCATTTGACTCTGCATACCCAATAAGGCACTAGTCTCTGCATTTCACCATTTAGATTCATTCATCTTCTTTACATCTATTAACTGAGCATATTAGGATTTAGTTTTAGAATATTGCTATACAATCTATACCAAATTTGATTTCATTTGTCCACTCCCATTTTCCATTGTGGGAAAAAAATTTCAAGAAAGATAAGCACATTAAGTCTACTTCATTCGTATAGGTACACCCGCCTAGGTCTAGCAGCACCTGAAGAGTATAAGGTCTAAAACATCTGACCTTTTCTGTTACCCTAAAACATACCAAGATATTGGTAGCCTCTTGAGGTTTTCCACCTGTGTTTTTGAGAGCTAACAGGTACTTTATGCTGCTTATTGATGATTACTCTAGAATGATATGGTTTTCTTTCTTAAGAGAAAAATGTGAAGCATTAGAAAAGTTCAAAAGTTACAAATCTATGATTCAATAAAGATATGGGTTTCTTTCTCAAGAGAATGAGAAAGGTTTGAAAATAAAATGATTATTAAAGCTTGGATTTAATAAAGGTACTACTAACAACAACTTGTATTTCAAATTGGGTCATGATAAATAGTTAATTATTGAGGTCTTTTTTGTTGACATTATTTTTGGAGGAAATGATAATCTATGTATGAGGTTTGCTGATGAAATGAAGAATGAATTTGAGATGAGTATGATTGGAGAGATGAAGTTCTTTCTAGGATTGCAAGTTAGTTAGACAAGGCGATATTTCAGTCCAAATCTGTGAGAGAGATGCTAAAGAAGTTTGGTATGGAAGACTCAAAACCTGTTGGTACCTCCATGGTAAACATATGCAAATTAACATAGAATGATGATTATCCTAAGGAAAATCAAACAAGATATAGGTCAATGATTGGTGGATTGCTCTACTTAACTCAGACCATACCAGACATTATGAATGTTGTATGTATGGTTTCTAGATTTCAGGTTGATCCAAAAGAGTCTCGTGTTACTACTATAAAGAGAATATTCAGATATCTGAAAGGAATAGTTGATTTTGGACTTTAGTATCCTAAGGATGATGATCTTACTTTGAATGCATATAGTGATGCGGATTGGGTAGGAGATATAGATGACATGAAGAGTACTAGTGGTGGTTCTTTCTTCCTAGGGAAGAAACTGGTGTCTTGGTTGAGCAAAAAGCAGAATTCCATTTCTCTATCTACTATTGAGGCAGAGTATATTGCTATTACAAACAACTGTAATCAAGTGACGTGAATGAAACAAAACCTAAAAGATATCAGATTAGTATATGATGAACCTATTGCCATATATTGTGACAACTCAAGTGCAATAAACATATCAAAGAATTTGGTGCTACACTCTAAGACCAAGCATATATCAATTGAGTTTCACTTCTTGAGGGAAAAAGTAAGTGAGAAAGAAGTCAGATTGGAGTATGTACCTACCAAAGAGTACATTGTAGAAATTTTCACCAAGTTGTTTTTGAAGGATACTTTTGAGTATCTCAGAGGGATGCTAGGGGTGATTACCCCTCCTGATATAAACTAAAGATGCATTTTCTTGCACCAATTCATGTGCTTCATAGATATTTCCTGATCTAGATTGATGTTTCTCTGGCTGCTACTCAGGAGGAGTAGTCAAATGTGCATATATGTGGTTTAGAGGTTGTATGTGGGAAGATAACGCTTATCTTTTCCATTGATTTCAAAGGGGGAGAAGAGTAATTTGAGAAACTATTGCTTATCTGGAATGAAGAGTCTTGTGGGGAGAAGATCATGTAGAAGAGGTTAAGGAAGAAGAATCAAAATCTAAGGGGAAGTAAATGTTGATTGAGAGTTTGGTTGATGGTGTTTTTCACATCATGTGTTTCCATCAATGCCAAAGGGGGAGATTGTTGGATATTGGGATTGTGTTGCTGATATGTGGTTGTCATTTATGTCAACACTATTAGCATTTGATGTATTGAAGGTTGTATATTTCGAGGATATTGAGAAAATTGTAAAACAAACTGTTACAGGTTCCCAGTGGAACTGTGGAGGTCATGAAGGTGTCTTGTCCTATACATTTAAGATCAACTATTGTGGACTAAAGGGTTTATATCTGAGTGTATCTATTCCATCTTCCAAAAAATTTAGAGGACCGCGTGAATTTTTTTTTGAGTTATAAAGATCTATGTTCTGATAGTGTTTATGTGGTCTCTGTTAGTGTTCTTGATTAAAGTTGGTATAATGTTGGTAATTGTAGTTGTTGTAGATGTTTCTCTATTGTTTCTTTGTGATCATGGATATTTCTAGATAGTGCTCTATCTTTGTTGTACGCCCACGTTGATCGGTGTGCTCATGGTCGAAGATTTTTCTTGGTATGTTCAGTTTTTGTGTTCTTCATCGACATGGTGGTTGTAGCGTGTTGCACATCCTTGAAGATCTAATTTTGAATGTTTGGTTCCCTCGAGGGTATTGTTTTGGGTCGCATCATGGTATTGGCCGACAGTGTTTTATCCACATTGACAAATTATTTGTAAATTTGGGTCGACATTGAAAATATGTTTTACATTGCTAGCTGACTAAGTTGATGTAATTTCATGTTGTGGATATATAAGAGTGATTGTTTCAGCAAAGTTAGTGTGTGCATAGGAGCGAATTTATGCCAGAGAAAGTGCAGATGTGTGAATAGTGTTCAAATCATTCGATTACAAAGCAGAGTGAGAATAATTTTAAGGGAAGTGTGAAAAAGGTTTTTTGTGCTTAATTGGAACTGTAATCTGGCTTGTGAAGAAGTTATTTACCAGTTCATACTCTATTGATCTAATCCATATTGTTGTTTTTTTTTGGGAAGTGATCCCTCTTGTATTTGAGCAGTGAGCTCTAGGAAGTGTTCCTAAAAGCATGTGTATTCCCATTATTTCTCATTATCCTTTTAACAGGGTATAATATTGTGGACTAACTTCCACTGTGGTTTTTTCCTAATAGGGTTTCCATGTAAAAATCTTGGTGTTCTCTATGTTTTTGATGTGTTGATTGTTTATGGTTTATTGTTCATTCATCAGATTTGAGATTAAGTTTAGTAAAGTTTGAAAAGTTTAAATGGTTTGTGACTTTTGATTCACCCCCCTCTCAATTGTTTGTCCTTGTTTTTCCTACATGAATCTCAAGAATTTTGGGATAAGAATTTGTAGGTTTCAGTCTGCACTTCCCTTTCTCACATGTGTCCAATTCAGATTCTCCAAAAAATGGGCTAAAAGAGGTCTTCAAGCTTCAATTAGGGATTTGTTGACTTGAAGGATTTTGATGGATTGTTGACCACTTTTTAACACCAAGGTCTTCGACAAATCTACATACAAAACCTACAAACACACATGCAAAGAGGGGGAAAAGGGTTAAGGGTTAGAGAATAGGGGTTTCCCTTGGTCAAACCCCAATTTGGTAATCAAACCCTAGAAAATGAAATGAAATAAAGAGAGAATGATGAATGAATAAAATGCAATGTCACAAACTCACTAAACCCTTGATGTTGAAATCTAAATATATGCAATGTAATATCTTCTAGTGGATACTTGGAAGTGCTTAGAATGCTTGAGAATGATTAAGTAAATGAATGGATTACTTGAATAATGAATGAGGGGTGAAAATGAGAGAAAAACCCTTTATTTATACTTGATTTTCTAATATTTCTTGAAAACCACACATCACGGGATGACCACAAGGTTAAGAGAATAAAAACCCACCAAAATATTAAAATTATTTTGATTTTTGAGCCCAGTGGGACTAAGTCACCCCAAGTGGTGAATTGGTCCCACAAGGGCAATTTTACTAGGTGTTGGGGATTGAAGTGTATTTAATAAGGTTTAACGATAATATTATAAAAAATACACTTAACTAGGGTCGAAATAAGTATTAAGAGGTCATTTAAATGTAAGAAAGGGTCAAATTAGTGATGAATCTAGAAAAGCATGAGAGTTTGTTACAACTCTTTACGACACTTTGAAATAAGACTTGGTAAGTGATAAAAAAGGGGTTATTTAAGTGAATTATAATGAAAGAATCCTAGAAAAGTGTGAAAGTGGGTTACAACACTTCACAACACTTTTACAAGACATCCTAGAATTCTTAATGATTCTCAAGGGTCCAAGAACTAATGTGAATGTGTTGAATGCATTACAACATTAAATCTAGGCATGTCAATCAAGCCGAATTCCATGAGAGACACTCAAGTGAGCACAAAAATGTCCAAATATACATTTTTTGGTGACACAGGTCCATACCTAGTGAGCTAGTGTCAACACTATAAGTGAAAGAGCTAAATAACCTAAGATCCATGATGTGTGTGTTATCGTGGGATGACATGAATCTTGAACTACATCTCACTATAGTATTACAATTAGGACACCAAGCTGTAAAGCTCATGCAAAGAAAAATTCATGAATGCAAGATAAATGCAATGAACAAAAGATAGATGATTTTCTTTAACTCTAATTATTATGTTTACAAATGCACTCAAAATAAAACTAAATTAAGCTAGATCTAATGAAACAAATGAAATAAAAAATCAACAAACTGAAATAGAGATATGATAATAGCAAACAAAAGCACATAAATGAAGTTTTTAATGCCACAAAATATAGATTTAGGCCTTACTCGGTACTAAATCACCCATATGGGTGAATGAGTCCCAATTATGGTTTCTAGAAGGTTCAAATAGTGAAAAATATACAACACAAAATACCCCGTGAACTAGAAAAAAAACATTTATAGGGACTAAATCACCCACATGGGTGAATGAGTCTTAGATAAGGGTTTTTAAACCAAATTCAACAAATTTTTATTTGATGTTAAGGTATCTAGGTTGTATGCTCAAATGACTATTTGCAAGTACAATTTTCCAATGAAATTGAATGATAGAAGATGCAAAAAATGGAACCTATATTCACTTTTCACTGATGCAAGATTTAGAAGCCCTAAATACAATTCAACTAATGAAAGTCTAATGTAAATTTAATGCAATCTAGATATAGGACTACTATTTTCTCCAAATCAACAATTCAAGGGTCCAAAGGTTAGGTTCACTAAAATCAACCAAAGGAAATAGGTGTTCCACCTTTTGGGAGATGGAACTTTGGGACCTATTTCACACTTTAGTTCATTAGGAAACAAAGATCCCTCAATGAAATAACTCAATTGAGGGAAGGACTAAGGGTTTCCTTGTGTGATTAAATAGGGGTTCACCATTAAATAAAGCTTCAAAGGAGGAATGCAAACTGTTATGCACAAAATCCTAGAAACTTGAAAGCATTAAGTAAAATTGACAAACAACATGAAACAAAAAAGTACCTAGAAGAATGGAGAGGTCAAACTAAGATATGAGAACCTTGAAAATTGTTGTTTTAAGGAGCACTAGGACTGATACACCAAGTTGGGAAATTTAATCCTACAACAAGAATCTAGAATCTTCTGGTGATATTTCAGGATCTATAGAAAGCTAACAAAAGGGATATACTGGGACTCATACACCCAAAAGAGTGATTTAGTCCCATTACTAGGTTTTGACTGATATTTTTGTAGCCTCTAGTGATCTTCTATAAATTTCGTCTTGTCTACTCTTCAAGTCTTAAAGTATGAATTCTGGCATGTAGGTGAGTTTTCGTGAAGATAAAAAATTCTTGAAAACTTTAACAACTTTTACAATTTTTTCTTCAAAGGATATTCAAGTTGTAATTCATCTAGATCTATAATCAAACATCAAGAGGGAAAAATTTTGATGTGTTAGGGAATATGTGTTTTCCTTGGTGAAACCCTAGTTTTGTAATTAAAGCTTGAAATGAAATGAAATAGTATGAAGGAATGATGAATGCACAAATGCAATGTTCCAAATCACCAAACCCTTGAAATGAAGGCTACAAACTTATGTGCAATGGATACAATGGATGTGGATCTTGACTCTTGATTGAATTATAGAAACTTTATCCTGAATGCTTGCTTGAATGATGAAACCTACATTACAAATGTTAGCTCACAAACACACGTGATACATGAAGACTTTGACATGATGCTTGAATACTCACTTTAGCTCCAAATGCTTGATGATTTTCTCTTGAATTCTCTCTTGATTATAAATTTTTGAGGATACTTAGATACTTGAATTTATACTTGTTTATACCTAATTTTGCAAAATTACAACATTACAAGCTGACATCAGATCAAGGATAATAAAATCCTTCAAGGAATTTGAATTTAAATAGGTCCAAATTAAAGTGGAATCATACACCATATTGGGCGTATGAGTACCAATGGGTTAAACTTGGGACACAAACTCCAAGAAGTGTTAAGTTCGAAGCAATATTTGAAACTAGGACCTGAGACCTAGGTGGAACCCATACACCGAAAGGGGTGTATGATTCCTAGATCTCTATATCTAGAACACATAGTCAAAAACATTAGATTATTATTTTTCATTTGTTAAACGTTTGTATTATCCTTGAAAAAATGCATTTAATTAGGCTTGTGGATGAAAAATGGGACTAATTAAGGAATAAATGAGTCTGATTTTAACAAGGAGGGCCCAAAGAAGTGTGAAAAATGTAATGGGATAAATTTTTCTACACTACATTTAGACCCCACTTTAGTGAGAGGATGACCCTGCATCAAACTCACACTAAAGTAGACAAAATCACATCAAGAGGGGTCCAAGTGTACCAATGCTAGTGAGATAAGATGACAACAATCAAGAGGAATGATCAAGCCCCTGGGATCAAGATCCTATTGAAAACCAACATAGGCACAAAAGAACACACATGTGAATGGTGTATGAAGCAACAACAAGGAATAAGCATACACTGTCAAAGACATAGCTAGTATGTGCCCACACATACAAGCAAGTGGATATGGGAAAGTCATGCCTAAGGTCAGATCTCATATGCACTAACCATACCAAAGCTATACATCTTAATAAATTTGATAAGGTGCCACACAACATAAACAAGAAGATCCACGAGGCAAGAAAAACTTCGTATGTTAACACCCATGAACAAACATTATGGCTCCACGAGCAAGAAAAGTGTGTTATGCAAGGTGGCCATATAACAATTATTATAAATGCAAAATAGTGTAAGGTACGTTCAAAGGGGTTTTTCTTAGTTCATGTAAGGTTTTAACTTAGGGAAAATCTTGCCTAATATCTCCAAGAGAATTCCAATTGAAAAATAGAAGATTCACAACTTACAGGATGCAATGCGTCACATCAAGCCATTAAGAGGAATATAATATGATGAGAGAGATCATGCTTTTGATGGACCTTATGTAACACCCTACCAGGATTATCATGGAAAAAGCAAGCCCTTAAGTGGCAAAAAAATTAGAAAAATCAAAGTTAGGAAAATTGACGTAAAAATTTGAATAAGTTATTTATATTATTTCAAAAATATGTAAGAATAAAATTTGTAGCAAATTGAATGTAGTTTCTAAACTACTAGGTTTGATTAAAAAACAAAAATATATATTTGGTGAAAATTTAAGATCTTAATGCAGCAGTACTTAAATTTCAAGGAAGAAATAAGAAGTAGGTGTCTGTCTAACCACCCTAACCACAATAAAATGATAATATTTTTCTAATTTTTTTATATAAGTAGAGAACTCATGCCCTGATGTGATGCATATTTTTTTGTAATATTTTTCCAACTAAATAATTAATTATGAATTTTTTATTACAACTTTTAAAAAATATAAAAACTCATATGTATGACCACCTTAACTTGGTCAAAACTTCATGAAATTCATTTTTTCTTTTTTTAATCCTATAGTATGTGAAGCATAGAAAGTGACACATGTTTTGGATTCAAAAAATGTGATACTGTTTGAAAGCTTTAGATGTTTTTCAATCAGCCTATCAATTAGGACTTTACTCGTAATTCAAATAGAAAATGAATAATAATTACTTTTTAAATTCAAAGTAAAGATTAATTTATATTGGTGGAAAGCTAAGAATATCCTTTAAAAAACTTTTTCATTTCATCAATTTTGGGTAAGAAAATAGTCATCAACCACATACCCATCATATTGCAACTTTTTGGCCCATCATGATCCTGCACATACCTGCCAGGGAATCCAATAAAACAGCATAAAGTAACAAATTAACCAAATATATATTTTTCTAAATTCATTTAATTAAACAAATGTTTTAAGGATTCCAAGATGACATTACTTAAACATTATAAATAATAACATCACACCATAATATTAAAGACATAAAACATAAGTACAAAACACATTCATGAATGATCCACTTTCATAAACTTTATACAGTCAAGATATATACATATCGAGACTACATCAAATGAGATTTTAATAATTCTCGATACATCATAATGTCAATACAATGAGTACTCTCATACACATTAGGTAAATATACAAAGAACATAAAGATATCAAAACTAACATCCATGTCTTCGAACACGTTTAGCGTCCATCGTCACAAACAAGAAAGTGACAGGAACCTGCTCCATGAATAATGTTATCTAAGTATGGTGATATCTGTAAGAGGACCCAATGGTGAATAGTAGCATGGTTTCCTCCCAACCGCATGGTACTCGAAGGTCCACTCCCTCTGTGCTAGGAGATAATGGCAGGTCCACAAAATAGTCAAACATAAAACAAAGAATAAGCATTACATTACATGGTTGACAACACATATCGACATGATAGTATCTAAATTACATGATCATTAATAAACTCCCAGAGGCAATAACAGTAACACAGGTAGCTCTGCATAAGAGATCGCAAACATGCTTTAGTACAAAGTGTTATCACATAGTTGTTCTAGGTTACCTTGGAGAATCTTCCTAGACTACCAGCCCTCATCCAGAGTTACCCTGGCAGTCTCTACCAATTCTCAGCCCCTAGAAAAACTCATGTGGAGTCAAATTACCTTTCAGGAGGACAAGGTAGATGACTAAGCCATTCTAGGCCTTCTCAACCTACCCTTAATCTAAACAAGCATTAAGGCACTAGGTGAGGCATACATATTATCTAAATTAATGTTAAATACTACCCAACCCCTAATACATTAGTTAGGTTTTCACTAGATTACAAAACCCACGATAGGTTACCTTGGACCAACCACTTAGGGTTCCGACCCCTATCGCAAGCCACTCTTCCTATAAACATGACATAACATCAAAATACCAAGGGCAATCAACATGCATAGAAACAAAACCATAAAAGAACATATCTCATTCATGTCCCAATCATTGAACAATTCAAACACCTCAAAGGTGACAATTAACTCTTGCATGGATAATTCCCAAAATAGATCATGGTATCGAAAATATCCATATACAAACATTAAAAGCTCTTTTTCTTTAAAATCAACACTCTAGCCTTTGGAAGAAAAGGTACACATAACTCAAAATCAGATACAAAGGAAAGCCATTAAGCATGAAAAGGAAAATATCGAATGATCACATCATTCACATGGCATAGACCATATAATCTCATAATACCTGAAGGTAAAATATACACCATACTTGGCTTAATTCCAAAATACCACATAGGTATGATATGCAACGAGCATGGCCAAATTTTGTAAATAGCGATATCAAATGAATTCCATGTCTCACATAAAATAGACAAATAATTCTAAGAGATTCCTATCTCAAAATCTAACACGAGATTACAATAAAGAGGTTAAACAACAACATTACAATACAATATTTCCACATTCTATGTTATTTGTTACTTAGTCACTAATTTTACTCCATTAAATATTTGCTAAAATAACAATTGTATTCAAATTACATGTTTAATTTGTAATTTAATTATGATATAATCATAAAAAAATTAGCTCTCTTTTCATACTCATATCCCTTAATATAACCAACTCTTTCAACCATCACTTAAGTAAATAAGTCTAAGTTCTCTATTAGATTTCCTAGACCTTTATCAATTTTCAACAATTAGTAAGCATAAAGATTCTTTCACAGTATTACTAGCACTCATGTATATATAATAACTTATTTTCGAACACAATCATAAGATATAATATGACAGCTGAATTCTACATACATAAATAAGAACTTCATAATTTACTAACTATAGAATAAGGTACACATGGTGCGCGACTCACACTTAGAATTCACTTAGATCCAAATTAGTTTTCAAGTATACAATATATATAAAAGCTAGAAAGAGAGGGTTAGAGAGATATATTTTGAATTCAAGAATCCAAAGTTCTTTATTCATGTGGTAGAAATGAGTAAGTATGCAATAGTATAATTTATTTAATCTAGAGTTTACAATATTCCAATCTTGACTTAACTCTAGTCTCACTTAGACCAACGCTGATTGCATGTTTAATTAAAAAAAAATTTCTACATGTTAAGAGAGTAAAGCGAACTGGAGATATACGAGTCTTAAATCTCACTTACCAATGAGGTTTATACCAAAATCTCATGCAATACAAATGATTAAATCTCATAAACAATCTGTAACATGGAAAGAGCCTGAAGAGAAATGGTAGAGAGAGAGAGAATGCTACGTAGTGACTCGGGAGAAACTTAAGTTTTTAATAAAGATAATTGTAGACCATTATTGTCACCAGTACACAAGAGTTACAGAAAAGCAATTAAGTTCTAAGACACTGACAAGGAGGAGTTATAGACGTATAAGGAAAATTTATAGAGGACCAAGAAATGATAAAGAGGGGGTAGCGAATGACTTAAGATTTCTCAGCATCCTTAATTCAAACTTCAGGCATCAATATCTATTCAAATACATGTGAATAGCAGTGATGATGATTCGAATAGAACTTTAAAATTACAATTATAAGGGAGTTACAAAAGATATAAGGAGATGCATTCAGACGTCTTTAACAGGTTTATATTTTACAATCATAATATAATTGAAAAGTATAGTAGTGGAAAAAACCAAGATGAATTTGATGTCAAAGAATGATAATACATAATACTTAAGGAAATAACATATGGAGAGTATCAAATTCATAAATAAAATTGAAGTATTCTAAAGATACACGGACTGGTGAATTAAACAAAGTTTCAATCTCCCAACACGCATATTTATAATTACAAAGTTTATCCTAAATAGAGGAAAAATATATGGTAGGAGCCAACTTGATAGAAAGAAACGATAAGTATCTTACCAGCCCATGGAAACCATTGAGTTTTAGACTACTATAAAGTAAAGGGTGACGCCATTGTTAAAATGAAATAAAACTTTCATAATACAAAATAACAAATTGGAAATGTATTTCCAAATAAACATTTGCAAATTCTTTACAACCATTCCTAATAGTTCAGATCTGGAATTTGTGTCTCCCATAGAATTTTCTTTGTTTCATTAAATTTCAATTACAGATATACCTAGTCCTATGTTTTCTAAGCATGAATATTTCCATTGTTTGTTTTTGAAATCTTTATTGAAAATTATGTTGAATATAAAGAGCATTTTCAAATAAATACAACCATTTGTCTATTTATATCTAGTTTTGAAAATAAAAGATAATCTTTGACCCTTTCATGAAATTTCGGTTTCATATAATCATAATTTAAGGATAATTATGTTTCTTCAAGCATTCACATGATTACTTCACAGCCAAACTAAAAACAAATTCAGATTTGGAATTGTACATTTACATAATACATTTTATTCCTTTTTAATTTAAAATTCAAATACTCTTCTAATTTGTTTCTTTATTGTTTGTGTAGGTTCAACAAGATAATTATTTTCAGAGCAACATAATTCAATATCATGTTCTCAAAATTTAACACAAGAATTTAAAACAAAAGAAGAAAACCTATTAAACCTTGGTTGCTGACTAGAAATAAAACCTGAAGCTTCTGTCAATCTTGCTCAAAACACTCGCTATATGACAAAGAAATCCAAAACAAACCAGCCCAATAATATGTTTGCATTGAAAATCTGAGATAGAAGTTTTTCCAGAATGACTATAGTGAAAATTATTTGAGAAAATTGCCTTGAATCAAAATTGCAAACACAAGAGCTTATTTAATGCATTTTAAATTATCTTAAGTTGCAAAACTTAACTGATTGTTATTCATGCATTCGAAAATTGATCAATCAGTTATAATCATTAAATATCTAAGATATTATCTTTCAACTCAAACACAAGTTTTTAGATATTTTTAACTTATTGAAAAAAAACTCTTTTAAAATATCAACTCTTCACAAAAATCTAGTTTGCACAATTAATTCAACAATTATATTTAAATAATTACATTTCCACAAGATTAACATTCACCTTTAAAATAAATTTAACTTGTTTAATTTAACTTAATAAATCAAACCATGGTCATAATTATTTAATTTGATATCCCAATGAAAATCACATTTAATCAAATAAATTAGCAAGTAAACCATTTAACCAAATTAATTAATTCTCAAACAAAAAAACACAAGCAAGAATGACACAATAGGACCAAACAACCAACAAGAATGATAAGAAAAAAGATGACACAACAATAACGGTGACAAACGGATACTCGTTCAATGAAGAACGGTGGCTTAAAATGAGGACCTGACACTATCTCTGAGTCAACATAATTCCATTGGGTTAGGGCACGCTCAAACCCGAAAAGAAAGTGGAGCTGATACCCGGTACCTGTAAGCTGCATAAAACATCACTTGTTAAGCATATCATCATATATCAGAAAACACACTGTGAAGAAGAATCACAACATAGAAGGGTACTCACAAGTGAGTAGTGCTACACTGTCATCTTCACCAGGACTAACAAGCACCATTATATCATAAACAACTATTTCATCATGACAACCTCAATAGTAAATCAAACACAACATAAACCATAACACACACGCATGACTTTCATCATGTCATCACACCAACATAACCAGATGATCACGATATCAAATGTATCATCCATAGAGTATAACAACTAACACAATAGATCTATGTCGTAACTAATAAAATATGAATATAATATCCAAAATAGCTAAACGACTAGCAATCAATCATAAGCAAACTGAAACACATAGTAGCAACTAGAGGGGTACTACACCTTACACCCAATGTCACCATAAAGAGAAAAAAACATTACATGAAATAAGAAGACCACATAATGAAACATGAGTTTTAATTGAAATGCAAAAGAATAATGCCAATGTATGCTCCCACTTTAAATAAATCTCTAAACACCATGTTATGAGAAATTACTTTAATGTAGAAAATTATAAATGATAAAGTTAAAGAGGACATGGGAGCTTATTTGGAAAGCCTTATGCCACACATATGTTTCAAAAAAAAGCTATGTCATGAAAAGGGATCCCCTCCAAAATGAAATCCCAAAATCACATAAGGGATCCATGGATTCAAGGTCAATATGTCTTTGCTTTAATGTTGTTATAGAGCTCAAAAATGTCATCATTCCCAAATTATTCATGGATCAGGGAAAAATGACACAAAGAGAGAGAAAACAATGAAAAACATTTTGGGTCAACATAGAAGAGGCCTAAATGACTCAAAGGCTTTTGTCATCCCCAAAATGAAAACACGAGAAAAAGAAAAAGGTTTATGGCATATAGAAGAATGTAGATACAAATAGAGGAATGCCACAAAGAGAAATACACATCAAATAGAATGGTACATGGATATCATAATGCACACATGAAATCATGCATAACATTGAAAAGAAATAAATACAAGACTAGTAAGGAACATGGGAGTCAACTTATAGCAATTCATCAACATCCCAATCTTGTTTATCATATATGGAAGGTAGACAACTAGCCAAAGGGACAATAGTAACTGTCGAACTAGGAAGCACCAAGTTCAACATGTGGTGAGTCACTCTTTTTAGGAGGATCATCATGGTTGTTATTTTCTAAGCTCATGGAAGAAGAAAACAATAAATTCAATTTGTTATGCACTTCTTCATCAATTTTAGCAATCCCATCATCATCATCCAAGTTAATCACAATAGGGGATCGAATGATAATGTCGAAAGAATGTTCCAGTTATTGTTGTGGTTGTGATAGAGGATCTTTCTGTTATGGAAAAGAGGGAGAATCATCATGTAATTCTTCAATTGCATTTGCATGTTGATTTTTTGTTGTTGTTTTATTTATTTAACCTTCAAGCAATAGAACGACGTCTACGCCTACGCTTTTTAGCATTTTTGTTTCTTTTGGTATGATTTTCATGTTTTGTTCATGTAGGAGAATGTTTATCAACCATAGGTTTTTTTTCTTCCCTTAGAGGATGAATGGAATTGACCATGGGAGGTTGTTCAACCACTTTATCTTGAGCTTCTTAAACTTGTTTTATCTTAAGAGGCACAACATGATTGTTTTTCTTGTCTCTTGGTCATCTGTAGGAGATAAGAAAATAATTTGTCTTGGTTTGGTCTTGGTTACTTGGAATTGATTTTGTTTCGATCATGGTTTTTTTAAGGATAGGAGGCTCAATCATAGGTTGAGGCATGTTTCAAAGGGATAATTCTTTTATGCATTTTCATAAAAAAATTTATAGGATTTGAAAAAGAAATCTTCCCAAGGTTTAATAAGATTAATAGGCTTGGGCCAAAAGAAATCCAATGAAAAATTCCCATGGGAAGACACAAGATTAAAGACACTATGGTGCATAGTAAAGATTCATATTTTAAAAGGGAAACTTTAAACATTTATGCACAACCGACGGGATGAATTCCATGAAACATAGTTGTGGATAACCAAGCTTCACATCGAATTGATCTAATGGCGAGATGATGTAGAATGAGACATCTAATTTTTTCAGTCCAAATTCTATTGGAAGGATGATTGAACCTATCGTAGGGCAAGAAAAACCATTATGAATTTTATCCATGCTTTTGGTTTATCACATTTTTCTTGATAGATTTCATTCATAAGTAACAATTCTTCAGTGATCACATTCTCTCCATAGATGGGATCAATTAATATTGCATTAGTGGGATTTTAATTAATTTGGCCAGCTATGCAAAGAGGACTAACAAGTGGATTTTTGATTATATCTTTAGCTGAGAAAGCAATGTCAAGAGGTGTTTTAGTTTGGCCCTTATGAGGTTGAATTTTGATCAATACAACCCTATTATGGATAGGATTTTGTTCATTAGTATCCATGTTGACATCATTTGTGTTTCACTAGCTTTGAGAAATGAAATATTATTATTTGGCATGTGGTTAGTAAATATTTGTAATTTTTGGTTAGGAGGGGCAACAAACTTATTACCATGACCATTGACACCACCAATTTGAATGTGATTGGAATTCATGATGTCTTGCACCGTGTGTTTAAGAAACAATGTTTTATGTCATGTCCATTTTGACAGTGAAAATGACAATATCAATTTGATCTAAATATGGGTGGTAATGGATTATTATTATTATGAGTTTTAACAAGGAGGTACAAAAATCAAGTTATTTTCTAGAACTTGTAACATGGTGTTATGGAGGGTATCAGGTAAGGAAGTAAATTGTCTAGCCGGATCCCCAAATGCAAAATGATTTATCTTCTTTATAGCAACCACTTGGGTATCAACATGTTGGGTTCGTTTAAGGGGATTTAATTTTGAATAAATCCTTTATTTTTTTTCCTAAAAGGTTGGTAATTGTTTTGAGTTGCAGATTCAAAATTTTTCAGAATAGCTAGAGGTGGGTTTTCTTTCACGACTACTAACTGAGTTTTGATATTCATAAAGCATGGTACATAAGTGTACAAATGAATGAAATTTCATCATACAAAGCTTATATTTCATCTTACTTTTTATGTTCTAATTGAACATCCATTGTAGGAGATGATTGAGAATTTGTATGTCGATTTGGGAATAAAGCAATTGGTGTGAAATAAAGTCAGTAACCTTTTCATCATAATTTTTCTTGCATCTCATCAAATCATATGATGTCATATTAGGGGTCATGTGCACTTTGAAATGGTTAATAAATACCTCAACAAGTTCATTGAATTAACTAATTGAGGTATTCAGAAACCATTCAAAAGCGGTCTCTTTCAAGGACCTAGGGAAAAGCTTAGACAAAAGTGTATCTTCAAGGATGAAATCACTGCATAAAGTAGTGTAAGAGGAAACATGGTTAGAAGGATCTCATTTCCCACCATATTTATCGAACCTATGAATCTCTATACCTTGTGGTATTGGTGTTCTTAATATTTCCAAGGATAAGGGATTGATTTTGACATAATATGATGGTTGGCAATTTTGATTTTGGTTTATGGTGGAAATTTTTTCGTTGAAGGGATGAAATATTTTGTAAGAGTTAACTAAGATGGAATCATTAGTTTTTTTTGGGATGGAGGTGAATATAGTCAAGGTGTGTAAGTGTTCGAGGGGGAAGTGAATGGAATACTTATGGGAGGTAAAGTGGTGGGAGATATGATGCAAGATTCCATGAAGGTATAAGGATTTCTAGTGCAAATATCCAAGGTAGAAATGACATTACTAGTAGATTGCATCATTGTGGTAACTTGAGGGTTGGTGTAGGTAGGAATAGAGGGTATGTGTAGGATCATCATGGAAAAAATAGGCCCTTAAGTGGCAAAAAAATAAAAAAATAAGAGTTAGGAAACTGGACGTAAAAATTTGAATAAGTTATCTATATTATTTCAAAAATATGTAAAAATATAATCTATAGAAAATTGAATGTAGTTTCTAAACTACTAAGTTTTTTAAGAAAAAAATCTATTTGGTGAAAATTTGAAATTTCAATGCAAGAGTACATAAATTTCGGAAAAAAAAGTAGGTGTCTGTCTGACCACCCTAACCACAATAAAATGATAATATTATTTTATAATATTTTAGATATAAGTAGAGGACTCATGTCCCGATGTGATGCATATTTTTTTGTAATTTTTTTCCAAGCAAACAATTAATTATGAATTTTTTATTACAACTTTTAAAAAATATAAAAAACTCGTATGTTTGACCACCTTAACTTGGTAAAAATTTCATGAAATTCAATTTTTCTTTTTTTAATCCTATAGTATGCAAAGCATAGAATGTGACACCTGTTTTGGATTCAAAAAATGTGATACCATTTTAAATCTATAGATTTTTTTCAATCAGTCTATCAATCAGGACTTTAGTCATAATTTGAATAGAAAATGAATAATAATTTCTTATTAAATTCAAAGTAAATCATAATTTATATTGGTGGAAAGCTGAGAATCTCCTTTAAAAACCCTTTTCATTTCATCAATTTTAGGTAAAAAAAAAGTCGCTAGCCACATACCCATCATATTGCCACTTTCTGGTCCATCATGATCCTGTACATACCCTAGAGGCAATAGTTGTAGGAGGATTTTGAGTTCCTCCTTGAATTTGAGAATTATTCAAGGCTTCAGCACTAATTATTGAGGTAAGATGTTTTCCAAAAATTTGAGCTAAGTTATGCACAATCTCTATTCCTTTTTCACTTTAAATCATTCAGTGTATGTTATGTATGGTAGGAATAGTAGTATTTGAAATGTTTTCAGTACTCACTAGGTTTTGTAGGTTTTCAGATTCTTCATGGATTTGGATTAGGTTTTTTTGAGGGACACTAGCAACCATTGCTTCAACACTTGTCATACTACTTGAAGGTAAAGAGTTTTCAAGGGTATGGTTCATACCTAGCGAACTAGTTTCAACACTATGAGTGAAAGAGGTAAATAACTTAAGATCCATGATGAGTGTGTTATCGCGGGATGACATGAGTCTTGAAATACATCTCACTATAGTATTACCAATGGGACACCAAGATGTAAAGTTGATGCAAAGGAAAATTCATGAATGCAAGATAAATGCAATGAGCACAAGATAGATGATTTTCTTTAATTCCAATTATTACGTTTGCAAATGAACTCAAAATGAAACTAAATTAAGCTAGATCTAATGAAATGAATGAAACAAAAAAATTAACAAACTAAAATAGAGATATGATAATAGCAAAAACAAGCACATAAATGAAGTTTTTAGTGCCACAATTTATAGATTCATACCTTATTTAGGACTAAATCACCCATATTGGTGAATGAGTCCTAATTAGGGTTTCTAGAAGGTTCAAATAGTGAAAAATAGACAACACAAAATACCCCGCGAACTAGAAAAATAACCTGTATAGGGATTAAATCATCCAGGTGGGTGAATGAGTCTCAGATAAGGGTTTTTAAGCCAAATTCTACAAATTTTGAGTTGATGTTAAAGTTTCTCAGTTGCATGCTCAAATTATTATTTGTAAGTACATTTTTCCAATAAAATTGAATGATGCATGATGCAAAACATGCAACCTATATGCACTTTTAACTAATGCAAGATTTAGAAACCCTAAATACAATTCAACTAATGAAATTCTAATGTACATTTAATGCAATATAGATCTAGGACTACAATTTTCTCCAAATAAAAAAATCAAAGGTCCAAAGGTTAGGTTCACCTAAATGAACCAAAGGAAATAGGTATTCCACCTTTTGGGAGATGGAACTTTGGGACCTATTTCACACTTTAATTCATTAGGAAACCAAGATCCCTCAACAAAGTGACTCAATTGAGGGAAGTACTAAGGGTTTCCTTGTGTGATTAAATGGGGGTTCAACATTAAATAAAGCTTCAAATGAGGAATGCAAACTCTTACACACAAAATCCTAGAAACTTGAAACCATTAAGTCAAATTAACAAACATGAAACAAAAAAATTACCTAGAAGAATAGAGATGCAAAACTAAGATATGAAAACCTTAAAATTTGTTGTTTTAAGGTGCACTAGGACCGATACACCAAGTTAGGTGATTTAATCCTGCAACAAGAATCTGGGAAGAATCTGGAATCTTCTAGTGATATTTCAGGATCTATAGAAAACTAACAAAAAGGCTATATTGGGACTCATACACCCAAAAGGGTGATTTAGTACCATTACTAGGGTTTTTTGATATTTTTATAGCCTCTAGTGATCTTCTATAGCTTTTTTCTTGTCTAATCTTCAAGTCTAAAAGTTTGAATTCTTGTCTATAGGTGAGTTTCTGTGAAGATGAAAACTTCTTGACAACTTTGACAACTTTTACAATTTTTTCTTCAAAGGATCTTGAAGCTCTAATTCATCTAGATGGAAAATTTTTGTTGTGTTATTGAATAGGTGTTTTCATTAATCAAAACCTATTTTTGTAATTAAAGCTTGTAATGAAATGAAATAGCATGATGAATGATGAATGGACAAATGCAATGTTGCAACTCACCAAACCCTTGAAATGAAGGCTACAAACTTATGTGCAATGGATACAATGGATGTGGATCTTAACTTTTGATTTAATGCTTGAAACTTTATCTTAAATGCTTGGTTGAATTATGAAACCTACATCACAAATGTTAGGTCACAAACACACATGATGCATGAATCTTGAATGCAACTCCAAATTCTTGATGATTTTCTCTTGAATTCTCTCTTGATCATAAATTTTCTAGGATACTTAGATACTTGAATTTATTAGGTGAAATTATGTGAAATAACCTTGTATTTATACTTTTTTTTGCCTAATTTCCCAAAATTACAACACTGCAAGATGACATCAGATCTAGGATAATAAAATCCTATCAAGTATTTGAATTTAAATAGGTCCAAGTTAAAGTGGACTCATACGCCATGTTGGGGATATGAGTCCCAATGGCTTAAACCTAAGGCATAGACTCCAAGAAGTGTTTAGTTCAAAGCAACATTTGAAACTAGGCCCTAAGACCTAGGTGGGACCCATAGGCCCAAAGGGGCGTATAAGTCCCAGATCCCTAGATCTAGAACATAGCCAAAAACATTAGATTATGATTTTTCATTTGTTAAATATCAGGATTATCCTCATAAAAATACATTTAATTAGGCTTTTGAATATAAAATAGGACCAATTAAGGTATAAATGAACCTCATTTTAACAATGAGGGCCCAAACAAGCATGAAAATGTAAAGGGATACACTTTTCTACAAAACAAAAGATAACCATAGAACTGCATGACATGGAGATAATCAACAATAAATTAAACCAATGTATATGTAAAATGTAAAATGGAGCTACATCTTAACTTTCATACCCTCACTTATCATGATAAAATATTATTTACTAGGCTCAAAATTGTAGAACACACTCTAAATAAAAATAATATGAAATCTATGCTTTATCCATAAAATCTAAAGAGGAAATTCCCAATTTGAACTGTGAAAAACTAATAAGTGACTAATAAAATAAATATATTCTATTTTTATAATAAAAGCGTGCAATTTAATGGAATTATCTTATTAAATATTAAAGGAAAAGCATATTTGAACGTGTCACAATTGAATTCTTTGAGAGAACATTGTAAGTCCCCCATGATGTGAGAAAGAGTCTCTAATGACATATAAGAGGACTATTTTGGCACCTCAAGGAAGAATTTTTAATAAAAATCCAAAGATATTGGCAATCCATGAATTTAGTCACATTATAAAGAATTAGATAAGAAGAACACATATTCATTCCACTATAAAATAAGTAATTTAGCAACAACAATAAAGAGGTAAATATTGAAGAAATTTCTAAAAAATTAGCTATAGCATTGTCTAAAAGCAAAAATACGAAGGTAAATCCAAATTTTTGTGTGCTTATTCTGATATTGATAGACACATGCAGTTACATAAGAGCTAGAAATATATCATAATTGAAGATTCTCTTGGAGAAAAATGAAGAATAAGGATTCTAATAGTATTGTCATGAACAAGTGGAAGGAGGTAAGTCGATATTCTTATTTAAATGAAAAAAAATAACATGTGTTGTGCAAAAGATTACATTTATGTGTAATGAATCAAGGTGTATAGATCTATAATTTCTCACACTAATCTAAAAAGGGATTGATTAACATAGCACTTGGAGTCTAATCCATAACTATTAAAAAAATAGGAAAAGACATTAAAATTTTGAAAAATAGTTATACTATATGTAGACACGTAAAATGTACTGATTGACATTGGACATCTGATCTTGACCACTAACATTGTTTCATCCTGAATCATCCTTCGGTCTAACCATTTAATCAAATTCCTTTATTTGATTAAGTTCATTAATATTCCTCTCTTAATTAAATAAATCAATTATCTAATTAAGTCATCCTTTCTCGATAATTAAATTAACCATTCTGATCTAATTATCCTTATTTAATTAAATAATTAATTTTATTTGATTAAATCTCTAAAGTCTATCTATTAAATTAAATAAATTAAAACCTTATTTAGTTTAATCTAACATCATCTCTTTTAATTAAATAAATCAAAAATCCTTATTTAATTAATCCTTTTCATATTCTTCTCATATTTGGTTTAAATAAATCCACAAATTTAAGTCAAATAGGTCACATCATTTAATCCCTTCATTAAATTAATTAACCTTGACTAATTTAATCTCTTCTCATGTCCCATCCTCCATCTTTTACCACTTGCGCATGAAAATGGAGTTATTTGATTTATTAAATCTCTATTTTCTTCAACAAGGCATTTTTTAAGGAATATTCCCCAAATTTGAATTCAAAATCCAAGTGGACTTTATCCTTCCAACAAGGAATTTAATCCTCTTACAAAGTCATTTTTCCTTGAGCCAAGTAGCATTCAATGCACCTTCTTTCCCTCTTACATGTCATTTCAACAATTTCAAAATTCAAATATATGCATTTATTGACACATTCTTCAAAACTTGAACATCCTCCATCCATTCACTTATTGAAAAGTGGCACTTTGTCATTGGCTAATTCTTAGTCCCGAATTGCTCCATTTTTGAAATTTTTCCATCTTCTCATCCTATAAATAAGAGGCTAATCTCCTCATTTTATCATCCACAATTTGAGTAAACTTACTATGCTCCAATATTTTGCAATCTTCATCAATATTTTCAAATTTGTAGCTAGGTTATGCAATTTTTTTATCTTGAAGCACCCATCACTCTTCATCAAAGTGGATCACATTCTTCATCATATCATAAAAGCTAGCATTGGAGTTGGGAAAGGGCCAATTTTCACATCAAATTGGCACCAATTCCCCCATGGGATCAAGAGTTTGCATTGTCTTCAATAGGATTTAGCTTACTTACTTGTTCTTTCATTTCATTCTTGCTTTATTTCGTTTTTAAAAATTTGCTAATTGATTTCATGGGGAATCCTTGTTCTTACTTGCATATGATCTCCTAATGTGTTTTTTTATTGTGTTTTGCAGGTATTTGGATTGGGGTTCTACATTTTGGCACTAGAAGGAGAGCCATCTCATCTTCTAATCACATTTTTGTTAAAAATTTCACGTTTTTCTTTGTCTACAGTAAAACTCCGCCCCTGGAAGCTCAGCATCATTGTTTAGCACTACTATTTCTCTAGCATCACCATATGGAACCACAAAAACTTCAAATTTCAATGCTCCTGTTTTCCCACCCAGAATTTTAAATTCTAAACTATGTCGCTGAACCTATTTGACCCGCCGGAATCTTTCAAAATCCCAAACTGCACCATTGGCTAAAAGTGTGACGCATTCATGCTCACTGGTCTGGTTGTAGAGTGACACTGACTGGCAAGTGGCACTATATAGCACCCCTGGGAAAATCAAACTGTGATGCCTTCATTGATTGCACTGCTGGAGGGGAGTATGAAATGAAAATTTATTTGTAGCACGTTCTTTTTTTCAAATTATGGTTCTTCTGTCTATTTTCTGCTTTTCTGACCTCTTTTTTTGCAGAATCTAACTAATTTTATTGTAGGTTGGATTGATCAAAGACGAAATGGAAGAGAATCATGATGATGTCATTTCACAAAAACAAGTGTTTTTAAACACTCCAGTGTTTGTTTAACACTCTTGGAGGATTCATTATTCCTCTTTAGGAAAAATTTGTCATCTTTTTTAGGCTTAGGACTTACTAATTTTGTTTGGGCTTTAAAAAGAACTTTTGAATTCTTTTTACAAAAAGGCTTAAAAATAACACTAGGACTCAGATTTACTAAAGTTTGTTTTGGGATTAAAAATTGAACAAGGAAAATTGTCACACTTACTTTGGTGCTTTTTAAAAGGAATTCACTTTTCCTTTGAGGATTTAAAATAAACAATTTTTTGCATTGTTTTGCAATTACATACACAAATTAATATAATCAAAATATGTATGCACTTCTCTCACGCCTCACAGTGATCTTGAGAATCAAAAGGATTTTGGTGACATTAAGTTGCATAAATAATTTCCCATGCACACTTCAATTTGGGTTTAAAATTGAACAAATTATGTGAGTGTGAGTAAATCTATTGCATGTGTTCTCCCTTTGCTTATAAACTAAGGTTGATCAAACTATGAATACATTTACTCACTATTCTTTATCTTAGAGGGCCTGCCTTGGCGTAAAAGTACTCACCCAAGGGAATGACTCAACCAGTAACACTTTGAACCTAAGAGTATTTCCAACTAGGACATAAATGTGGGTATTGGAATAAATTCCAATCATGCGATTGGCTCTGAGGAGAAGGGAAACAATGGTCTCTCGCCATGTTGGGTCAACTCCTACGAACGAAAAGTTTGAATTAAAACCCATGTTTTAGAATTGCCAAAATCCTTGATCTATTTGTTGGTGCAAGAACAGTCGATCTGAAGCCGCCCCACACTTTTACAGTCGTTTAGTAGAAATGGAAAGCATGCCATGGGAGTTTCATGGGTTTTGATGCTTGGCTGCCCCGTATAAGTGAGTGTCATGTAGGGGAGCTAGTGGGGTCAAGCATCTAACCATTTGCTAAAGATAAGTGTAGCTGGACTTGTCCAAGTGAGGACTCAACAAATATTGTCTTTCATATCCATAGGGTTTTGCTTATTCTTGGTTAGAAAATGCTTTGCTTGTTCGAAAAAAATTGGAAACAAACACTTAACATCATCATCAAAATTTCAAACCCTTTAGGAGGAAAATACAATTGACCAAATTTATGTGTTATTGCTTGCCCTTGGGATTCACATCCTTAGAGGTTTCTAAACACTTGAACTTACATCTCAATTTTCCTACTAAAGAAAAACAGTAGGTAACCCTTGCCTTGAATTCATCAAATTTCCACATAACATACTTTGTGGGATTCAAAGAAATTAAGACATTAGACATCTAGTTTGGAAACCTAATCAAAGAAGTGTTTGTTGTAACACAAAATCACTATGCAAAAATAACAAAATTGACTCTCATATGTGTTGAAACCTCATGATTTCCAAGAAAGTCAAAATCCCAAAATGAAATTCCTTGAGTGAAAGTTCAAAATTTAGGAGTCACACTCGAAAGGTCATCAAGAAATACAATAGGAAGTGCAATCAAAAGCAACATATCAACATAATCAAAAAATTCACAAGGTTTTATAGACTCATTCCTTTGAACAATCTAGAAATCTATGCTCAATTTGAACCACTTCTTAGTTATAGAGGTCCTTAGAAGTATTGTATGTTCTTCAATACCGAGGTCTAGTAAACAAGCGTCTTTTTAGGTACATCCTAGGATCAAAATCAAACCCCCATCCATCTTTGAACATCAAAACCAAAATCATCTCACCATCAACTCTTCGAAAGTCTTGGAAAAATTCTTCATGTTAAACTTTGGGAAAATCATTTGAAATCAATCCAAAATCACCTTGTTTGATTAAATGTGTGTAGATGAATCCTTCTCCACATATTTGATCAAATTATCAAAACTTGTGAAAAAATTCATCCCTTGATAAACATCCAACATCTTGGGATTTAAGAGTTCATTATCAAAATCATCTTGTTTGGATAGGAGTGTTTAGATGAATCCTTCTTCTCACACCTAGAAAAATTAGCATCTTGTGAATGATTTAACTCTAGGACAACATCCAACCTCTTAGAGTTGATGAATTCACCAAAATCCAAATCCAAAACAAATCAATCCTAAATAAAGTCCTAAAGTTTAACATACCCTTCAATATTTTCTCAAGAGTTCCAATCACCCATCAAACATCCATCTAACATCCATATCAGTATCATCCTTTGATCTTAGCATCATCCTAAAATTTCTCTTTTGTACCTAAAGATATATCAATCCAAAGAATTAGAGATTCATCTCCCATATTCTTAAAAATTGATCCCTATTTTATGATGCAAACTAGATCTCAACACAAGAAGAACATGGAAGCCAACAAAGAAACACCCACTTCAAGTGACCTAAGCCAAACAAAATCTAAAATGAATCCTATTGAATCAAGCAATCCTTTGACTAACTTTCTCTCATCATCACAAAATCCACAAGAGGAAAGCCAAGAAGAGGATCTTACCTTTTGGATGTCACACGAGGAAATCACTAAAATGATCCAAAATCCAGAGAACCATAAGATCGTCAATATCATGATCAGGCTTAACCCTTCACTATACATGCTCGAACTAGCAAAACAAGGGGCCAAACTACCTTCTAATTTAGACGTGAGCTCTATAGTGGAACAATCTTTAGAGGTCATGCCTCCAATTTAATCCACACTCCCCATCTCATCTACACCCCCATCCCAAAGTATCACTCAAAACATCCCACAAATCACAACATCTTTTGCTCCAACTCAACCTGATGTTAATAAGGGAAATGCATTTCTTAATGCCATTCAAACACACACCCTTTTCAATAATCAAGAATTAGATGCAAACACCATTTTGGAACAAAATATACCCCGAAATCCATTATATAAGTATGCCCCTCTCACTTTCCATGATCCTAATGATCCATCTTCATCATCCTTTCACGCAACACCCCAAACCTCTCTCCCCATAACTTCACAAGGAGAGGGTGACATATTCAGACCAGGGGGCATTTTTGACATTGCACAATTTTCTCAAGAAATCACATCCCTCACATTTTCACCTCTTCCACCATTACCACCATTATCAACACCACTACTTGGCTTGGGGCTCCCACCTTTACCAAATATCAATCAAAATCAAACCAACATCCCAAACATCAATCAAAAAATCATGCCAAACTCTCAAAACTTGTCATCGACATCGCAACAATAGATGACAACTACACAAGCAATCACAACATCATAAACCACCCCCTAACATCTCAAAGCATGGGCTCTCAAGGACCAACCACATCGATGACACCATTCACCACTCAAACCACCAACACAACATGACCTCTCACCACCACTACAAGCACCATTCTGAATCCACCACCACCACCAAGCTCCAATATATCAAGCCAATACAAGATGGAATTACAAGTAGCTCAACAAGCTACTTATCAAAAGGAATTTTTGTAAGTACAAAAGCAAAAATCCACGCAACTAGCTGCTCAAGAAGCCGCACAATTATCTAGTCAACAAGCCATGCAACTAGCTGGCCAACAAGCCACTCAAGCGACGCAAGATGCTCAAGCTGCCAAAATTGCACAACAAGTGTAGTAGGCTAGACAATCCCAAGCCTTATTCTAAGAACAAGCATAAGCACAAGCACAAGCTCAAGCTCAAGTTCAGGTGCACACCCAATATCAAGCACAACAAGCATAGGAACAAGCACAGTATCTTGCACAAAAATAAGAAGCACAACTACAAGCATATCAGAAAGCAATAAAACAATACCAAGAGCAGCAAGAAACAACCCAATTAGCATCCCAACAAAAAGCGTTGTTGGTGCAACAATAAGCACAACAATAGGCTCAACAACAGGAAATACTGGCGCAACAATAACAAGACCAACAACAAGCATTTTTTATACAGCAGCAAGTGCAAGCATACATGGCTCAGTAGAATGTGTAGATACTACCAATCAACACATCAACCAATCCACTAATCACATCCACAAGCAAACCACCTCAGAACACTTTCATCCCACCTCCTGATCCAAAAAATAGTGTGACAACACAAATCAAGTTGCTCTCACAACAAGTGCTTGATTTTCAATCAGAGTGAACCACAAGAACATCTAGTAACTTGTGTCCTTATCCATTTGATAGGAACCTTGTGATGAAACCATTCCCAAAGGGATTTCAGATCCCAAAATTTGAAAAGTATCATGAGACAGGAAACACTGAAGATCACATCAGGGAATTCCAGGTTCATTGCATGGAGGTCGTGTATGATGATACCTATATGATGCAGCTATTTCCTAGGAGTTTGGTGGGCCACACCATGGAATGGTTCTCTCACCTACCCATATACATCAAGACATTCCAAGAAATCATAGACGCATTCATCAAAAACTACGCATGCAATATCGCCATGGATGTTAGTCTAGAGGAACTCTCAGCTCTGAAACAAGGTAAGAATGAATCATTCACTTCATTCCTACAATGATGGAAATCCAAGGCCAATCAGAGTAAATGGGTCATGCCCGAGGAACAACAAGTATGCTCCACCATATCCAACCTTGACAACCTCTTGGCATTCCATCTCAAGGTCCAAGGGATCACCATGTATGACTGGTTGATTTCCAAGGCACTCAGCATTGAACGAGCCCTTATGACACAACCTCAAGGATCAACTTCATATCCTCAACAACAAAATAATCGCCCACCCACCAATTACAATAAAAAACCTCGCACATGGGAAAGAAACAAAAATGTTACCAATGATGGTTTCATCGATGCCAAAGTTGTTATCAGTGCCCCTCGACAGAACACACCCGTACCTCAACAACAAATCCAAAACCATTAATAAATGAACACAACAACACAACAACCAAACAACCAAGAAATTAATAACTTCAATGACCAAGTAGGACCTCCCTAGTGAAACAATAACATCACCAAGCGAAAGTACACCACTCTTGGGGAACCACTTGAAGTCATCATGAAGAAATTACTAAACGAAAACCTCATCAAGATTCCCACCTACGAGAACTACCAAGAACTAGATGTTAAACCTCCTTGGTACAATGGAAAAAAAGCTCTGTGATTTCCACAAAATCAAAGGGAACACCACAAACAACTGCATGAGACTAAAGAACATAGTCCAAGATCTCATTGATCAAAGAATCATAAATGTGAAACAATCAACAAGGAATCAAAATCTCAAAATATACATGAATTTGATGCCTAACCATAACAATAAAGGGAGCAGTAACAATGATAAGGGGAAAGGAACCTTCAAAAACATGAATCATGTGTATGAAACTATCATCACCTCCCTAGATGAATACTGCATAGTAATCACTATCAAAGGAGCTCAAGCCAATTATGGAGTCACCACAAGAGGTGAAAAAGTTACTATCGTAGGATCATCTCAACCAAACAGAATTTTCACATCCAATTCAAGATCTGTTCCCAATGGTTACAATGTCCTTGATCATCTAAAAATAACACCAACACAAATCTCCATAATGGAGTTGTTAAAAATCTTATCCGCCCATAAGAAAATCCTTTAGGAAGCATTGGCTTCATCCACCGTCCCCACAAATCTTGATGCAGAACAATTCCAAGCTATGGTCAGAAATATCATTACCCTAAACCTTGTTACATTCTCCAACCAAGATTTTCCCACTCAACCATTTCATAACTATGCACTCCATTTAGAGGTCCTAGTGCAGAAAAGTAAATTCAAGTGAGTCTTGGTGGATGGAGGTGCAGGCTTGAATATTTGTTCCCTCAAGCTCATTAAACAGTTAAAAATCTCAGAGGATTCCATCAACAAAGGGAAAGGTATTACAATTAGAGCATATTATGATTAGGAAAGAGTGTCCCAAGGCACAATCAAAATCCCTATTCAAGTAGGGACAGCTATCATGGAAACCACATGTCAGGTTCTAGACCTTGACTTACCCTATAACATTCTCCTAGGACATCCATGGATTCATGCAATGCAAGCAGTAGCATAAAATTTCCATCAATGTGTCAAATTCACATATGAAGGACAAGAGGTCACCATCCATGGAGATATTGAGCCAGTCTCCTACTACAAGAACCTTGAGGAAAAATACTATAAAATCCCTCAAGTGCCTAAAAATGATGAAGGCCCATCAACACCATACATTAATCTAGCCACTCTCACATCAACTTCTGCGATAGAGACACCCACCACTCTCACCATTCCCACCATCTTTGATATCAAACTCATCATCCAGGATAATGGTTGTAGAAATTACATGATTCCCAAAAAATCTTTTGTCGTAGGAGAGTCACCACAATATCCCAGATCACAAGGATGTCCGCAAGCAAATGATGCTTCCACATCTCAAACATCCCCTGAAGACTATCCCAACTTCAGAAGTTGGGGAGATCTTGGCCAAGAATTCATAGAGGATAACCCATCTCATCTCCTATACCAAGATAGTAGACCAACAACCGGTCTACCAATGAATGACAAAAGAAAAGGATTGTAAATGATGCTCACAATAGGCTATGATAGAAACCAGAGACTTGGAAAAAATGACAACAAGCTTATAATACCTATCATTCTAGAGACGTGAATGAGAAATATTGGCCTCGTATGTACCCCTCTGAGTATAACCATACATGGCCAAAGTACTCTAGTTAGAAAAGTCAATAATCCTCCTCAGCAATCTGCAGTCGAACTTCGCTTACCCATATCTATAGGTCGAGTCATAGAAAACTTCACATTTGACATAGATGACATCTGTAGTAGTAGTGATGATGAGGATCCCATAACCAACCTACCAAGGCTCTTCGAGGATACCACCCTTCTCATCATTAGCACCTTATCCTTTGAGTCAGACCATCAAAATCATGAAATTCACCTAGTTTATCCCCAACTCATCGATTATGACCAACAAGGACCACCAGTTCTTGGCACATTCAAAAAAAATGAGGCACTCTTAGAATTCATGGGACTGCGAGATAACATTCCATGTGGGGATCACAAAGAAAGATTCATCATTAAGCTAGATACACAGGCCTACTACGGGGGAACGATTGAATCCCTTAGTCACAAAAGTGAAAAATTAAGAATAATATCTAAGTCCTTGAGTGAAAAACACATTGTGACACTCTCCAACACGAAAAAATTAAAAATAAAGGACACATCCAATGGTGAAAACCTCTCTGAGGTGCCTGAGGATGGGGGATTCAATCTTCCTTTCATAGCTCTTCATCAAGAAAAATCAACAATCCTAGTAGAAAAGTGCAATCCAGATAATCTAGGAATAGAGGAGACCCCGCACATCACATTCTATGCAGAATCATTACTGTCAGAAAAAAAGAGCTCTTAGTATCCTTGAGGGAAAGACAAGTTAACTTTGCATGGAGCTATGTATACATGCCAGGGCTCAATCTAAAAATTGTAGTTCATCATCTAGCAGTATTTCTTGAAGTAAAGCTTGTTAGACAAAAGCTCAAAAAAATGAACCCTCAGATCACCATGTTAGTAAAAATGGAACTAAAGAATCTATTAGATGCAAGATTCATTCAACTGATAGATTATCTAGAATGGGTGTCAAACCTGGTTCCTGTTTCAAAACCTAATGGGGGCATCAGAATCTACACAGATTTCAGGGACTTGAACAAAGAATTTCCAAAAGATGATTTCCTATTGCCCAACATTGACATGATCGTAGACATGAAGGCGGGACACGAAATGCTTTCCTTGATGGACGGTTTCTCAGGATACAATGAGATAATGATTGCTAAAGAAGACCAACACAAAATGACCTTCACTTGTCCATGGGGGACTTACTGTTGGAATATGATGCCATTTGGCTTGAAGAATGCAGGAGAAACATACCAAAGAGCCATGACCTTAATCTTCCAAGACATGATCCATAAAATTTTCAAATATTATGTTGATGACATACTAGCCAGATCCATAAAGAGGAAGGATCACATAGCAACTTTGAGTACTATTTTCGACAGGCTGGAGGAATACAAGGTCTGATTAAATCCAAAGAAGTGTGTCTTAGGCATACAATCAGGAAAGTTGCTAGGATACATAGTATCAATGAGAGGTATTGAGGTAGATCCAACAAAGGTAAAAGAAATCCTTGAGATGGAAGCACCCAAAACATTGAATCAATTAAGACATCTCCAAGGCAAGCTTCAGTCCATCTGAAGATTCATAGCACAGCTGGCAGATAAACAGAATCCACACTCTCACCTACTTCACAAGGGAGTAGTGTACAAGTGGGATAAAAAGTGTGAAGAAGCCTTCAATAAGATGAAAGAATATCTACTTACACCACCCATCCTAATGCCACCAATCCCAAGAAAACCATTAATTATCTATGTCAGCAACAGTAGCAGCCCTTGGTTCTCTCCTAGCTCAAGATGATGAAAACGGGACAGAAAGGGCCATCTATTATATCAGAAAAAAAATGGTCGGTCATGAGTTAACCTACTCTTCATCAAAAAAGCATGTTTAGTAGTAGTGTTTGCTTCATAGAAATTCAGACATTACATGTTGGCACACAAAATAAAACTCATCGCCAAAATTGACCCTCTCAAATACTTACTATCAAAGGCAATGCTCACTGGAAGAATGGCTAAATGGGTCATGATACTATCAGAGTATGACATTGAATATGTGGAGCGGAAAGCAATTAAAGGCCAAGTCATCATAGATCAACTTACAAAAGCACCAATCTATTCATAGAATCCTCTCATCTTAGAGTTTCCAAATAAATTCATCTTCAATCTCAACATATCCGATCACTGGAAACTTTACTTTCATGGTGTAGACACCTAAAAATTACCTAGGCCTGCAAGCTTCATTTTTACCACTTTCGTCCTAGCATAATTAAGACATTTAATTATGTCCTTGGTCCACATTCGACTATTGATTAAATAATTCATGTCATTTATTCTTCATAATTATTAAATAAATAAATTTTATTTATTTATTAAATACGTCATTAACTGTCTAAGTCTTTCTTTAATTAAATAAATTTCTTAATTTATTTAATTCCCCTTTATTTATTTTTCTTGATTATTAAATAAATAAATTTCATTTATTTATTTAATGCGTCACTAACTGTCTTAATTAAATAAATTGATTAATTTATTTAATTAATTGGTTTATCTTCTAAATTAAATAATTAAATTTAATTATTTAATTGCAATTTCATATTCTTCTCATTTTAAATAAATTAAATTATTTAAAATATCATGTCAATCCTAACTGTCAGTCCTTTTTGATAAATAATCTGAAAAAGATTATTTATTATCTCTCGAAATCCATAATTTGAATTATTTTAATTCAAATTAGTAATTAATCTTCCAAAAATCAAGTAATCGGGCAGATTCTTGATTTTCCAAATCTGATCTTCAGTCTGAATCTTATCTCTTTGATTTTTTGAATCTTGCAAATCAGGCGATCTTATCTCTTTGACTTTTCGAATCTTGCAAATCAGGCAATCTTATCTTCTTGATTTTTCAAAATCTTTATTTTCTAATTAATTTGTCTCATTTATTCTCCACCGTCGATCTATTTTTATTCCAACCGTTCGATTAAGGATTTTGCCTTAACCCTAATTAGGGATTCTTGGGTGTAATCTGGATCATTCGTTTTAGGGTCTCATCACTAATTTATCTCGTCCGTCCATTCGAAATGGCCTTTTCTATAAAATGCCCTTTCCTTCTCATTTTTCATATCAGGACATTTTACGTAATTACTATAGGCATTTATTTACTCTCACTTATTCATTGTCATAGGCATTTGATTAATATTGGCATTTATTCTAGGCATAGGCATTGACTTTTAGACATTGGCAATAGTCATAGGCATATCAAATCCTTCGAATCTTGTTGTAGGGATTAGGCATTTTAGATTGCTCAAAGTATAAATCTGAGGGCAACATTTCTAGCAAGCAAGAAGGTGTAACGAAGGTGAAGCATGGAAGATGGAGATGCTTGGTAATATCGTTTCTTGTATTTTCATTTGATTTCCTTTGTTCTTCGTTATATCATTGGATGCTAATGTTGTTTGATCTAACCATCTAACAAATCTGATTTTCCTTGATTACATTGGTGAACCCGACGTATATGGCCAAATTAAAAACTATTTTTGGAGTTGGTTTCTTCTTGTTGCAGGCCTTGCTTGGTTTTTGTTGCAGGATTGGCATCATTGTGGACAAAGCCAAAGATTCAACCATAACTTTCAAACGGCTCTGTATTTGACCACGAATTTTTTTTTACAGCTTGGTGACAATATCACGCACTCTCATTCCAAAAATAAGATTTTTTGGATTGGTTTTGCATTTTCTATAATTATTTTTCTGTTTTTAATAAAAAATTAATTCCAGGAGCAAATAATCAATTTTTCAGATATGTTTACATTTCTGGAAAACTATTTGAATTTTAATAGGGGTCTACTCTTTAGTTTTTAAATTTGGATGCGAAATTATGAGTCAAAAAATAGATCTTTTAAAATTGGTGTTTAACAAAGATTGGCTTATATCTCTCTTACGGTTGTAGATCTAATCACAATTTTTTTTTTTCGGATTTGGAATGACTGTAGACGACTCCAGTAAAAAAATCAGAATTGTTAAGGCTGTTATGTATTTTTTATAATTTTTTTATGATTTTTCATAAAAAATTAATTTCAGGTGGAAAATAGCAAATTTTTCTGATTTATTTAAATTTTTGGAAACCTCTTGGGATTTTAGATAGGATTTATTTTCTGTATTTTTCATTTTACTGTCAAAAAAATTTCTAAAAATCAGATTTGTTGTGTTACTAATATTTTCTTGTAGCGTGTGGCGATCCTCTTTCGTGTGTCAAAGACCATTACATACGAGACTACTAATATTCATTGTTTGCAGATTCACATGTCAAAGAAGGAAGAAACAAACATTGTGCTTGTTTATTTCTAGATTAGCAAACATTTTTTTTGGTGCTTATAAAATGAAATCATGTCTTTTATGCTTGATTGTGATTGTGGAATGGTAGGTGAGTATGCTCTCACTTGGTGAAAACCTTGTGATCAGAAAACCAGACCCATTCTTTTTCTGTTATTTACCCTGACTTGGTACATCGGAGTATCCTCTCCCCTCGCGCTTTCGGGCGATCTTGGGTGTAAGAGAAACGGTTACCAACTCTAGAAATTGGGCCTGCCTGGGGATTTCATCACCCCAACGCGACTCAAACCGGCAATGGAGCTAAAGCCAAGCTACCCCCGACCGGTATATAAATGTAAACCTTAAGGGAAAACCTAAGGTTGCTTGTGCGGATGTGTCATACGGATGGAGTTGTACTCCCTTAAACCCTGTTGAGCTTAACCTCTTCAGGCTGAGTGCCACCTTAATGGTGATTAATCTCTTGCCCCATGTATGGCCACTCGAACGGGGGTCCCAAACTAAAAACTCTTGTGTAGTAAGCCAAAATCCTTCTATTTGCTAGCGCAACACCGGTCGGTGTGAAGGCATCCACACTTTCGCAGTTTGTAGTAGATGTGATCAGCTCGCCATGGGAGTTTCATGGGGGTTGGAAGCTTGGTTGGCCTGAGAAGAGAGTGCACTGTAAGGGGGAGCCCGTGCAGCCAAGCTTCTGAATTCACACGCTACAGATATGCGGTTGGGGAAACCCACGTGGAATCTAGCGAATATTGTCCTGGCCTAACCTAGGATTGTACTTATCTGATGTGTGCTTGCTTACAGTCAAAATATCATGCTTGAAAGTGTTTTCTGGATATTGAAACAAACCAAACAATAGTCAAACAACATTGGACCTTTTTTGACCCATTTCACAACATGAACATGCAATCTTCATCAAAAAACATTTTTGAACCATTCATACAAAGAGACCAAAATGGACGAGTATATTTCAAAGACATAAAAGCTGCAACGCAAAATCCTGATATAGTCTCCTTTGTAAAAAAATATCTCTTACGTGACCCTCAAAGGTACCTAGCCATGCTTTTGGATGAAGGGGCTAAGTTACCACAAGGCTTTGACATAAATACTTTTCCACCATCTATCTACCCTCACAATCAACAGTCACTTGACACAAATCCTGCCAATAATTCACAACAAACATCCACTTATCACCCTTATCCTAACCTTGACAAGGGAAGCCAACTATCAACTAGTCCATTCCAAACCTCCACATCATATGCTAGTCCTTCACCTATTAATCATGTCCAAGTCTGCATCCCTTATCAACCATCTACCAACTCATGTCAAGTCCCCACATCATACCATATTGATCCGGTCCAAGTCTCCATGTCCTATTTCAATCAACCTTACTCCAATCTAGTCCAAGTCCCTATGTCATTACCAACTAATATAGTCAAAGTCCCCATGTCACATCATATGCCATCACATCCTACTCTAGTCCAAGACTCCATGTCATATCCAGTCCAAGTCCCTACGTCATACCCTAGTCCTTCACATACAGGTCCAATGCAAGAACACATGTCATATGCTAGTCCTTCACATACTAGTCCTGTCCAAGTCCCCATGTCCTATCCTAGTCCTTCATCCATTAATCATTTTCACGTCATCCCCTCACAAGCCACATCTAGTCATGAAAATTCTGTCATTACTCAGAGTCACATCCCATCGTCTACACTTGAGGATACATGTCAAAATGAAAGCCCAAAGCATGACCTTATAATGTCACCCTCATGTCAAGAACAAGGCAGTTCATCCAATGACCCTATCTTTCATTCCATCCATGAAGTCCTTCAAGACAATCATGACATCCAGAACACACCTCTCCTTGACAACGGCTCTATTTCCAACTATATAATCCATGACAACCCCATCTTCGAGAAAGACCCTACCATTGACCAAGATATCCAAAATGGTCCCCTTCTTGACCTTTATGCCATTCATGATCAAACACTTGCCGACCCTATCAAGGCCTCTACTATTGACACTTCCCAAGATGAGACACTTGCCTTCAAGGGACACATAGATGATATTCCTCTAGAACAAGAATCTTCCACTAGGGACACACTTGCATATGATCAAGTTATAGCTAAAATCATGGGACTCTATGACACTAAACATAATGATGGCTTCGACATTGCCTTGGAAGAATCAATAGAATCATCTAAACCTGACATGTCACATGATCAGGCCAAAGATATCAGTCAGGAATATGTCCAACATGAAAGTGAAGCTAAGACAATTTATCAACTAGGGTCATCTATCTTTGTCAGAGCAAGCTTTCTTGCAGATGAAAATATTACAAGTGACAGTGTCCATAGACATCATGATGGGTTAGCATCTTGCTTTCAAAACAACAAATACCCCATCGCAAATAGAATCTGTCAAAGCATGCAATATCAAGGCAAGGGACTAGGCATACACGAGCAAGGAATTCTAGAACAAATACAGCTTCAGGCAAATTACAGACATCAAGGTCTTGGTTATTCCTCCGACAACAAATCAAATGATGTCAGTGGTACCTCCTCAATACTGGGGGCAACCTTGTTAGATACAAATGTCAAAATGGAGTCCATGAGAAATCCTTGTCATAAGATTGCTGCCAACACCCACTCCACCCACACCATGAACCATCATTCCATCATAAATAAACCTTCCCTTTGGGACCAACAAAAACAAAAGTCTTACAAATCAAAAGATCAAAATCTAATGTCAAAGGCCATTGAATTAAACGAAAGGAAAAGTGGACAAATGAAATTAAAATGGATCCCAAAGAAAGATGGATCGAACAAAGACACCAAGTCAAATACAAAAGTCAATCACAATGTGGAGCCACAAGACAAGAGGACTCCCACATATAACACATGTCCACCTCCTTCAAAATGGTCATCAATCAAGGCATATAAAAGTGTTGGTTCCAAACACCATCCCTCCAAAATCTGTCATCCACCATCCCAAGTTTGGAAAATAAAAAGTGATTCGTCCAAACGTCCAAACAACATTTCCATGTCCACCATCATCTGTCATAATCCTACATCTCGCCTAAAGTCCAAAAATCCTACATCACAAATCCGTCACATCATGGCAGCAACTCTTTACCACAAGGACTCTCATGGCACTCTATTGTGATGTGCGTATTTTGATAAGGCCAACTCTAGTATCAGAAAGGATCACAAGGACATCGATCAGTTGTATAAAAGTGCTACGATCTTGACAAGACAACTCCTTCAGCAAGGTCATTATTGGCATATCATGGCACTAGTCTCTACATCGGCACCGTCAGTGGATTCAGAACAGTCAGTGGTAATCTAAAGCATCCAGGCTATCCACAATATCAAAAATACAAAAAAATCAAAAATCAAAAATAAAAAATCGTCACCACGATGAAAACGGCAAGCGGTAGTCTTGGTGACACCAAAAATCAAAAGTAAAAAAAAAATAGTAAATTTTTTTTTTCATCCAATGGTGAAAACTTGGCAAACAGGCGCCCTGGATAAGTACCATGATGAAAACCTGGCAAACAGGCGTCATGTGTAAAATAAATCATCTATGTGGACTCTTACACTTGGGGGCAAGTCGTCTCATCTCCTAGGCCTTCCTCTTGACATTGGCATCCGACCATTTAATCCATATCATTCCCACCTACCTTGGTCTTGACATAAAACTGGCACACATAAATCATGCTTTGGGAAAACTCTTGACATGTCTATCCTTTGGTCATACACGATTCACGAAACATCATGTCATCGACCACCATAGTCTTATTGTCCTTATATGACATAGTTATTGAAAATCATATGACAATTCCCTTAGTCTCATGTCTCCCGTCCTTTACCAAGGCCACCCTCTCATCCTTTCATGTCTATCACCTGTCTTGGCTTTCCCTTGTCAAACGGTCTAAGGATAATCATCATCCCATCTAGCCCTAACCAAGTCATTCCAAATGCAACGAGTCCAATTCATGCACATTATCCAAAATTTTACTTGACTGCGTTCCTGGCCCAGCTGTAGACCTCTATACTTTTGTCACATTATCGTCATCATCCTCATGTTGTTTCAGGATGCGTCCTTCCCACATCAAACAACGTTGTCATCACCTGTCAATTGGTATTCAGCTTGACTAGGGGCACAATCATGTTTGTCCTTGGATTCTCATATGTAGGCATCAATTATTTGTATTTGTCACAATCTTCTTAAACATCAAAATCCAAAAAAAATCATAAAATGACAAAAAGACCAAAAACATCTTAAAATGTCCTAAAAAAGGACAAAAACATCACAAAATCACCTGAAAAAAGACCAAAACATCACAAAAAGTCCTAAGAAAGACCTAAAAATCATAAAACGTCTTGAAGAAAAACACAAAAACATCCAAATTAATGTCAAAATCCTAAAAATGGGGTCAAAGTCAGTCATGTCAGTTAGTCCATGTTATTGTCGAACTACGTTGTCTCTGTGCATTTGCTACGTAGGCAAGACCATCAGTCGATGAGTCCCCAAGACATTAGGTCAGTCCTTTTAGGTTGGTCCAAATAAAATCACGGCATTTGTCACAATCGTCACATCAGTCAAATAAGTCATACATAGTCAAAATCAGACACAAGACAGTCATTTGAAATGTCAATGTCAAAATTGGTCAAAATCAGACAACACAGTCCAATCAATCATACAGTCAACATCTATCAACTTGCCAAAACATATTACTCAAAACAATGTTAGTCTCGTCACTCTTTGGTTCTCTTCAAGATGTGTCCTTCTTGGAGTTAGACCTCATCAAAATGTCCTTTGCCTTTTCAGGATGTGTCATTCCTGACAATAGGCCCCGTCAAACTGTCAACACCGTCAAATTGGCAAAACTCTTAAACTGTCAAAACTATCAAATCGACAATAAATCAATCTTTGGCAAACAAACATTGGCAAACAAAATAAAATGGCTGTTAATCTTTTTGGTCTATCTTGTCTTATCTTTTGACTATCTTGGCTATTTTTTCTTATATTTTTATTGTCTTGTCTTTTGGTCATGTTACTAGCTACCTCGAGGATGTCCCATGAAGGATTTAGAGGTGCGATGACGTCTCCTGGCCTATTTTATTCTCTTTGACTGCTGTCTATGGATTGTCTTGACAAAAAGACTGGGGCAACTTCGCCCTTAGTATGAGTTAGGACATTCCTTGTCTGTGACTGTCTATTTTTCAAGTGGATGACCTTGCACACCTTGGTCTACATCATACCATGGTGTTTGTTGTCCATTTGTGTCATTTTTACTGCCTAATGATGATTAAGAGCAATAAATATTAAAAGTCCTATGGTAAGGTTTGAAGGATTTGGTCTAGGAACATACATGCATCTCCTTTAGTCATGTCATCTTCTCTTGCCCATCTCATATAGGCATTGCATCCATATCATCATCCATATCTTTTTCGATAACATTTCTTTGTCTCTTCATATTCTAGTCTTCTAATTAATTTCGAGAGCGCACCCATGTTCTTGGAACCTGTCTGTCCTCTCGAGGGGGCATACTGTAACCCTCATCGTCGTTCTTCCTTCTCTTATTTTGCACTGGCGCATTTTTTGACTTATTTTCTTTGTCACAATGCGACATGCTACATTATGACAAAGAGGGGCAAAATGTAGACACCTAAAAATTACCTAGGCCTACAAGCTTCATTTTTACCACTTTCGTCCTAGCATAATTAAGACATTTAATTATGTCCTTGGTCCACATTCGACTATTGATTAAATAATTCATGTCATTTATTCTTCATGATTATTAAATAAATAAATTTTATTTATTTATTAAATACGTCATTAACTGTCTAAGTCTTTCTTTAATTAAATAAATTTCTTAATTTATTTAATTCCCCTTTGTCATTTATTTCTTCTTGATTATTAAATAAATAAATTTTATTTATTTATTGCATCGCTATGTCTTAATTAAATAAATTGATTAATTTATTTGGTTAATTGGTTATCTTCTAAATTAAATAATTAAATTTAATTATTTAATTGCAATTTCATATTCTTCTCATTTTAAATAAATTAAATTATTTAAAATGTCATGTCAATCCTAACTGTCAGTCCTTTTTGATAAATAATCTGAAAAAGATTATTTATTATCTCTCGAAATCCATAATTTGAATTATTTTAATTCAAATTAGTAATTAATCTTCCAAAAATCAAGTAATCAGGCAGATTATTGATTTTCCAAATCTGGTCTTCAGTCTGAATCTTATCTCTTTGATTTTTTGAATCTTGCAAATCAGGCGATCTTATCTCTTTGACTTTTCGAATCTTGCAAATCAGGCAATCTTATCTTCTTGATTTTTCGAAAATTTTTATTTTCTAATTAATTTGTCTCATTTATTCTCCACCGTCGATCTATTTTTATTCCAACCGTTCGATTAAGGATTTTGCCTTAACCCTAATTAGGGATTCTTGGGTGTAATCTGGATCATTCGTTTTAGGGTCTCATCACTAATTTATCTTGTCCGTCCGTTCGAAATGGCCTTTTCTATAAAATGCCCTTTGCTTCTCATTTTTCATATTAGGACATTTTATGTAATTACTATAGGCATTTATTTACTCTCACTTATTCATTGTCATAGGCATTTGATTAATATTGGCATTTATTCTTGGCATAGGCATTGACTTTTAGACATTGGCAATAGTCATAGGCATATCAAATCCTTCGAATCTTGTTGTAGGGCTTAGGCATTTTAGATTGCTCAAAGTACAAATCTGAGGGCAACATTTCCAGCAACCAAGATGGTGTAACGAAGGTGAAGCATGGAAGATGGAGATGCTTGGTAATATCGTTCCTTGTATTTTCATTTGATTTCCTTTGTACTTCGTTATATCATTGGATGTTAATGTTGTTTGATCTAACCATCTAAAAAATCTGATTTTCCTTGATTACATTGGTGAACCTGACGTATTTGGCCAAATTAAAAACTATTTTTGGAGTTGGTTTCTTCTTGTTGCAGGGCTTGCTTGGTTTTTGTTGCAGGATTGGCATCATTGTGGACAAAGCCAAAGATTCAACCATAACTTTCAAATGGCTGTGTATTTGCTCATGAATTTTGTTTTACAGATTGGCGACAATATTACGCACTCATTCCAAAAATAAGATTTTTTGGATTGGTTTTGCATTTTCTATAATTATTTTTCTGTTTTTAATAAAAAATTAATTTCAGGAGCAAATAATCAAATTTTTCAGATATTTTTACATTTCTAGAAAGCTATTTGATTTTTAATAGGGGTCTACTCTTTAGTTTTTAAATTTGGATGCGAAATTATGAGTCAAAAAATAGATCTTTTAAAATTGGTGTTTAACAAAGATTGGCCTATATCTCTCTTACGGTTGTAGATCTAATCACAATTTTTTTTTTCGGATTTGGAATGACAGTAGAAGACTCTAGTAAAAAAATCAGAATTTTTAAAGCTATTATGTATTTTTTATAATTTTTTTATGATTTTTCATAAAAAATTAATTTCATGTGCAAAACAGCAAATTTTTCTGATTTATTTAAATTTTTGGAAACCTCTTGGGATTTTAGACAGGATTTATTTTCTGTATTTTTCATTTTACTGTCAAAAAAATTTCTAAAAATCAGATTTGTTGTGTTACTAATATTTTCTTGTAGCGTGTGGCGATCCTCTTTCGTGTGTCAAAGACCATTACATACGAGACTACTAATATTCATTGTTTGCAGATTCGCATGTCAAAGAAGGAAGAAACAAACATTGTGCTTGTTTATTTCTAGATTAGCAAACATTTGTTTTGGTGCTTATAAAACGAAATCATGTCTTTTATGCTTGATTGTGATTGTGGAATGGTAGGTGAGTATGCTCTCACTTGGTGAAAACCTTGTGATCAGAAAACCAGACCCATTCTTTTTCTGTTATTTACCTTGACTTGGTACATCAGAGTATCCTCTCCCCTCGCGCTTTCGGGCGATCTTGGGTGTAAGAGAAACGGTTACCAACTCTAGAAATTGGGTCTGCCTGGGGATTTCATCACCCCAACGCGACTCAAACCAGCAACGGAGCTAAAGCCAAGCTACCCCCGACCGGTATATAAATGTAAACCTTAAGGGAAAACCTAAGGTTGTGAGTGCGGATGTGTCATACGGACGAAGTTGTACTCCCTTAAAGCCTGTTGAGCTTAACCTCTTCAGGATGGAGTGCCACCTTAATGGTGATTAATCTCTTTCCCCATGTATGGCCACTCGAACGGGGGTCCCTAACTAAAAACTTTTGTGTAGTAAGCCAAAATCCTTCTATTTGCTAGCACAGCACCGGTCGGTGTGAAGAGCATCCACACTATGGAGTTTGTAGTAGATGTGATCAGCTGCATGGGGTTTCATGGGGGTTGGAAACTTGGTTGGCGAGAAGAGGATTTTACTGTGAGGGAGCCAGTGTAGCTTAGGAGAATTCACACGCTACAGATATGCGGTTGGGGAAACCCACGTGGAATCTAGCGAATATTGTCCTGGCCTAACCTAGGATTGTACTTATCTGATGTGTGCTTGCTTATAGTCAAAATATCGTGCTTGAAAGTGTTTTCTGGATATTGAAACAAACCAAACAATAGTCAAACATCTAGAAACAAACAAGTCAAACATTGGACCTTTTTTGACCCATTTCACAACATGAACATGCAATCTTCATCAAACAACATTTTTGAACCATTCATACAAAGAGACCAAAATGGCCGAGTATATTTCAAAGACATAAAATCTACAACGCAAAATCTTGATATAGTCTCCTTTGTAAAAAAATATCTCTTACGTGACCCTCAAAGGTACCTAGCCATGCTTTTGGATGAAGGGGCTAAGTTACCACAAGGCTTTGACATAAATACTTTTCCACCATCTGTCTACCCTCACAATCAACAGTCATTTGACACAAATCCTGCCATTAATTCACAACAAATGTCCACTTATCACCCTGATCCTAACGCGACAGGGAAGCCAACTATCAGCAATTCAAACCTCCACATCATATGCTAGTCCTTACTTTATTATCCGCGTCCAAGTGCATCCCTTATCAGCCATCTACCCGGCTCATGTCCAAGTCCCATCGCTACCATATTGTCCGGGTCCAAGTCTCCATGTCCTATTTCAATCAACCTTACTCCAATCGGTCCAAGTCCCTAGCCAATAAATTTACCAACTAATATGGTCGGAAGTCCCCATGTCATCATATGCCGCCATCCTACTCTGATCCAAGAGACTCCATGTCATATCCGGGTCAAGTCCTAAATCATACTTTCAGTCCTTCACATACGGGGTCCAATGCAAAGAACATGTCATATGCTAGTCCTTCACATACTAGTCCTGTCCAAGTCCCCATGTCCTATCCTAGTCCTTCATCCATTAATCATTTTCACGTCATCCCCTCACAAGCCACATCTAGTCATGAAAATTCTGTCATTACTTAGAGTCACATCCCATCGTCTACACTTGAGGATACATGTCAAAATGAAAGCCCAAATCATGACCTTATAATGTCACCCTCATGTCAAGAACAAGGTAGTTCATCCAATGACCCTATCTTTCAGTCCATCCATGAAGTCCTTCAAGACAATCATGACATCCAAAACACACCTCTCCTTGACAACGACTCTATTTCCAACTATATAATCCATGACAACCCCATCTTCGAGCAAGACCCTACCATTGACCAAGATATCCAAAATGGTCCCCTTCTTGACCTTTATGCCATTCATGATCAAACACTTGCCGACCCTATAAAGGCCTCTACTATTGACACTTCCCAAGATGAGACACTTGCCTTCAAGGGACACATAGACGATATTCCTCCAGAACAAGAATCTTCCACTAGGGACACACTTGCATATGATCAAGTTATAGCTAAAATCATGGGACTCTATGACACTAAACATAATGATGGCTTCGACATTGCCTTGGAAGAACCAACAGAATCATCTAAACCTGACATGTCACATGATCAGGCCAAAGATATGGGTCGAGGAGCCAGCAATCCAACATGAAAGGTGGCTAAAGACCTTTATCAACTAGGGTCATCTATCTTTTGGCCGAGGCGGGCTTTTGCTTTGCAAATGAAAATATTACAAGTCCCATAGACATCATGATGGGTTAGCATCTTGCTTTCAAAACAACAAATACCCCATCGCAAATAGAATCTGTCAAAGCATGCAATATGAAGGCAAGGGACTAGGCATACACAAGCAAGGAATTCTAGAACCAATACAACTTCAGGAAAATTACAGACATCAAGGTCTTGGTTATTCCTCAGACAACAAATCAAACGATGTCAGTGGTACCTCCTCAATACTGGGGGCAACTTTGTCAGATACAAATGTCAAAATGGAGTCCATGAGAAATCCTTGTCATAAGATTGCTGCCAACACCCCCTCCACCCACACCATGAACCATCATTCCATCATAAATAAACCTTCCCTTTGGGACCAACAAAAACAAAAGTCTTACAAATCAAAAGATCAAAATCAAATGTCGAAGGCCATTGAATTAAACGAAAGGAAAAGTGGACAAATGAAATTAAAATGGATCCCAAAGAAAGATGGATCGAACAAAGACACCAAGTCAAATACAAAAGTCAATCACAATGTGGAGCCACAAGACAAGAGGACTCCCACATATAACACATGTCCACCTCCTTCAAAATGGTCATCAATCAAGGCATATAAAAGTGTTGGTTCCAAACACCATCCCTCCAAAATCTGTCATCCACCATCCCAAGTTTGGAAAATAAAAAGTGATTCGTCCAAACGTCCAAACAACATTTCCATGTCCACCATCATCTGTCATAATCCTACATCTCGCCTAAAGTCCAAAAATCCTACATCACAAATCCGTCACATCATGGCAGCAACTCTTTACCACAAGGACTCTCATGGCACTCTATTGTGATCTGCGTATTTTGATAAGGCCAACTCTAGTATCAGAAAGGATCACAAGGACATCGATCAGTTGTATAAAAGTGCTACGATCTTGACAAGACAACTCCTTCAGCAAGGTCATTATTGGCATATCATGGCACTAGTCTCTACATCGGCACCGTCAGTGGATTCAGAACAGTCAGTGGTAATCTAAAGCATCCAGGCTATCCACAATATCAAAAATACAAAAAAAATCAAAAATAAAAAATAAAAAAATCGTCACCCTGATGAAAACCTGGCAAACAGGCGTCTTGGTGACACCAAAAAAATCAAAAAGTCAAGAAAAATAGTAAAAAATTTTTTTCATCCAATGGTGAAAACTTGGCAAACAGGCGCCCGGATAAGTACCATGATGAAAACCTGGCAAACAGGCGTCATGTGTAAAATAAATCATCTTATCTTCTTGATTTTTCGAAAATCTTTATTTTCTAATTAATTTGTCTCATTTATTCTCCACCGTCGATCTATTTTTATTCCAACCGTTCGATTAAGGATTTTGCCTTAACCCTAATTAGGGATTCTTGGGTTTAATCTGGATCGTTCATTTTAGGGTCTCATCACTAATTTATCTCGTCCGTCCGTTCGAAATGGCCTTTTCTATAAAATGCCCTTTCCTTCTCATTTTTCATATCTTGACATTTTACGTAATTACTATAGGCATTTATTTACTCTCACTTATTCATTGTCATAGGCATTTGATTAATATTGGCATTTATTCTAGGCATAGGCATTGACTTTTAGACATTGGCAATAGTCATAGGCATATCAAATCCTTCGAATCTTGTTGTAGGGCTTAGGCATTTTAGATTGCTCAAAGTACAAATCTGAGGGCAACATTTCCAGCAAGCAAGAAGGTGTAATGAAGGTGAAGCATGGAAGATGGAGATGCTTGGTAATATCGTTTCTTGTATTTTCATTTGATTTCCTTTGTACTTCGTTATATCATTGGATGTTAATGTTGTTTTATCTAACCATCTAACAAATCTGATTTCCTTTGATTACAGATTGCTCATACATGCAACATGGATCAGGAGCTAGTGTCTTCTTTATCACCCTACAAGGGGACTACATACCAAGGTCCTATAAATTGGCATTCCCCTGCACCAACAACATCGCATAATACAAGGCTTTAACCATAGGTCTCAGAATAGTAGTGCAGTGGCACATCATGGCCCTCAGAGTATATGGAGACTCTTAGCTGATAATAAACCAAGTGAACGGTGAGTACCAAACTAAGGATGATAAGCTCACTCTAGACAAGAAACTAGTGGAGACTCTGAAGGAATCCTTTATCGAAATCACATTTGAGCAGATACCCAAAGCCAACAACAAAGTAGTAGATGCAATGGAAACAATTGGATCCCCACTAGACATTCCTCGCAATGTTATAAAACATGAATTCTTGGTAGAGCATCTTCTCATGCTCGCATTTGAGGTACCATAATCAGAATTTGTGTGTGAAATTGTTGGTCTCGGTGATGCCTAGTACCATGAAATTTATACCTACCTGCGAATAGGGGTCATACTTGTTGATTACCTTCAAGCTTAAAATGAACCTTTGTAAAGAAAGGAATCCTAATTTGTTATACTAGGAAATACCTTATACCGTAGAAGCATAGAGGGAACCTTATTACATTGTTTAAACGCTGAGGAGGCATTGACCACTTTAACTAAAGTACATAATGGTATTTGTGGTTCACACTCGAGTGGAATGACCCTAGCTAAGAAACTGTTGATGATGGGGTATTATTGGCCTACAATGGAAAGACAGGAACATGACTACGTCAAAAGGTGTCTACAATGTCAACAACATGGGGAACTCATTCATGCTCCAACTCAAGAACTTCATCCCATCATCACACCATGTCCATTTTCACAGTGGGAACTCAATCTCATTAGAAAGATCACTCCCACTTCATCTAATGGCCACATGTTTATCATAATCACCACTGAGTACTTTACCAAGTGGGTGGAAGCCATACCCATGACGTATATAACCAGGAAGAAGATATTAAAGTTCATCCTAAACTATCTCATTTTCCACTACGATGTCCCACAAGCCATTATCTCATATAATGGGACACCATTTAAGAATTAGGATGTCTGCAACTTATGTGAAAAATTCAAAATCTAACATCGCTTCTCCACCCCATACTATCCCCAAGGCAATGCCCAAGCAGAAGCCACAAATAAATCCATTTTGAAAATCCTAAAGAAAACAGTTAATGACACAGGTCATCACTGACATCTACAGCTCAATCCCACCCTCTAGGCCTACTAAACCAGCATCCACACACCCACTGACACCACCCCCTTCTCCCTGGTCTACGGATCAGAAGTAGTACTCCCCATTGAGATCAAGCTCTTGTCACTAAGAATATCATTGCAAAACCTCATCATGGATGAAGAGTACCGAGTATCAAGACTGCGTGAGTTTGAGCTACTGGATGAGTGGCATATAGATGCTTTAAATCATTTGCAATTCTATTAGAATAGACTCAAGAAGAGCTATAAAAAAATTAGAAGCAAAAAATTCCAAGTTGGAGAACTAGTACTAAAGGAGAATCATAAGAACGTCCCAAATCCAAACAGCAAAGGAAAATTTGAGCCCAATTGGTTGGGACCATTTGTTATCATAGCAAGATATAAGTCAGGGGCATATCAGTTATCAACACCCAAAGGGGAACCTTTGCAAGAGCCCATGAATAACTCTCATCTCAAAAAGTTTTATGCCTAACCTTTCAAGGTATAAAATCAAAAAATCAAAAAAATCAAAAAATGTCCTGAAAAAATGGTTACCTTGGCAAAAACTTGGCAAACAAGCATCTTGGTGACAACAAAAAAATCAAAAAAGAAAAAAAATCCCAAAAAAAAATTAGAAAAAGGATTAAAAACAGTAAAGAGAAAAATCGTCCTCTAGTGAAAACCACTTCGCTGGCACTTTAGACAAGTACCTTGGTGAAAACCTGGCAAACAGGCACCTTGTGTAAATAAGAACTTTCCATCCACTAGGATCTTTATGACTTGTTCTGCATCATCCATCCATTAATTTTCCATCATCCATCACTCATCCACCCACATCTGCGCCATAGCTTGGTCCTATGTTTGTATCATGATCCCTCCTACTACTACTCATTCCATCCTCAAGGTCAGTTTGTCATGCCTTTATCAGAGTAGTCTATTGCATCACACTGGGAGCATGTTCTTATTGGGTCAGATTTGTGTATATTCTTGAAGTCCTAAAATCTTAGAAAATCCAAAAAAAAAAACATTGAGAAACCAAAAATCTAAAAACATTCAAAACATATCAACAATCCAAAAACAAGTCAAAAAGTCAGTAAAAAAGTAAAAAATAGAGTCATCTTGTCAAACTATGAGGCTTTGAGCCTTGAACGTAAGCAAGGTTGATCTTTGATCAGCCCCCGAGACACTTAGCTCAGTCCTTTAGGAGTTCGTCATAATAAACTGACATTTCATCATGTATATCTTCATCTGTAAATTGGTCAAGTTGTTAGTCGAACTATGTGGTCTCTACGTGTATAATGTAGGGAAGGCTAATCTATTGATCAGCCTCTGAGGCCCCTAAGATAGGTCCTTAGGTTAGTCTCTTGGTCAAAATCTCAGAAAACCCCAAAAACATTGGAAAATCAAAAATCAAAACATTTGAAAATCTTGAAAAATTACCAAAAACAACCTAAAACATTGCAAAACTCCAAAAAATCCAAATATTTGAAAAAAATCCATTTGTTTCATCTCGCTTACACTCGTAATAACATCACTCATAATAAATGATCATCATCCTCAACCTTTGGTAAAACAATTGGAAACAAGTCTAGCAGGTTAAAAGTGAAAACTCAAAAACGTCAAGTCTTAGGCCTAAGTCAGTACGTAAACAAGTCGGGAAACTCTTTGTGTCAATATCCTATCATCCAATCAGTGCCATTTCAATCATCTGATAACATCATGTGCTAGGATGTATCCTTCGTACAATTGGAATTATTTATCAGAAAGAGCACTTTGGATAAATGAAATGACGTGCCGCTATCCACTAACATGTCCTAGGATGTATCCTTCCTACAATGGGCATTATCTTTTGGCAATAGTTTTGATTCTTATCATTGAAAACACATTCCCCTTTGGTTAGCGGTATTGAAGAACATCATCTTGTTTGTTTACTTTATCTTTGTCTTTTGACTAATATTATTGCGCTCATTCCAAGGACCTCTTGATGATATCCGAACAAAGGATTTAGAGAAATAGGAATGGGACAATGATCATTATCTTTTGTCTTCTGTGCTTGTTGGATGTTCTTGTAATCTAACTTGGCGAATACTTTATTTTCTAGAAATGTATGGAGGATTTTTTGGACAGCTTGTTGACTATTGCATTGATAGGTTATACCTTTCCATGTTTTGGTCTGAGATGTTTAAAACTTCTAAAGTACATCCTAGCAAGGTTTTTGTATGTTAGGTATGAACAAGAATACTCCTATCTATTGTCAAATCAAAGTCCATCACACTAGGTACAACACCATCCTGGTTCTCTATACCTTGATGCATCGTACCACATGTGTTATCAAACATAAGGAAATTGAGCCTTTGAAAATCCCAACTCCTTGGCAAGTAGTCATCATCATTTGCATATTCATCATCTTATGTCTTGTTGAAATTTCTTCTTCTCTTTCATCGCTTCTTGCTCTTCACGCTAACAAGGTACTATGACAGTTAGTAATCATCATCATCATCGTCATCGATCCTGCATCCACAAATCATTAACATATTGCATAACATATCATATAGAAAACATATGCATTACATCTTCATCATCATATAAATATGTTATTATAAGCATTTTTCATAAATAAGCATGTCCACTTCTTTATCACATTACATCCATTTTTTCCATCACATTGCACCATCACATTGTGCCATTGCATAACATTCATTTGCATGAAACATTTCATAATCATCTCATATTACCATCTACCACATAATAGGTATGAAAGAATTATAGATAATCCATTGCATTATAAGCATACATATTCACATCACATAAACATCATAAAGTCATCTCTCACATTACATTCATTTTGCATAACATAAAGCATCACCATACCACTTTGCATTAACATATCATTTCATATATTACATGACATCACAATAAGTGCATCACATACATCTCATAATCATTTAACATGTTTAGGATAATATATATTTGTTATTCTAAGCATCTTAAAACCATCTCATTTACATCATCAATACATATCATATAAAGCATGTCCATTGCATTCACATTACATCATACATAATCATAAAAGCATACATATCGTCCATCAGTCATCCATATCATATAGAACATCTCATAAATAACCACATTGCAATCATTTTTTCATTTCATTGCATAAATTATTTCATACCATTATAAACATTCAAAGCATAATAGGAACATAAAAATCCATTACATTAAAAGCGTACATCCATCCATAATTATTTTATATAAGCATGATTCACATATCATTTCGCGTATACACCATAAATCATCTCCATATCATTTTTCATATTTCATTATCCATTTCATATGAGATATCATATCATTTACATCAACATACATAAATCATCATATATAGATTACATCATCAGCCATCCATATCATAGATCATATAAATCCATCTGCATATCATATATTAACAGCATAATATAGATCTATTAATAATGCATACATCATCGAAAAGAAATACATCCATATATACATCGCATAACACCATAACATGATTGCATAGCATATAGAAATAGAACCATCCATAAATGCATAAATAAATGATACACATCACATCATATCAAAATCGTCATCTCATATATATATCATCATCGGGTAACTATCATAGTGCAAAATAATCGAATCACTATACATGTGTGTCAATGAGTACAAAAGGGCCCAATGGGCTATTAAAAATGAGCCCATATGGCATGAAAAAATATCATCTCAATCAAAAGGAAGTCTAATCCTCCTATCTACTTCCCTCACCCTTGTCACCATGACCCTCTACTAGTTTGTGGCTGGTCCGCTGCGAGTAATTTGGGGCCCGCTCTGCTCTAGGTATGGATTTATGATAATGCATGCAATAATAGTTTGCCTCCTAGATGGCCTGCTTGTAAGAACGAAGGGACACTATGCTCTGAGAGGAGGAGGCTTCCATGCTCTCCAACTGTTGTCTCTGACCCATCTCTGTGGCCGCTTGTAGCTCTGCGGCCTACCTCTGCAAAGTCGCCTGGTCTCTCTCGGCCGTGGCCTGATCCCTCTCTGCCGTCAAAGTCTAAACTTGGGCCTGTAGTTGTGCAATCAATGCATCTCAGGGATCTGGCTTCCCTACTAGTTGTGCTTGTGCGGGATGCACGTGAGGCTGATCCTCACCCTCATCTTGTGTCGGTACATCTGCCTTATCCTGTTGCCTGGCTGGCCCGTGCTCCTGGTCCTACATCTGAACATCAACCTAGACTAGCTGAACTGGAACCCTGACTAGTTGATCCTTCCACGCACCATCTCTCCATCCTTGTCCTCCCCCTCTGCCCCTCAATCTCCACCAAGCGAAGGGTGCTCCTAGAACTTTCAACCATAGGGGTGGCCATAACAAATCTCTCTAGGCCTATGTCACGCCTAGATCTACAGGCCCCTGATCATATACCCACGGTCGAGCCACCAACTGTCTGAAGTTATGTACTGCCTTAGAGGCAAGAATGTATCACCCCCACGAACCCTATGATATAGTGTGGGAAAATATGGGCACATAGTCATCATCTAGCCAGTCCTGTGCGTCACCAAACTGACGTTGGACGTGCCCGGGTAGGTATCTCTCCACCATCGTATGCTCCCACCCCTGCAAAAAGTGGTCCTGGCGAGTAAAGAAGATCTAATCTGTATCATCGGCCCATCCAGGGTGACCAAGGTATGCGCGCCATGTAAAACCCTACATCTCATCCAGAATCCTCCTCCAGTGAGGAATCTCATGCTCACCCATGTGTGTAAAGGACACACCACCTTTGTAACGCTACACTAGATAATCATAAGGCCCCATCAGTACTGCAGTGACTCACGACTAGAGAATAGAAATGTGCTCCCACACCCACACATGGAGAAGCATGACACCTGCTTTGAGTGCTTTGTCATCGAGGTAGACGTACTCGTGTAAGTCCCTTTAGAGCAAGGCTAGAAGAACAGGCCACCATGCAAAATGAACTGGCCTGTCACAAATCATCCTCTCCTAGCAAAGCCCCCAACTAGGACTGAAGTATCGGCCTCATCGATCTGGGGCAACAAGACTTGAGATGATCGCTGCAACCACTAGAAAAAATGGTGATGTGAGTGTCCTATGGCGCTCCAGCTCTATCTAAACCTCACAAAATATAACCTCATCTGTGGTGAGGACTGAGTGACAAGCATCCCACTCGACATCCATATCAAAAATAACTCGCCGACCATGAATTGACAATCTAAGGATGCACCACACATCCTCTAAGGTGACAATGGCCTCGCTAGTAGGAAGGTGGAAGGACGAGGTCTTAGTGTGCCATCTCTTGGAAAGCGCTGACATCATCCCAAGGAGGGTTCGCATAGGTGTTGCATATGCAATATGCCACAGTCCCATGTTCTGCAGCCAATCCTGCTCCCTATTGCTAAGGTCTCACAGGTAACTGAAAATCTCTTGCAATCTGTGCTCCCGAGAATAGAGTTCCCTCGTTGCGTCCTACATTAGGAAAGGTTACCATGTTAAAACTTTGGAGAAATTTTATTCTGAGCATCCAAAAAACTAGCCCAATGTCACTATCTGTGAAGGAGTCATAGTTTGAAATTTGCAAACTACGACAGTGGAGTGCTAAACTCTAAAAGAGCACCACCACGGTGCACTTTTCTACTGAGTGACACAGTTTGGCAAGATTCCAGTCCAAAAGTGCACTGTCATGTCGTACTTTTAAATGACCTCACTAGAGATGGCATGAGCATCAAAGTTTGTAGTTTGTTTCCAAACTCCAAACTCCACTGCCGCGACATAGTCTACGATGGCAAGCTAGTTTGGAGCACCAAGCATTGCAGTTTGTTTTTTGAGAAGCACTAAATAGCACCACTGTAGAAGAACTAAGTTTAGAAGCATTAAATGAACACCAAAAAATGAAAAACAAAGCTCAAGTAAGGATCACTTACGGGTGCCCCAATGCTAGGTGGTAGTTGGTATGTCCGGACTCGATCAAAAATGTGCATCAGGAGCTATCATTGTGCCATCTCGTCAGAATGTTAGAGCTCAAATTGCAAAATCGCTAGAAGCCTATGTGTGAAAATGAATTGAAAGTGACCCTTCAAAGCCTTTTTAAACTTGAAAATTAGGGGTTTTTGACCCTGTTTGGCTATCCTGCTAGGGTTTTGAATTCTTTAAGTTGTGTTTGTCTGCTTGAGGCCTGTTTTACATCATTTTATTGTGTTTAGACACTTTTTTGGCCTCTTGGAACCTTTCTGGACCTGTCAGGCACCTTGTCCTCTTTTTTCATGAGATCACCCAAAAATCAAAATTTTGTTCAATCTCTCGAGGGGGTAGTATAGTAGCATGTTTTCTCTCACTAGGAAACAGTGGGGAAAAATTTTGAAAATAATTTTTTTTTGGCTTTGATCGAGACCGTTTATTCTTTGAACCAACACAACGAGTGCATTGCTTCAAATAGGGGAAAAATGTAGACACGTAAAATGTACTGATTGACATTAGACATATGAACCTGACCACTAACATTGTTTCATCCTGAATCATCCTTCGGTCTAACCATTTAATCAAATTCCTTTATTTGATTAAATTCATTAATATTCCTCTCTTAATTAAATAATTTAGTTACCTAATTAAGTCATCCTTTCTCGATAATTAAATTAACCATTTTGATCTAATTATCCTTATTTAATTAAATAATTAATTTTATTTGATTAAATCTCTATAGTCTATCTATTAAATTAAATAGATTAAAACTTTATTTAGTTTAATCTAGCATCATCTCTTTTAATTAAATAAATAAATAATCCTTATTTAATTAATCCTTTGTCATATTCTTCTCATATTTGATTTAAATAAATCTGTGCAAATTTAAGTCAAATAGGTCACATCATTTCATCCCTTCATTAAATTAATTAGACTTGATTAATTTAATCTCTTCTCATGTCCCATCCTCCATCTTTTACCACTTGCACATGAAAATAGAGTTATTTGATTTAAATTAAATCTCTATTTTCTTCATCAAGGCATTTTTTAAGGAATATTCCCCAAAATTGAATTCAAAATCCAAGTGGACTTTGTCCTTCCAAAAAGGAATTTAATCCTCTTAAAAATTCCTTTTTCCTTGAGCCAAGTGGCATTCAATGCACCTTCTTTCCCTCTTTCATGTCATTTCAACAATTTCAAAATTCAAATATATGCATTTATTGACACATTCTTCAAAACTTGCACATCCTCCAACCATTCACTTATTGACAAGTGGCACTTTGTCATTGGCTAATTATTAGTCCCACATTTCCATTTTGGACATTTTTCCATCTTCTCATCCTATAAATAAAAGGCTAATCTCCTCATTTTATCATCCACAATTTGAGTAAACTTACTATGCTCAAATATTTAGTAATCTTCATCCATATTTTTGAATTTGTAGCTAGGTTATGTATATTTTTGTCTTGAAGCACCCATCACTCTTCATAAAAGTGGATCACATTATTCATCACATCATCAAAGCTAGCATTGGAGTTGGGAAAGGGCCAATTTTCATGTCAAATTGGCACCAATTCCCCCATGGGATCAAGAGTTTTCATTGTCTTCAATAGGATTTAGCTTACTTTCTTGTTCTTTCATTTCATTCTTGCTTTATTTTGTATTTAAAACTTTGCTAATGAATTTCATGGGGAATCCTTGTTCTTACTTCCATATGATCTCCTAATGTGTTTGTTTGTTGTGTTTTGCAGGTATTTGGATTAGGGTTCTACACTATAATATAATGATTTATATGGAGAAAAGCACTTCCAATTGAAGCATTTATATGATATTTTCATGAATAATTAAGATTATATGAATGATAAGAGCATGTTCGAAAAAAATTATACCAAAAATTTATCATGTTACAACCCACTTGTTCAAGTGCTAAATAAAAGAAAAATGAGCAACCTAGAAACCACATATATTTTTTCGAAAAATTGCCAAAATCACTTAAGGATGGATCCCAATTTGGTCATTATTTCTAATGGAACCTTTGATGATTCATTGTAATCTACTAGAAATATTAAATAATTATCATACTATTAACCTCTAATTTAACCCATTAAATATGGGAATCCAACTTGTCATTATCCATTATCCATAAACAATCACCATATATGATAGGATAAAAACCTATTTAAATTTTTATATCTAAAAGACCTTTTTATGCCAAATTGGTCTCATTAATTTCCACCTTAAGTCCTTATTCAACCATTATTAGCTTATAGATATTAAAAGTTATTTATCATTTTTCAAGGGAATAAAATATGCTTCAGTTATCCATTTATGAGCAAATTAATATAATTGGTTGGAAATGGATGAATGAGAGTTTTTGTAGCAAAAACAAACATGGAGTTGAAGATTGTAAAAGATTTTTTTCTATGTATCAAGGATATATTTTTAGCATATCATTTTATATTTGTGGTGAGTAGCTAAGGTTTTATGTTAATCATATATTAGTTTGTTAGTTGTAGGCCATAAAAAACTACTTAATCTTTTGATGGACTTATTAGTTATAAAACTAACTATATATGTAATATAGCATGAGCTATAAGTTAAGCTGACTATGTATCCAATTTTAAAAAGGGTTGATAATTTTTTTTGCATGGTTAAAATAGTGTAGACAAGCATTTGTTATTCTATCACTTGGAAGATTGATGAGGTAGGGCCCACTTCTTAGAACACTAGTGATTTATATGATTTTTGTTGCTTTAGTAATATATGTGTGCATGAAACATTTTATTTGACATTGTGTTTTTCATTTCTGTATTGGGTTATTTCTACACTAATCATGAATATAGTTTGGTGTTTATTATTTGTAATATGATCATGAGATATGGGGGTTTCTTTTAAATTATCTATCAAGAACTCTATTATGTTGTAGTTCTTAGATTTGAATGATTTAAAGTTATAAAATTACATTCTAGAATTACCATAAACTATTGTTGTTTATGTCATAGATTGCTACTATTCCTATAGTAGTTCCTATCACATAAGGAGAATAAAGTTAGTAAACTAGATTTATACTTAGATAATTTTTGTGCTTGTTAGGTACATTTTATTCTTGCTTGACCTATTTCTCTCAACCCTTAGGCCTATAGCTATGAAATTTTTTAAAAAAATTATGCCTTGAGTCAACATAGATACAAACTGAATTTATCAATAAAATTGAAACCATAATATTGGAAGCAAACCTTGTTTTCCTTTTCCCAACATTTTGGTGTCACTACCAAGGAAAGGCATTAATGGTCCTTTAATTTAGCAAGTTATGTTAGGACTAGCACGTCAAGCAGAATGTTCAAGCAATTAGAGACCTTTCTTAGGAAATTATCCTTTTTATCACTATATTAAGTCATATAGATGCATGAGTCATGTTAAATATGAAAAAGGTGGATTTGTCAAAAAAACCATAGGAAGTAGCATAACAAAACAAGAAAAGCCAAAAAAAGGATTCAAGCCACTATTTGTAAATAAAACATAAAAAAGGAAAGTTAGTTGAACCCGTTCTTTAGAAATGTGTGATTAAATCCACTATTGTTGAGTCTAATATTGAATCACAATCCAGTACACAAGAAAAATTACCTAATATTTCACAAGATTCTTTTAAGGGAATCACTCCTAAGCTTGGAAATTTTTTTAAGGAGTCTTACAAACTTTGAAATGGTAAGCCTCTAAAAAGTAAGCAATCTAAGATATTTTCATCTTTTATACACCTTGGGTATTTGAAATTATGTTTGATAATAACAATCAATCTCTAGCCAATAATAATCCTATTAGTTTTGAATTTCCTATTGCTCATCCAATAGAAGAAGCTCCTATGAAAAAATACCTCTTTTTTCCTTAAAAATTCTTAAAGGACATTTTGTGAAGGATCATGATTTTCCTTTTTTGATTTTGATGTCTTATTCCATATCTATGACTACCAAAGTGGTGCTAAAATAAAAAGTCATTTCCAGCCAAATTGAAGTACAAAACATTACAATGGTTTATGGTCTTAGGACCACAAATGATTCTCACATGGGAAGATATGAAGGAAAATAAAATTGACAACGTATCAAGAGTATTTGAAGAAAAATGAGGTTCAAGATGAGATGATTCATATGATACAATGAGAAGAAGAAACTATGGAAGATTAAACATAATGTTTTTTATTTAGTCTACAAACGATGAGACAAACATGATTAAATAATGATGCTATTTCAATTATTTTCATAAAGGAATTCATTATGAATGCATTGATGTTTTGAATCTTATAGGTGGTGGAGATATTTCTAAATTAATATTTGATAATGTTTGTGATATTTTCAAGAATTACTCAAGATCCACCTGTCCTATAAGAAGTTATCTAAGGAAGCATGTATCCTCTTGAAGCACAATAGGTATCACTAAGCATGAGCTTCATATATTGATGAATTAAAAATGATCGTTTAGGCCATATGGGAAAAAATTGATACCTTATATGCACATAAAAAGCTAAAAGAAGCTATAAAAAAACTTTTCTTTTTTGTCCTATATGTCATAAGAAATGTACAAGTGAAGAGTTCCCTTAAAATAAAATGATTTTTTCTTCCTTAGAGGATGCTAGTAAGAATACCACCTCACAACCTCTTTTGATAAATGTGGTAGATGTTGAATATACTTGAGAACCTATTTATTGTATGACTTAATGAAGGCCTTGGATTCCATGATCTATTCCTTTAGAAATCATGAATGAATTTTATGCACCTCACAATATGGGGCCTAGAGATCAACTTAGTCTTTTATTGACCCAATCTGGATGGTATGGACTTTGACAATAACCTTCCCCATATCCACTATGGTAAAATAAATACCATTATGCTCCTCAACCTTGGAAACAAGAATGGAGGACATCATCACCACAATTTCCATAATATCCATCATATCCAACACCGCCTATGATCACTCTATTATTGCAACCACAATAATTTTTACCATTGCTACCATCCACCTCTAGTAATCCACTATCCAATCCATCAAAGCCACCAAAGGAAACATAATTCCTACCTAACCATAACCAAATCCAAACAATAAGTTGGTGTAACCTATCTTTAATAATGAGGTAGCAGGATATCCAACTTATCCTATTAATAAATTAGATATTAATGAAGTATAATTAAGATCAAGAAAATATCATCAATGATCTAAAATTAACGAAGTGGAAGATTCATAAGAGGAGTTTGAAGAGATCCAAAATAAGAAAACTATTCCACAAAATTTTCCCCCATATCCTAATCAATTTTTGTCCCAAGCAATACAAAGGAAATACCTCAACCTAAAATTGATCTTGTTAATGAGTTAAGGAATGTTATTATTAAAATACATGTTTTGCAATAAATTAATGATATTCCTATATACACAAAGATATTTCAAGAGATATGTAGTCGAAAGTAAAAGAAGAAACAAGATCCAAAAACTATTCATGTTATAAGATAACTTGTTCTTATGTAAGGGGATATTTTTATTCCCAAATAATTGGATCTAGGGATGGCCATGATATAGGTACATACTGGTCATCTGATTATTTCAAATATATTGATTGATTTAAGGTGCTTCCATAAATGTTATGAAAAATGAAACTAATAAAAAATTACATCTACAAGGACTTAGTCCCATGCAAATGGTAGATCACACTGCATAATTTTAGGACTTAATTCCCATGTTATGAATTCATAAAGCTATATTTTCAAGGGAATACCAGGAAATGAGTTGTATACACCCATAAGCTTGCAAACTTGACTTATATATAGAAGAAGGGAGTCACCTAGAAAGACAACCATCAAGATAATTAAATCCCATTTTATGTGAAATTGTTAAAGAGGAATTGTAAAAATGATTAAATGTGGGATTTATATACACAATATTAGATAGTTAATGGGTATCTCCTTTGGTTGTGGTACCTAAAAGGAATGGAAAGTGGTGAATCTATGTTGATTATAGAGCTCTTAATAAAGCAGCTAGAAAGGATCACTTTCTAGTATTATTTATTTGCCAAGTTCTTGACGCACTTCCAACTGCACTCGGGTAAGGAACTCTGCTCATGTATTCCATCTCTAATGGAAATGTTGGACAATCTAAAATAGATAATTTTGTTCCAACTGAAACATAAATGCACAATGGTCTACAATCCTACATATCAAACCTCTGTAAAATTGAGTTGACATGCTTACTTTGGCCAAGCCATATCTTACTATTCAATCCATGATCTCTTTTAATTTCCATCCCAAGAATGTGTTTAGCTACATCAATATCTTTCATTTCAAATTTAGCAAAAATTTGAGATTTCATTTCTAAAATCATACCTTTCCCTTTACTAATAAATAACATATCATGAACATATAATGCAATAAATAGGAAATTATTACCATTAGTTTTATAATAAACACATTGATCTAATTTAGAATGCTCAAATCCCAGACTCAACACATATGTATCAAATTTTTGGTACCACATCCTATGACTCTTTTTTAAGCCATATACATATATCTTCAATTTGCAAACCAATTTTCTTTTACCTTTCACCATGTAGTGCTATGGTTGTGTCATATAAATATCCTCCTTTAAATCACCATGAAGGAAAGCAGCTTTCACATCCATTTTCTCAACCTCAAAATTAGAAGAAACAACAATAGAAAGAAAAAAATTAATGGATGTCATTTTTACAACAAGAGAAAATATCTCACCATAATCAACACCCTCAACTTGAGAGTAACCCTTTGCAACCAACCTTGATTTGTACCTCTCAATACCTCCATGTAAACCAATATTTTTCTTTATCACCCATTTGGAACCAATAGGTTTTCATCCTTCATCCAATGGTACTATTGGGTGGTCTCACAACACACCTAAAGACTGTAAGCCTTTGAGACCCAAGTGAAAAACTAACGCTTATGGTGGATGTTGGTTAGTTGAAAATGGATCACCAAAAGTTAAATTTAAAAGGAATTTTTTGGAGTAATTCATGATTTGGGTGTACTAGGTACTAGGTATCGGAAGGCGAAAAGTGTTAAAATTCTAATGTAAGGTTTGGTAAAGTATTGTGGTCAAAAAATGAAGTTTTGAGAAATGTGAAGGTTCTGGTAGAATCTAGGATCCGAGAAAGTTTTATTCTAGTAAAAGTTGAATTTATCAGGCATCGAGTAACGAGTAACAATGCTAAGTTTTAAATTTAAGTGTATAAGTTTACCTGGGAGATTCAAGAGGTTTGGTATCCTGCCTAAAAGGTAATTATGTGAGAATTCCTTTCAAAAGCATGATATTTATGATTTGTTTAAAATGGTGATTTATTAATAATGGTTTTGTTTTCATGATACTTTTATGAATATTTTAAAAAAGGATTAATATGTTGAATTTGTACTTGCAAGAGAAATAGATTGTGATGCAATATTCGGGTATGGATGGTCAAAAAAACTTGGGTTGTAGGTAGATCCGATGGTGTTACCAAGTTTGATAGTGAACTCTAAAAGCTCGTGCAGGAACAAAGTTCATTGTGAGGAAGCACTAGATACTAGGAAAGGAGGATTCTTGATACTATGCATATGATGAAGGAGTGTGCTCAACCCAAGGGTGATTCACTCCCGAGAATGTTTTATCCAAGTCTAAATGTGAATGTAGGAAAAGAGGGTTCCTTTGATCATTTTGAATGTGTGGGAAGTTCCTACATTTCATTTGGAAATTTTTTTAAATCTGAGTTGATATCATGATCATTTTAAAGATGGAGATCCCAAAGGATATTAAAGTGTTGAAGAAGGTTGACATCTATTGACTTCATGAGAAATTCTCTTCCAAATTTTCATATTTCATGTGCCTTTTTGTGATTTTTCCCTTGGATTCCCTCTCATATGTTAATTGAATTTTTGAAGTGTCTTGTTCTTGTAGACACTCAAAATATCTTGATCGATATCATGCACTTGATTCTAGTTAACTAACTCTGATTATTCCTTAATCATTTCCACACTAACCAATTAATTGAGCAATCTTTATTTAATTAATTTAATTCATCAAAATTCCTCTTAAAATCAGATAATACACTTTATCATATTATTCCATCATATCATCATATTCTTTCGTTTAATTAAGTAAATCAGGTTTATTTAATTAAATCCTATGGTTTCTTCCTTTAATTAAATAAATCAAGTTTATTTAATTATATCCTAATGCTCCTCCTTTAATTAAATAAATAAACTTTATTTAATTAAATCCTAATGTCCTCTTTTTATTAAATAAATTATTTTTATTTAATTAAATCCTAATTTTTATCGGGGGCGACCCTTTGGTGAAATGGTGGGGCTTCTTGCCTGTGGAGCCAACAACCAAGGTTCAAACCTCATGGGGTCGCTCTCTACTATGTCAAAAATGGAGTTTGTTATTTACCCTCCTATTAAGGGGAGGCTCCTTGGTGAACTGGTGGGGCTTCTTGCCTGTAGTGCCAACAACCAAGGCCCAAACCTTAATATTAAATTTTTAAAAGATGGTGTTTTGGTCTGCAACTGCAAGGAGTTGAGCTAGGGCATCCGAGCCCTAGCTCGTGTTTTCTTTCTCTGTTTGTGTGAAGGTTGGGGTGGGCGTCTGTTTCGTTCTGTGGGGGGTTAATCTTTTTGCTACGACTATTCTTTGAAGCTCTAGCCTGGTTGTGTTTGGTCATTGTTCCTGCATGAGAGGGTTTCCTCTGATCTGCTATGTCTGGGGCCAGATCTTTCCTATGCATGTCTGTCCCAGGCCATTTGGCGGCTATGTCTCAGGGTGAGCCATCTAGGGTTGCACCCGATATGGATTTTCGTGCTGCGGTGGGCTTGAAATCACCAAGACAAGGAGCGAGGGTTTTTGAAAACACCCTCTTCTCTCTGAATATAGGGTCTATGGAATCGAATTCATCTAGTGGATCTTGGATCTTGAAGATTAACAACTACCTTGAGCGTTGCAAAGAGAGACCTAAATTGGTGATTCCGATTGAGATGATTGCGGAAGATATTGAATATTATGCAAAGCATTCTCTGTACTACAAATTTTTGGGAATGAGAGTGTCTCTACAATTTTTGGAAACTTGGGCTCAGAGGACTTGGGAGCCAGAGGGTGAAATGGGGGTCACACTACTTGCAAATGATTTTTTCATGGTCACATTTATTTGTTTGGCTGATCGCAATAGGGTTTTTGAGGGGGGGCCCTATTTTCACAACCAAGTTGGGTTGTTTGTCAAGCCATGGCATGTAGGCTTTAATCCCTCGGAGGAGCTTCTGAATCATGTTCTGGTGTGGGTTCAGTTGCCCAGATTTCCAATTGAATGTTGTCATGAGGATGTTCTGCACATGCTTGCTTTGATGCTTAGGAAGCTGGTGGGGTCTTCAACACAAACCCTAGGTAAGAAAGTAATGAATTTTGCTCGAATTTGTGTGGAAATTCATTTGAGTAGGCCTTTGCTAGATGCTTTTGATATGTGTGTGGGTCCCCATTCTTGGGTACAACAATTGGATTATGAAACCCTTCCTTTCCGATGTCGCCTCTGTCATGAATATGGTCACCTATTGCGTAGATGCCTGAAGGCTAAGCCTGTGGTGCCTCAGCCTCCAGCTCCTCCTCGTAACAATTCTGATGTTGATAAGGGAAGAATCCTATTTCTGTTGAGGGTGCAGATTTCCTGTTAAGGCTCGTAACTGGAATAGAGGACAAAAGAGGACTTTGATAGAGAGACAAGATGAGGATACTTTTAATAGGCTTGAGGTCCTGGATGATTTGGGTCAGCAAGAAGTTAATCTAGGGTTAATAAGTGTGGATCTGGGTGTGGTTGGTTCTGGCCTGGAGGATCACACTTCCATTACTCCTCCTACTCCATAGGAGGAGTCTGCCATACCTATGGTCACATATGTGTAGGTTGGGGCTTAGGTGATGTTGGGTCCAAATGTTGAGTTGGGGTAGGGGGATGGAAGCACGTCTTTTCCTGCATGGAATGTTAGATCGGATGTGGCTAAGAGTAGCAAGCCTTCTCCTCAACTGGGCATTTTGCAAAAGGATGGCAAGAAGGGGGGATCGTAGAAAAGTGTTAAACTTGGTAGGAAGAAAGATTTGGAAAAGATTAAGATGATGGGGGAGACTTTGGTGGAGTCAGGGTCTGTTAATACCCTAGACTCTCATTTTTTGACTCCTTTGAAATGATCATTATTTCATGGAATGTAAGGGGCTTGAATAGTGGCCCTAGAAAAAAATCTATTCATGAGTTGGTAAGAAATCATTCTTCTGATGTTCTTTTTCTTCAGGAGACCAAGTTATCTGTTGAGTGCATGATGGGTTTAGTGCCTAAGTTGTGGAAGAATGGTCAATGCCAGTGTATTGGGGCTCAGGGATACTCGGGGGGTGTGGCTTGTTTCTGGAACCCTCAAAAGATTCAACCTTTGTGGTGGTTATCCTTCAAGTCCTCTTTATCCATGGTTGCCTCGTGTCCTGAGTCGCGAGATTTTGTTCTTTTCTCCAATGTTTATGCACCTATTGAGTTCTAGGGTAAACTTCTTTTATGGACACATATTCATTTTGTTCGTAGCCTATTTCCCTAACATCATTGGATCATTATAGGGGACTTTAATGCTATTACTAAATTAGCTGAGAAATGAGGTGGTATTGCAAGACTAGAGCCTTCTACATTGTTGTTTCAAGACAATATATCTGCTCTCAATCTTGTTGATATCAAACCTAGCAATGGTCAATTTACTTGGAACAACAGAAGGGTTGGTGATAGTTGCATTGCTGAACGACTGGATCGTTTCATGGTCTCCTACTTTTGGGTTGGGGGAATGTGGTCTTCTAGTTCTGAGATATTAGACTGGAGAGGTTCAGATCACTGGCCTGTAAAGCTAGTTATCTCTTCTGCTCGGATGCCTCGAACACCAACCTTCAAATTCCAGCTAATGTGGTTGCGGGACCCTGACCTTTATGGATGTGTTTCTGAATGGTGGAGGTATGGTAGACCTGCTTATGGTACTGCAATGTATAATTTTGCTAAGCTCCTTCAATATGTTAAGTATCAACTTAAACGATGGAACTAACATTGCTTTGGAAACATTTACCATGCAAAGCTTGTTGCACCAGCTGAGCTGAATGGTATTACTAGGTTGATTAGGGAGGATGGGGTGTCTGAGGATTTGTTGCAGGAAAAGGCTAGGGCATTGAAAGCTCTAGAGGAGTGGGAGCTGAGGGAGGAAATCTACTGGAAACAAAAAGCTCGAATTGAGTGGCTTCAAGAGGGAGACAAGAATACTGCCTTCTTCTTCAATTCAGTGAAGGCCAGACATCATGGTAATTCTATCTCAGCTTTGGTGACTGACAGGGGAGAGGTTCTTTCTTCTACTCAGGATATCTCAAATGAAGCTATGCAGTATTTTTCTTCTTTATTCAGGGAGGACTCGCAGAGGGAGTCAGTTGAAGAGGCTCAGGTCCTCTCTTGTATTCCTTCTTTGGTCTCTTGGGAGATGAAGGAGCATCTTATGAGTGATATTTCACTGGAGGAGATGGAGAAGACTATTTTCTAGGTGAAGAAGGGTAAAGCTTCTGGTCTGGATGGCTTCCCGATTGAGTTCTTCCAGGAATTTTGGGAGATTATCAAGCTGGATTTATTGGCAGTTGTTCAAGAGTCTCAAAAGAATAAGCAAATGCTTCGGGCCCTAAATTCTACCTTCCTTGCTCTAATCCCCAAGGGTGATGGGGCTAATCGGTTAAGTCAATTTTGCCCCATTTCTCTTTGCAATGTTATATATAAAATTATCTCTAAGTTGATTGCTGATAGGTTAAAAAAGTGGCTTTCACTGCTGATTTCTGAGGAACATAGTGGTTTTGTGGTAGACCACCAGATTTTGGATGGGGTGGTTATTGCTACAGAGACTATTCATTCTATGGCCAACTCCAAAGATAAGGCTATGTTCATCAAACTTGACATGGCCAAGGCTTATGACAGAGTTTGATGGTCCTTCCTCCAAAAAGTTCTAGGGGCCTTTGGTTTTGAGGAGGAGTGGATTCGCTGGGTTATGAGTTGTGTGAATTCAGTTTCTTTCTTTATTTTGATTAATGGGGAGCACTCTGAACTCTTTGTTGCTTCTTGGGGTTTACGACAAGGTGACCCCCTCTCTCCTTACTTGTTTCTTCTTTTGGTGGAAGGTTTGGGATGGTTGATAAAAAGGAATGTGGAGGGGGGTTTCATTCAAGGATGGCAATGGGGAGGTGGCTTACCAGTGCAATCTCACTTACAGTTTGTGGATGACACTACTTTGATGGGCATGGCTACTATTAGGGAGGCTTCAAACATGCACATGGTGTTGGATATTTATCTTGCTGCATCGGGCCAGTCAATTAATGAGGGCAAGTCTTCCATTTTTTTCTTTAATACCCCAAACTCCATTCAGAGGAGAGTTGCTCATATTCTCAGATTTCAGATTGGGGATCTCCCGCTGAGCTACCTTGGGATTCCTATTTCTATTGGTAGGCAGTCTAAGGATTCTTGGCAAGCTATTCTGGAAAAAATTCATGTCAAAGTCACTCATTGGACCCTTCGCTGGCTGTCTTTTGTGGGCTGGGTTCAGTTGCTTAAATATGTGGTTCAGGCTCTCCCTCTTTATAGGTGTATGATTCAGGTGGCACTGATGGACTTTGTTAGGGATCTTGATTCCTTAGCAAGAAATTTTTTATGGGCTAGTAGTTTATTATCTTCCAAGTGGAGCCTTGTTAGATGGGATGTTGTTTGTAGCCATAAACAATTTGGTGGTCTTGGGTTAAGCCAGTCATTGTTGTCTGGTACAGCTTTGGCTACTAAATTGTATTGGCGTTGGTGTGTGGAATAGGACCAGGTGTGGGCCATAATTTTGACTCAAAAGTACTTTCAAGGGATTCCTCAAAGTGATATCCCTCGTTATAGCTTGACAGGGAAGGGATCTGTGATTTGGAATACTCTCAAGAAAGGGGTTGCGCTCATTAGGGGTGGCTTATTCTGGATATGCAAGAGTGGGTCAGAGGCAAATTTTTGGCATGACGCTTGGGATGGCCACCCTCCCATTATTTCTCAGTATCCTCATTTGCTTACATTGTGCTAGAGGTTCTATGAAGCAGGATGGTCGAGGGTGTGCAAATTTAAGTCTCTTTCCTTTCAGGGGCAGTTGGTGGAGGCAAGATGGAAGAATCCAGAGGAATGGCCTATTGTTGGCATGGAGGAGGAGTGTGCTGATCTTCATTACATTCTTTCTTGTCGAAGTTGTAGCTCCCTCATGGATCAGGATGTGTTGGCTTGGTCTCCTAACCCCAAGGGTGCTTACACTATTTCTTCTGGGTATCAAGAGTTGTTTTCCCAACAGATTGAGGGGGTGGAGGTTCATTGGTGAAAGAAAGTTTGGAATAAGTTTTCTTGGCCAAAGTGTAATTTCTTTATTTGGACTTTGGCTTGGAATAGGTGTTTGACTTGGGATAGTATCCGAAAGAGAGGTTTTTCAGGCCCATCTAGGTGTGTTCTCTGTGGGTGTGGGGAGGAGGACTCTCCTCACTTGTTCTTTTGTTGTTCCTTCACCTTACAGCTCTGTAATTTATAGTGGGGTGTTTGGAAAATCCCATGCATTCATGCCTCCTCCTTGGTTGAGTTTTGGATTAGTTTGGGGAGGCCCCTCTCCTCATCCTATTTCTTGCAGGATGTTCAGTATGTTGGTCCCATCTTTCTGCTTTGGCAAGTTTGGTTGGAAAGGATTCAAAGAATCTTTTGAGGTGAAAATTTGGGGATTCAACAAGTTTGGTTTAGAATTGTGGGAATGATCTAGGAGATAGTCGAAGCTAAAGGTGAGATTATGTTGCCGTTAGAGAAAGGAGATCTGCTGAGATGGTTGATCGGCTAGGTATTCAAGGGCTATCTTCATCTTCTGCTTGTGTCAGGAGAGGTAGGCGTGTGAAGCAAAAAGTTCAAAGGGTGGGGAGTTGGTTGCCCCCTCCTAGCTTTTTGAAAATTAATACGGATGGCTCATCTAGGGGAAATCCTGGACCTGCTGGGATTGGCGGGGTTGGTAGGGATTCTTCTAGATTAGTGGTTTTTATTTTTTCTGCTAATGAAGGGATATAGACTATCAATAGGATGGAAGGCTTGGCTATTGTCTATGCCTTGAAATGGGCATATGCTTTAGGGTCGCGTAAGGTTATTTGTGAGTCAGATTCTCAGGTCTTGGTCAATTTACTTAATGGAAAGAAGATTTCTGATGTTAGCTGGTAGTTGGCTATGTTGGTGCATCAGATATTGTAGGTTAGCTCTTTGATGGAGTCAGTATCTTATGTCCATATTCCAAGGGAATGGAATAGGGCAGCTGATTGTCTAGCCAAATGGGCATCAGAGAATATAGATGGTGGGAAGATTGATGGGTGGGAGCAGATTCCCCGTGAGTTATGTCAAGATTTGGAGAGGATTCTTGCAGAGGATGGGAGTGCTATTGGGGAAGAGTGATTTTGTTCCTAGCTTTTCTTGTGGTTTTTGTTGGTTCCTGGGGCTTTGGCCCTTTGTTGTTATGTAATGCTTTGCTCTGATTTTCAATAAAGTTTTTACCCCTTTTTATTTAAAAAAAAAAAATCCTAATTTTTCTCTTTTAATTAAATAATTCAACTTTATTTAATTAAACCCTAATGTCCTCTTTTAATTAAATAAATTAATTTTATTTAGTTAAATCCTAATGTTCTTCATTTAATTGAATAAATCAAATTTATTTAATTAAATTACAAATCTTCCACTATCTTCTCATTTTATTTAAATAAATCTAAATATCTAAACCAAATTTCAAATCAACTAACTTCATCTAAGTTAATTAATCCTAATTAACTCCTAACACTAATCCTCCATTCCTCTAGCTTTTGTAGGTTGCACATGTAAATCAATTTATTTGATTTATTAATTCCTCTATTTCCATTCAAATATGGCATATTCTTGGAATATTCCACTTATTTGAATTCTCCCTCCTAAAGGAATTTTGTCTTCCAACTTGGCATTAACTCCTCCTACAACTCTTCTTACACAAGCCATCTTTTGAATTTCAAATTCCACCTACATGCATTTAACATGCACGTTCTTCAAAATGTGCTCCTCTCCTCCATTAGCATGTTGACAAGTGGCACAATTCCATTGGTTGAAGTTTAATCCCACATTATTCCTATTAATCCTCCATCCTTCTTCCTTATAAATAGAGGTTTTCTCTATTTATTTAGGGGAGAGAGGTTTATGCAAGTTTATGATCAAGAATTTCATCTAAGTTAGCATATAATTTCTCCATCATAGCTAGGTTATTGACATTTTGCATCAATGTCATCGTGTTCATCACACATCCATCATTAAGCTTATGAAGGGACTGGGAAAGGGCTTCTTTACACATCAAATAAGCACCAATCCCCCTATAGGATGCTGGTTTGAGCATTAGAATAGAGTTTCATTTGTGATTTATTTGCATAGTTTAAGATATTTTTCTTTTTTCCCATATTCATATGTTCAAAGAATTTCATAGGGAATGTTTGGTTTACACTTGTTTATTGACTAATGATCACTTTTTTCTTCATGTTTGAGTAGGTCTAAGCTAATCATTCACATTTTGGCGCTAGAGGGAGGGCACAAATCTCAAAATTAACACATTTTTATGGACATTTCCATCATTTGTTTCTCTTTTTTGTCTTTCCAGGACACAAAGCGATGCTAAAATTCCAAATAGCAATGCTGAAAGTCTCAAATTTCCCCACTAGTACAAATAGAAACACTACCTTTGTGTTTTTTTTTTTTATAGTTAATCTTAAAATGGCCATATCTTGGTCATACAAAGGTCTTTTTCGAAGCTTTTTTTTTTAAACCGGGTAGAATTTCATAAGCTATGCAATGGTGTAAGTGTTTCTCAATTTTTATAGAGTTAAAATTTTTAATTTTACACCTAAAGTCAAAACACGTTGTAACAAGGTCTAAATTTTAGGGTGTTTATGCTTAATTATTCATCTAACCCTCATATCTTCTTGTTTCTTAATCTCATCTAACATTTTGAGCATGGCTTCTAGGTTTTAAGAGGAGTATGGAGCATTGAAGTGAAAGAAAAAGAATTTGATATCCATTATCTAGGAAAAGAAGAAAACAAGAAGAGCTTCCTATGGCACTTTCTTTTTCATAAATGTAAAAAAGTGTTCTTTAACACTTTGGGAGAATTTATAATCCTATCTTTAGGATCTTGTTATCTTTAGCTTTAGAACTTAACTACATTTCATTTATCTTTTAAAAATAAGAAAAAAATGCTTTCTTTTCCACAAAGGGTTAAAAAGAACAATTAGAAACTCACTAGTTTTTATTCTGGGTCTTAAAAATTTAACAAGCAACTTCAAACGCTTCATTTTGGTACTATAAAAATAACAAATTTAATGCTTTTGAAGTCTAAAATGAACATATGCTTATCTTGTTTTGTAATATTTTTTAAAAATGAATATCATTGAAATGTCAAAGCACTTCTCTTGCGCTTTACGATGATCTTGGGAATCAAAAGAATTTTGGTGATATTAAGTTGTTTAAAAGATTTCCTCCACACTTTAATTTGGGTTTTTAAAAATTGAACAAAACTTGCTAGTGTGAGAAAATGCATCGCGTGTGTTCTCTCTTTGTTCACACAAAAAAATATTGATTGAACTATGGATGTACTTACTTGCTATTGTTCACGTTTAGAGGGCCTACCTTGGTGGGAAAAAGTACTCACCCAAGTGAAAGACCCAAGTGGTAATGAGCATAAGCCAGGCTCTTCTGAACCGCTATACAAATTTGTGGTTGCAAGGAAAGTTTGCAATCAACTTAGTGATGCATGATAACACCCCCCCAGTATATTTATCATGTGTAAGGCCCTTGTTCTAAGGGTTGGGAGACCTCTTGAGGGAGTTTATCATCATGTCCTTTGAACCATATCAAAAATCCCAATATTTTTTGACGTGAGGAGGTAAAACCTCTGGAGCTATCCCACATACTTTTGATTCTTTGTAGAGATGAAAAGTTCGTCATCGGAGATTCATGAGAACTAAATCTTGGCTGACTCGAGAAGTGTGTGTCGTGGAGGGGATTTAGTGTGTTCAAGATTCTATTCATCTACTCTGAATAAGCGCAGCTGGATTTATCCAAGTGGGAATTCAACAAATATTTTCTTTTCTATCCTAGGGTTGTGCAATCTTTGAGTCAGTTAAACACTTTTCTTGGATCCAAAATCTTGAGAACAAACATTCAAAAAAATCATCAGAATTTCAAACCCTTTAGATGGAGCAAATACCTTTGAAAAATAGAAGTATTACTACTTGTCCCTAGGGATTCTATCCTTAGAGGCCTCTAAGTATTTGGATTTATATCTCAATTTGGTCTCTAAATTCAACACTAGGGAACTATTGCCTTGATTTTTTGTCGATTTCCACATAATGGACCTTGTGGGATGAAAAGAAATTGAGACATAGACATCTAGTTTGAAAAGATAAACAAGAAGTGTGAATGTGGTAAAAGCAATTCATTAACAAAGATTAAATTAATTGAAACCCACACACATGCTTGTCATCTTTTGTCTTATGATCTTCCATGCAAAAATTCATCTTTTTGTTTGAACTGCTCTTAGGGAAAAGTATTTTCTTCACTATCTTGGTCTTATAAACAAGGTCCCTCTTAGGTTCATTTAGGATCAAAATCAATCTTGTCATTAATCCCAAACATTTATCATCCCATCCCAAAAACAATTTTAGAGATTTGGAAACATCATTATCTAGACTTGGGTACATCCTTAAACTAAATCAAAATCACTTGTTTATTTAGGTGTGTGTGGATGAATCCTTCCTCACACACTTAGTTAAATTATCACCCTTGTGGACAATTTTATTCCAAGATAACATCTAACATCTTGCAGTTTACAAGTCCATTATCCAAATCAAATCAAACCAATCCAATAAAAAATCCTAGAGTCTAGCATTGATCCAAAGTTCCTAAAAGTTCAATACCTATATCACTCACCCTTTCATCCTTCATCTCATCATTGGTCCTAAATTACTTAGAGGTCAACAAGGTCAAAAACAAAAGAAAAACATGGAATATAAACTTAATTCATACATCATGAGTAATCTAAGTAAACCAAACTTTCAAATCCTTACAAAGCAAATGGATTATCAAAACTCATATTTATACAATCCATACATAGCATCATTATCTCCTACAAACTTCAATGGTACAACAAAAGTGAAAATTCCCAATCTAAATTTTGGAACACCTTTCCCTATGGTAGATTTAAATCAAAGTCCAAACCTAAAAATCTATCAACCAAGCAATCAATGCATGAGTCTTCAACAAAACAACATTATCCCACCAAATCCATACATGCCAAATGTGAATATACCAAGTACAAGTTTACCAAACATGAACATTTCAAATCCAAACTTGGTAAAATTTGGGATAGATATTTTTGAGAATCATAAAAATGTTGTTCAAAGTCCAAACAAGATGTTAATGACTCCATGTATTGATCCAAGTCAAGGCAACACCATGCAAAATAAAAGTTACCTAGATGAAGGAAATATGTTTCCAAACCAAAAAAATGTTTAATTTCAACCTATAATGCCAAATCTAAACATCATCCTAAAAAAAACCATTGTTCAAAATTAATTTGTCCATGATTCCATACAAACACCACAAGTATAAATTCCAAATCTGCTTGAACAAAAACCAAATCAACTATATCAAGGGTGTCAAGATCAAAATCAAGATCAAACTTTGCAAGATCAAATTGCTTCACTTGCCAAAATAATTGACTCATTATTCCAATTGAAATCTCCACCCCAAAATCAATACACTCTTCCATTGGATAAACCATGCCATCAAAGTATTGAGTTGTGTCCACAACCACATCAAGAACAATATCTCCAATATCAAGAGGTTGCATATCAAGATCAACAACATCTCCAAGATCAATCACAACTATCCATAAATGAGCACCTTGAAGATATTTCTACCTCATCCAATGATAAAATCAACATATATCAAGAGTCACTTTTCAATCATGATAAAAATACCAAACAATGATCCAAAGCAATAAATGTTAATATCATTTGATCCTATGGTTGAAAACATTGACAATCTCTCCACCACAATTGTTGAAAACAATGATCAAGATCTATCCATCAATGAGCACCTTGAAGATGTTTCTACCTTATCCGATGATCAACTCAACATATATCAAGAATCACTCTTTAGTCATGATCAAAACCCCTCAACAATACCTAACAGTGACCTATTTCAAGGAGTGTTAGAATTATTTGATCCTATCGACAAAATCCATGATCCATCGACCAATGATCATGTTGAAAATGTCTCTACATCACCTAATGAGTTAGAGGACATATCTTAAGAATTTATTCTAATTCATGATCAACATCTTTCACCAAAGTCTAGCAATGGTCCTTTCCAAGACTTATTGACATCCTTTGACCTCATGGTTACAAATATTGAAGAAATCCTTATATCAACACTTGATCCAAATCCACTTAAAGATCAAGAGGATATTGAACCACTTCTCATGTGTAATGAGGATATCCAAGAACCCTTTGTAAGAAATCCATCCTTTGAAACTAACCCATGTCAAAAACTTGATCCAAAGCATGTCAAAAGAAATTCCAAAATTAATCAAGATCAAGAATTCATATCTCCAAGATATTACAATGATCTAGTGGAAACTTTCCTATCTATACAAGATGTCGCAAATAATGATCATATCCATATAGCACATACTCATCCATCTACCCATGAGATGCTTTCTTTGGATGGACATGTAGATGATCTTCATTCAAAAAAAGATTCTCATACTCTTGATATCATTACCAAGGAACAAGAGTCTCCTAATCTTAACATTTGTACACATGATCAAGATATTGAAAAATCTAGAGACATATCAGAAATGGGTCATAAAGAAGGCTTCTATAGAAGTTTTGAATCAAAAAAATCCTGTCAAGGCATATAAAAAATGAACTATGAGGGATACTTCTACGTAGATAGTGAATCATCAACACCTCTTGAAGAAGCCTTAAAATTAGATATTTCACAAGATCAAGCCAATGATATGAATTAGGAAATTATCCCACTTATGGAGAATCCTATCACTTATAAACTTGGATAACTTACCTTTTTAGGGAAAGCTATATTATCAAGGAAGAAGCTATCACCTTTGAAGATCCACAACAGAGCAGAGGAGTAGCAACTTGTTTCCAAGGTAAATCATATCCTATTGCAAATAAAATGTTTCAACAGATGAATTATCAAGGCAGAGGATTAGGCCTACATGAATAGGGTATCCTAGAACTATTATTGGCAATAATAAGCATTGAGGTCTTGGTTATTTGACAATTAAGAGACCTAAACATATTAGTGATACCTCTATAATACTCAGGGAAATTTTATCTAGTGCAAGCATCAACATAGGGAGCATGAAGAATCCTTATGATGAAACTAATGCAAATACTACAACCAGCCACATCATGAATCTTGATCCACCCATCACCCCATCCATGAATTGGGACCAAAATCAAAAGAAAGATTTGAATCAAAGTATACAGAACATTATCAAAGCAAAAGAAGCTAAGAATCATAATGGACAATCAAATACACATGGATACGAATAATACAAAGAAATATTATCCCTATCAAACTCCATTAGTTAAAAAAACTACGAGGGAAAAATAGAGGGAAAATTATCCATCAAAGATGTCCACAAAGGTAAAAGAAGGCTTCTCAAGTGATGTACAAAGTATATCAAGTGATTGGTCCTAATCCCATGCACACTTCCGTATCCACCCATCATTGCTTATCTTCCCATGTTTGGAGAGTCAAAGGTTCCAAACTATCAACCAATCCATCTTTTATTCCTAAACACACTCCATCCATGCCTCCACGCATAATACCCAATTCCCACATTGATCATGTATTGGTAGCCACCCTTCATCATAAGGATTCAAAAGGAACTCTATCACAATGTGCGCATAAAGTTAAATTTAACTCTGGTATCAACAAATTAGACAATGAATCTCAAAAGTTATATTCAAGTGCACATATCTTAGCAAAACAACTTCTTCATGCAGTATATCAATGGAACATTATGACAGAAGCATCTACATCAACACCACTAGGTGATTCAACATGAGCTTAAAAATATTTCATAGAGAAATACAAAAAATAAAAAAAAATAAAAATCCAAAAAAAAAAATTGAAAAAGGATTGGAAATAGTAAAGAAAAAAATCATCCTATAGTGAAAACCACTATGGTGGCACTTTGGATAGGTACCATGATGAAAACCTAGTAAATAGGAGTCATGTGTAGAATCAAGCATTTGTGTGCACTACTTTAGGTGAAAGCATCTTATCTCATCCATAATAAATCCAGCATTCCATCCATCTTATCAATAATAAATCCATTCATCCATTAGGCATTTATCCAATCCATTTTCATTCATCTACATCCATCTTCCAAATTATCTTGATCTTGACAAAGTTTGGTGTACACTTTACACTTGCTTATAGTAAACATCTTGACATAAGTCATTTTCATTGATCCTATCCTACCCAACATTATCTGAACTATAAAGCATTATCCAAAAGAGCATTCTTTATTTGAACACCTTATCTTATTGCAAGATAATCCATATCCATCCATCCATACACCTATCCAAGCATCCACCCAGGGCATTGCATACATTGCTAGACACTGGGGTAGATATTTACATCTTGCTTCGGGAATAAATCCTGATCTATATCTTCCAACTTATGTAGTGATCGAACATTGAAAAATCATAAAATCAAATTGGTCAAGCATTTGTGAGCCAAAATCCAAATCACTAGCCCATGGTATATTTTGATGAGAAGATGTTTCTTATCAAGCTTTATTAAAAAAATTATTATCAGTCACATCTAATTTGTACATCAACATCACATCAAATCATTCAAACAAATTTTGTTCCAAATCAAGCTTCAAAATATTGATCAATCAAATCCAGTCAATCCATCATTATCTCAGTCCTTGTGTTTCTTAACACGCTCCTTGCATTGTTGTGTATCCTCAACAATGTTATCATCATCAATCTTGATCAATCAAATTCAATCAACCCCTCATCATCTTGGTATATCGATCCTAATCCTTGAGTTGCTTAACACTATCCTTGCATTGTTGTGTATCCTCGAAAATGTAATCATCATCAATCTAATCAATCAACCTTAGCTTGGTTTTCAACAAAATCCCAAAACAGAGCATTGGTATCATCACACATATCCATATCTAAATCGTCAAAATCATGAGAAAGTCCAAAAACATCCAAAACATATCAAAATCCAAAACAAGTCAAAAACCAAAAAACGTCATAAACATGGTCATCTGAACTACGTCGTCTATGAGCTTAAATGTAGGAAAGGTTAATCTTTGATCATCCCCCAAGACACAAAATCCAAAAACATTCATAAAATCTCATAAAACCCAAAAACATTGAAAATTTTAAAAATCAAAACATTTTTAAAACATCTTGAAAATACCAAAAATAACCTCAAAACATTTCAAAACATCAAAAAATAAAAACATCCAAATATTTGAAAAAATTCATCCATCTCGTTTCATGATCACTCGAAATAAACTTCCTCTCATAATAAATCATCATCATCCTCAACCTTTCGTGAAACAATTAGAAATAAGTCTACCAAATTAAGAGTGAAAACTAAAATGTCAAGGGTCTCAAGTATAGGTCAGTATGTAAACAAGTTGGTACAATATTGGTATTAATAGCCCATCATCCAGTTAATCTCAAAATCATTTGATAACATCATGTCCTAGGATGCATCCTTCCTACAATGGACATCAACATTAGGCTTGGCTATAGGTATGAAGAACATTAGCATGTTTGTTTACTTGAACTTTGTCTTGTTGACTTATCTTATTGCACTCATTCCAATGACCTCTCGATGTTGTCTAATCAAAATGATTTAGAGAGAAAGGAATGAGGTATTGATCATTATCTTCTATCTGTTGTGCTTGTTGGATATTCTTGTAATATAACCTTGGTCATGATTACCTTGTTTGATCTATAAGGAGGGTGTTTTAGGTGCCTTGTTGACCACATAGGAAGGATTTCCTTTCTATGTTTTGGTCTGAGATGTTTAAAATATCTAAACTACATTCTAAATAAGGTTGTGTATGCCAGGTGTGAACAAGATACCCCTATCTTATTGTCAAGTCAAATTCCATCACACTAGGTACAACACTATCCTGGTTCTTTATACCTTGATGCATCATATATGTGTGTGTTATCAAACATAAGGTAAGTGATTTTGGCCACTTATAATGTGATTCCACTAATGGAAACATTTTTAACTGCTAGAAGAAAGGAACCATTATTGGAAAGAAGTTTGAATTCTGAGAAATATCCTAACCCTAGTGAAACTAGAAATACTAGAAAATTTATTGTTAAGTCAAGTGGATCCACTAACTATAATTGTCATGAGGAAATTCCTAAAATTTTGTAGTAAAAGTGGCAAGGACATCGAGACTTAGAAACAACGCATCAAAAGAATGAACTTGAAAGTGATGATTCAATGATCTTCTCACATGTGGAACGTGACAATCAAGAGAAAATGGGGGGAAAACAAGTGGGAGACGCATATATTTCACCCCTAACTAAAAATACATGATCTAAAAGGGAATAAATTCTTGATTTCATGTAGAATACAGACTATAAAATTTTCACCTTCTCTCTTTTTGATGATAATGTAAATTGTGTTACTTCTTGGTCTAACGAAGTGAATAGTTTTGCTGAGAGTGAATATAGGGCCAAGGTTTTGGAAAATCATGGAGAGAAAGATAATCGAGAAATGAATGCAATCATTCATGGAACAAAACAAAGTGAAAGGGAAAGCCATGAACCAAGATGGGAAGATGGTAGAGAATGGAGAAGCTAGCAAAGGTGTGTGCAATCAACCCTTAATGAGGTCATTTTCATACATATGAGCCAATTTGTTGGTAAGTATAGATTTGAATTTACATTTTTTAAACATAGAAAAATTAAGATAATTCATTGTTATAGTAGGATATTTTAAATGCATTCAAGTGAATTTAAAGACAAGCCTATTGTAATTCATTCAAAACACACCATGAAGATAATAATGGAAATTAAGGTAAACTGCTTAGTTAGGGTTAGTCGCTTGTTTAGGGAAAAGTTTTAGTTAGTTAGATTAGTTTGATTTCATAGGGTTTGTTTTTTCTTTCTAGTTTGTTCTCAGTATTAATGAATCCTACTTAATTTAAAACACACATGAGAGTAAATTGAAATATTCTTAAAACATTACACTATAAATGTAAAAAAGATAAAACCATCTAAAGAAAATACACGATTAATGTACATAAAAGAAAATAAATCATTATACTTTGTATTTATATGGAAATACAAAATTTCTCACTATAAAAAGTGCAAAAAGGAAAAAAAAGAGGAGTTGAGCTTAAAGCAGCAAGGTGGCTAATCAGTTAATTTGGGATGCTTCATCCATGAGTGCAGTATATCTTAGGTAAGCATTCTCTCTGTGAGAATCAAGTTCAAACATATGCAGATCAGTCAAGAAAGGAAGAATGGGAACTAATTCTCCACATTCCAGAAACAAAGGTGATGGAACTCCTAAAAAAAATTCATGTTCCATCTCCAAAATCTTTCTTAGTTCTAAAGACAATGGGTTTTGTCTCCTGTCAATGTATAAAGGTTTTAATTTACTTAGGTCTTATTTGAAAAACCCTTTGATTTGTATCCTCTCCAAGGTTTTATTTCTCTGTTGACCCCTTGTGTCGGTTCTCAGTCCTTTAAGTCACGACTTATGCCATCAAAACCCATTAAGTGACCAACCCTCTAGTCTTGTTTTACTAGTTGATGTATGTTGGGCCATTATTTCACTTTTTCCTAAGTCGGGCTAAATATTTCCCACTGTAAAGCCTTAATTCTCTTAGGTCATTGGTATGGTCTCGTCCACCTATTCGAGCACCTTTTAAGGATTAACAATTTTTGATGTGTAAGGATATAAGGACCCCTAACTATCGTTCGATTGATGTAGACAATCACCATCATTCACTGCATGCCCATTCTATTATGTTTCTTATTATTTTATTCATAAGAGCTCATGGGAAAAGGCCATGTGTCTTGAATGATTGGCGGGACCGATGTCTTTGATAAGGCATGCAACTGGTTGTTGAAGAAAATCAACAGTGGGAGATAAATTAGGTGACCGCATTTGGACCATTCCCTGCATGCCCATTTGTTTTTCTTGCTTAATAAAATAATCACATAGGCTAGCAAGTAGTTTCCATGTGTATTTTATAATAATGGGTTTGATGGTTTTAATGGTCAACATTACTAAATTTTCAAATGAATCAACAATCAATAATAGGTGATGTGGATTAATCTTGACCGCTCCTCGCTATCCCGTGTCGGTCTCACCTTTCCTACTAGAATCACAATGGGGAAGCATACATCTACCACATGGAGTAATCCAAAGGACGTGGAGGCATTGGCACATGGGAAAATATTTAATTAAATATCTCAATACAGGGCATGGAAAATAAAGTGTGCATTATGAATGTAGATATATTGCATGTGTTTGAATATTTTTTAATCTGAGTCGTGGATGTAGTATGAAGGATAAAGATGTGGGTAATTAAGAAGTGTGTATAAAGAACTCAAGAGATCTAATTTCATCCTCTCACCATCTCCCCATTAATGAAAGTTGCACACGAGTTATGACTCATGGGGGCAAGGGGAAAATGACACGTGGATCAGGGCTATAGTGACAAAGAGATGGTGGAGCCCACGTACTACTAACAAGTAGTTCCATGTGGCCTCCTATCATTTGGTAAGTATTTTGGTTGTGTATAGTCAGATCTTTCATAATAAGTTGGTCAATTTTGATCGTCGATCAATTAACGCTCCAAAAGGATCAACAACTGATATTCAAAACTTAGTTGAGGGAAACTGAGCCATTCTGGTTCACATGAGCAAGCCTTAATAACTAAAGGACATTGAGCTACCAAAGTATGGAGTTGCATAATTATTAATATTTTTCTTAAAGGCATAATTCAACATTGAGAAATATACTCGACACACTCAAGGAGCTCATGTTGTAGTCTCTCAACATTTTTTGATGTAGGAACTAGGGTTGTCAACTTGTGAAGAAAACCAGTAAGTGAATTGTTTCCCTCTTTCCAGCATTATAGATAAGTTGTGGTTTCTCAAGCTTGAATCTATTAGGGTTTTCTTGGTTCAACATTTTTAAGGTTTCACGTTCATAAATAATAATTTTTTAGTTCTACATTTGCATAATTTGTGTCAAACCCTCACAAAAGCGGTAAGCCCTTTCCAGATAAAACAAAAACCCTAACTTGTACTACCTCTTGTGTTATGCTCCTAAAATAAAAGTGTCTTTGTCTAAAGGGGAAGCTTCTACTCCCAAAAGACCTTTAAATAAAGACCTCATGGATTAGTTACCACCCTCAACCAATGACAAACCTAAATGGAAACTGATTCCCAGAGGTCCGCAAGTAGCAGAGGGTTTGTTTGACAGGAGTTGTTCTATCAGGGATTCCAAATTACCTTATACTAGAAGGGAACTATTTTATAGCTGGTTCAGGAATAGAAATATGGGTGTCCCAGTAGGAAACCCTTGGAACTATGACCTAGGAAAGTTGATTGTGCCAAATGTCTATATGGATGTTGACTTTCTTAAGGAAATAGCTACTAATTATGACCCAGTCACAAGGACTATCAGAACATATGATGACAAAGAAATGGTCAAAATCACTAAGGAGGAATTGGGTCTTATTTTCAAGCTCACTAGATGGAGTGATGAAATTCATAAGATAAATGAAGAAACTCTTAAGAAAGAGTATGATAAAACCAAGATTGCATTCAGAGTCCACATCTTGCCAATATTTCTAGTAGAAATTGCAAGTCAGGAGATTGTAATAAGACCACATGATAAAGAGCCTTTCCTTGTTAACTATTTTGTTTCCTACTTAAAAAGGACCTTCTATTCCATTTTCCAAATAGTTGGTTATGATATTTTCTCTAGATTTCCAATGGCATGGATGTATATAGCTGCCCATATCCAACACTCACAATATTGTGCAATATATGATTATGTAGGGTTTCTTTTAGAAAGAATGCATGAAGGACTGATTGGGAGTGAGATTCAGTTGGTATTAATTGTTGATTGACATGTTTCTATGCAAGGGTGAAATTTACTTTGGACATAATATTGTCTTGGAAAGAAAGACAGGTGACTTCAATTTGGCCATGCAATGCTGGACAACATTCTTGGACAAACATGGACATATGACTATGCGAGAATCCATCATTTTTTTTCTTCTAAACTAAAGAGAGTCTTGATTGTGAATTTACCCAGCATTCCCATAACTCTACATGATTTCTTAAGACCCAAGGAGAGAAATCTTGAGCTAGGAGTTGATCATAATTGGGGAGATGCTATTTCATACCATGATTACACTATCTTAAGATTATATGGTTTCATTGTGGCACCTCACTTGCTGCCAAATTTTGTGCTAGAAAGAGTTGGTTTCCTTGAGGTTATGTGGCAATTGGGAAGTGTAGAAAATGAACACTTATTAAATCAAGGAAAAGGAACTTTCTTTCCTTCATACACTTGTGTTTTTGACTTTGTAATGACCAAGGGAGGTTGGAATAATATCCCTGATATACTCAAAACCTACACCATGTAGAGGTCAGATGAGAGGGTCAAATATGATCTTGAAGGTTTTATGGCTTGGATAAAAGAAAGAAAGAAGACCTACAAATTTTTCCACATTTTCCAATATCCATAAGATGTAATAAGAAATGTGTGAAACATTTTGGAGTAGGAAAAGAGACTAGAGAGATGGATTTCATTCAATAAAATGCAAAGAAAAATAAAGCAATAAGAATGTGATTTCAAAGTTCTCCCAAAGTTTGAGGCCCAACCCTATCTATAAATTGTGTGACACCTTGATAAGTTTAATTATTCTTGTTAGTGTATAGATTGATGATTTAACCTAATTACATGTTTAATATTTTGATTTTAGTAGTAACTATTGTAAATGATTATTGTGACAAATTCTCTCCATTAAATGAAAACGGGAAAACTGTTAAGAATGAATGTGAGCAGATAATATTTAGATTCTCAGACAAGTATCATATGAAGAATACACTTAGATCGATATGAGCTAAGAAATTTTGTGTATCTAATATTAGTTTGAATCTCGCTAATAAGTTTCATGTTACTTGGGAAATGATAATAGGTAGGAATAAAGCAGGACTTTGGAAGATCAGGGAGAAGTTTCCAGAATGATCACTAGCCAAGAATCATCAAGGTAAATTTAAAAGATGACTCCAATCAATTAGAGGTATACCTAAGGTAGGATAATTTGAGGAAAAATTATATAAATTAGATATCAAGTTGAATGATAAATTTTATTACAGGAAGGAGTGTCCAAGAGTAAATTTAGTAGTGTAAATAAAGTATTTAGCTAAGGTTAGGTTTCCATTATTATTTAATGAATGCTCAAAGTTCCCATCTTTTATAGGGAAAGGAAATGAATATATATGTGTACTATGATTTACTAACTATTGAATTAATCTTATTGATATTTTGAACAGGTATTTATTATATTTCTAACCTAACATGTATTTGGAAAAATGCATATGAGAGTAATGCCAAGGGTAAAAGGGAGAACAATCTAGACCCAAGTCAAATATCTATCTTTTGAAATTTTGATTTTTGACCCTATGACTTGGGAGGTAATTAGGGTTTTGTTTATGTTGTAATTGAGTGGAGGGTTTTAATGATTGGTGGCTTAGTGTAGGTACTTTTTGGATCCTTATTGATTATACTCATGAGGTTAAGAGTGTAAGATCTATTAGGGTTTTCAAATCCTTAGTTAGGTCTTGAATTTCGAACTGGCCTTTAAAGTTTTCTTTTTAGGGTGTTGTATGGTCAATTTCTTTGATATTAGTGCAAAAATAGACCCCTAAGGCCTATACCTATGGAAGGGGGATCTTTTGGACATGCAACTTTGTCCTTAGGACATGATATGACCCTTCAAAAGTCCACTTGAAAAAGTGTGACGAATTTGAGTCCTTGGGAGTTGGGAGAAGTGACTTGTCACTCTTCCACCACTCCCCAAAGTTCATTAATTAACTTGGGAAGAGCATCAAGACTTTCACATGTGTGAAGCCACCTTGTAAGGGATGTTGGGTAGAGTGTCATAGTACATTCCCCATCTCCCCAAAAGTCTCACACATGTGTGAGAACTTGTGGGGATGTGTGTTGAAAGATCAAATGAGAGTGACAAATGTCTCTCTCTCATTCAAGTGAATTCAAGTTGAATTTCTATATACTTGGATGGAAAAAAAGGAAATGGACGTTACCCACTTCTCCTCTTGGAGAACTCTTTTGGAGAATTTGAAGTTTGGGAAAAAAAAGAAGAGAAGAAAATTGGAAAAGAAGCAAGGAGCTCTCACATGTAAAAGAGGAGTTCAAAATGGAACATGGTGGAGATAAATGATTTCTTCTCATTTCTATCAACTTGTTTGAGTAGGAAATTTGCATTGTGTTATTTTGTTATGGATTTCAAATCAAGTGGGATGTCCAAGTTTATGTATGTGTAAACTTAAAATTTGTGTAGTGGGTGGATAAATATTAAATTTGTAGTTAAGCTATTCTCTTACTCTTCCTACCTAGATCAATGGTAGTTGTTATTTCTTGCTCGGGGGTATGGCTAGAGCCCATGAGGCTTCATGACGCCATTATGGTAGGGTGGAGAGCAAGCCTCATTCTGTGTGTTACTCATTACATTCCTAAGTATTCGTTGTGATATCAAGAGATACTATATTGTTTAAATGAAAAGAGCAAGTTTTCCCTCATTAGCATGTAAATCATTTATGGCATAGATATTAATGTAGCATTGTATGTTTTTTTATTTATTTATTTTTATTTAAAAAAAATAAAATTGCATTTTACATCTTGTTATGAAGTATGGAAAAAATATAAGTATGGGATAGAGCAAGTCTTAACTAATTGTGTGTTATGCATTGTAATTCCTAAATAATATATGTAATGTGGAAGGAAAGTATTTCGTTGTAAAATAAGAGAAGGATAAAAAAAAGCAAGTCCTTGTCTATTTGTTGGTTATTCATTCCATTTTCATGTTGTAATGAGAAGAGTTAAGAAATTGTATATTATTGTAATATGGAGAGTTTAAATAGAATTTGTATCTCATTGTAATAGAGAAGAGAAAATGCTCTTTGAGCTTGCATTAAAAGAAAGATGGAATAAAGAGACTCTATTTGATCTTTGGGAGAAATATGGTATAAAGATAATTGTGTTCTCTTTAGTAGTTGAATAAACATATAATATGTGAATAAAGAAAAAGGGGGAAAGGGAGAGAAGTTGGTTTAAATGGGAATTTGAGAAGTGGTTAGATTTAAAAATAAATAAATGTTGTATTGTGATTTTAATGGAAAAAGTATAAAGATTTATGTTGACTAAAATAGATTTTTTTTTAATGATATCATAAGTTTGTATAGGAAGATTGGATTAACCCCTCTTGTTATTAAAAGAGTGTGATGATTTAAAAAGTAGGGAAGGTAGGATTATTAAGGGAAGAATATGGTGTTGATTTAAAGTCTCAAAATGGATGACTCATGGGTATATTGTACCTAATCCATTACTGAATTAATTGTTTAAAATTTAATCCTCTACAATTTCATATTTACAAAAGAATAGTTTGTAAATACATAAACAATAAGTTCACTTTCTTATTTCCTATATTAAGAACAATAGAAAAATATATATATATATATAATTAAAATCTCCTGCTGTGCCAAACATATTTTAATGTTAAAATTTTATCTATATATATAAAGAAAATAAAATAAGTAACAATAAATAAATGAATAAATTTATACTTCCTGCTGTCATGAATAAAAGAAAATAACATACAGCATATACACAGGAGAAGCAAACAATAATGAGAGAGGAAACTATAGTAAACTTATAGATTTAAAAAAAAAAAGAGGAGTCACAGCTGCTTCAATAAAATAACAGGTACAAAAGTAAATATATACATGATTGAGTTGAACAGATTTAAAATTAAATAGAATGTGTTCATAGAAATATCTAGGCATGCTTTTGAACAAGAAGAAAATTGCAAGGCTGTGTAACCAATGTATGCTCCCTTAACCTGCTCAAACCGTGAGGATTTGAAGATTGGGTCTGGAGGGCATAAACCTATAAAATGAAACAAGTAAATTTCCAATAGAATTTAAACACGATAGATTTAACAAATTTAAATAAAAAAAAAGGGATTCAAATCAGAAATGTAAATGAATGGTGAAGGATTTATAATGAAAGAGATAATTTCCCGTAAAAAAAAGAAGAAGAGAGAGATTTAAAGCCATTTTGCACATCTCAACCCACTTCCTCTGCCCTTGCCTGCAACGTTGCCCTGCATCAAACAAGAATTTTCTTTTTTTTTTTTAAATGAAATTTCAAAGAGGAAAAATAAATAAACGTCAGCCATTAAAAAAAAAAATTTGAAACAAACTTCTCTAGTGACTCAGACCTGCAACATGCTCTGCAAAAAGAGAAGGCAAAAACATAATAATAAGACCTGCAACATGCTCTGCAAAAAAAGAGAAGGCAAAAACATAATAATCATAATCATAATGCTGCATCGGTGAAACCCTAGCGGTGGATGAAGTGAATGAAATAAAAGAAACAATTTAAGGATTCAAAATGGAATTGAAATGAATATTAATTTGGTTATATAAAATTGTCCTTCCAATGAATGGAGTTGTTTCTTGTGATTATAAATAAGAAAATACTAATAGCATTGCAGGATAATAATATAGAATAGCATAGCGTAGGTTAATTGGTAAATAAATAAAAAAATCTGATCTTATTAAAATGGTTGCAAACTTTAAATAGGGACAATATGAGTGTTGATAAGTGGTGCAATTTGATGTAGTAGAAGGGATTTTTTTTTAGTAAGGAATAAACATCAATATTAAAGGAGGATTTATTAAAAGTATATGTGTTAATATTTTATCATGAGTTAATTTTATATATATTATAATTATGAGTGTTGTTAAAGTAATTATAGTGTTAATTTAATTAATACAATTATTATATATGTTGATAAAAATGTAAATATAACTATTATTTATATTGTCATTATATTGATACAAATGTTAACATGCATACAAGAGTTAGTACTACAATGCATATTTATCTCTTCAATTGAATAATGTTGATATAGGATCATTATCAAGATGACATTGAAAGAATAAAGAAATATTAATGATAGCCATATTTTATAGAGAAATATATTGAGATTCAAATGGATAATAACCTATGTTCAATTGAGGTTTAAATATAAATAAGTTTATAGAAATTATAACAATTCGAGGAATGGATAAGTGCATTGTTATAAATTAAATTATTTATCACATTAATAATGTAACATTTAGAGTAATACCAATACTAATCATTCTTCCCATGATCTATAATAAATAATGGAGTTGGGTTTGTATCTTGGGATGCCCAAAATAAAATAAATAAACAAATATCTTTAATAGAAGTGTTTGGCTGGAAAAGCAAAATAAAATAGAAAGTTTATATATATAAGTGTTTGGTTGGAAAAGCAAAATAAAATGGAAAGTTTATATATAAAAGTGTTTGGTTGGAAAAGCAAAATAAAATGGAAAGTTTATATAAATTACTAATTTACTATTATATTAAAAAGGATATTAGTATCTATCAAATTTAAATATTCAAAGTAATAATTAAAGAGAGGTTTTAATATTTTATTTCATCCATTCTTATATATACCCTATTGATAGTTTTAATAATCTATCAATGTAGATAAAAGTAAGAGACGCAAAAATTTAGAACTAATCCATTAAATAAATTTGTAAAGAAAAATTAAATAATCATAATAATAAATAAATATCTTGGCATGTAGATTTGGATTAGGTTTATTATTTTATTATTATAAAAGAAAAAAAAGATAAAATTGTTAGATTTTTCTAGCAAAAATTATGGGCATGACACAAAGGTTGAATATATAATACAAAAGGTGGAGCATGTAGCAAGGAATTTTGATTCAATAGTGGTCCACCTTGAAACTAAAGGGGTAATAGGTAATGATAAAGGGAAATCTCTAATTGTAGAAGGTCCGAGTGGAGGATAAATCCCTACTAGATAGGAGAAGACTATACATCACAAGCCCTTGAGGAACCAAGAATAAAATTCTTTATAAGGAGAAAGAGTATGGAAAACAAAATTGATGAAGCCCCAGAACCCTCTGAGCAAGAGGAGTAGAAGCCTCCTTCTCCTATTCCACAAGTACCACTACCATCTCCATCAAGGCCGGTAGAGCCTGAAATTGTGAACATTGATTCCCCACCACCTAGTGAATTACCACCAAGGGAGCCACCATTAAAAAGACAAAAGTTTGAAGCCCCTAGTCTAGTGGACTATGATGATGAAGGCTCAGACAATGATATTTGGGTGTTAGAGCAGGAAATGCAAGAAGGAGTGCCCATTGCTCTTGTAGTAAGGGAAACAGATCAATTGGAAACAAGATTGAGTAAATTTGATCTCACTGGACTCAATGGAAGAGATGTTATGTGGGTTGAATCATGTGCAAAGTTCTTAGATGATGACTTGTTTATAAAATCTCAAGCTTCTATGGAATTTTCATACAATGCTAAAAGAGATGAATATGTAAAAATTTTGGCTATAGAAAGAAGCCTTTACCTAGATTTTCTAGTTACTATCATCCAACAAAAAGTATTACATGAAATGAGAACAAGATTCCAAAAAATGATTGCAAAGGAGGGCCAAGAATTGGTAAGGACTAGTGGCATTTTGTTGCTACCAAAATGCGATCTTGCTTCTTCCATAGATTTTTCCACAATAAAGAAATGTGACAAGCCTCTCTATGATATAGAATAAGAAGCTACACTTGCATTATAGGGGTCTAATTTTAGTGAAGAATGGGAAGCCTTGGTTATATGGTCTTTAGCCCCAAGCATAAGAAACCTTGATATTCTTGAGCCTGCACCTAACTGTAGGGAAGGCCTAATAATAAAAGGACTATAAGAAAAATTGGCCTTAGAAGTTGCAAATATGTCAGTTCATGTTCCACAATTCACAAGAGACACTATAGAGTCTATGATTGTAGAAAAGGATAAGCTCATGATAGAGTGCCATAACTTGTTAGTTAAATATGGAGACCTTGAGCAATATAATATGTAGTTGCAGACAGAGGTAGCATTATATGATGATATGTTGCAAAGATTGCAACCTAGAAATCCTAAGAAAAATGATGTTGACTCCCCCACTAATTCACAAGAAGTTGTACCCCTAGAGTTTACTACTGTAGTAAATTCGTTATCAAAAATTGTTCCATATAACATGGAAAGTGTGCCCATTTCAATTGTAGAAACTGGTCCATTAGAAGGGCCATAGGTTGAAGGGGATATCAATAGGGAAGAGTTTCTTAGGAAGCTGAATGAATACAAAGAGAAATGTGATAATCACGAGTAGTATGAAGATTGTGACAAAAGTGCTTGAACACTTGACCAAAAGAGTGAATAACAAGTTGAATAGTATTCACTACAGTTATTCATCCATGGTGGATGCTATCAGGAATTTTGACAATGACAGAGAAAGAGCTATTCCACTCATGGAAATTTGGATCCCTAGGAAGAAGGATTTGGTATTGATGGGAATTGGAGTTAATCAAGATCTCAATCCACCTGAAAATATTAAACCTACTATAGTTCTTGTAGGTAAGATTGAAGGATATAGGGGAAATATCAAACCATTGGAGAAAAAAAATAAAGGATGTTGTAAAATCCTTCCATGAATCACATCATGGCCTTCTTTAATCCATTTTAAGGGATGATGATAGCATTAAGACTCTATAGGAGTGGGAAAATGAAACAAATAAGGTTATATCAGATTAGGCTATGTCAAATTGTCAGAAATTTGACAAGGATAAATTGAAGATAAATATGGATATGTTAGTTCATGCTAAGACTGTCCTACTAGAATCTAATAAGGAAGCTAACTAGATTTTCACCAAGTATGCACCTTATATATAGAGGGCTGATGAAGTCATGAATTTTGATTGGCCCACTGAACATGAATTCCTAGCATGGAAAGGTATGTACTTGGAAGGAGTGGGAATATGACCTAAAAGATGGTGAGTTAATGTTTTAAAATATATAAGTATGCAACCATGATAAATAATCAATAGATGGGAATGCACTACATAGCTTGGATTTAGTACAAATTTGGCTTTTGATAAACTGTGGAAAAAATAGTGCATCTTCTCCAAGTTGAATTCATGAAAAGGCTATAGATGTGGACATATCTCTTATCTTTTTCTTTTCTATTTCTTTCATGCTTTCCTTCTTTCACTTTTTGTGCATGGGCACAAATTTTTAGGTAACTATTTGGATGTACCCATTTTGAAAATTGGACTAGATCTCCAACAACGAATGAAGACTAATTTCATTTTCCCACATGTCTCCCACCTCTTGGAAATTTATTGTAATTGAATGGTAGAATCTTTTTTATGGTAGTCCAATATGGTTTTGACATGTGTACTTTCTAGCCTGAGGCTTGTTTTGCTCCTTTATTTCTATAAGAAGGAATTCAGGTCTAGAAAGTAGGGGTTCATTTTTTTGCAATTATCACTATGAATTGTAAGGGTAATATTCAGTATATTTTAGAGTTTTTTGTCTTAAGTTTAGAGTTCATTGCTATGTATGTAATTTTGACAACAATATAACAACTATAATATAGAGTAATCCCAATTTCATGGCTATTGTCTCTCCTTGTACTTTTTTTATGAGTTATAAATGAAAGTAATCCAGGATTCCTTTTGTTTGTCTCTATTGTTTCTCAATGGATGTTTGATTTCATTTAGGACTACTTACTGATTCAATGAATTAATGTAAATTCTTGGATGAGACTGTTAACTCATAAGAATCAGGTGCTAGGATATTTGTAAGTAGCAATGATCATGAATTTAATAAGGGAATGTTGTAATGCCGTATTTCTTGTGACTATGTGTTGATATTGATGATTTTTCTGGTTATATAGGTTGATATTGACTTCGTGCTTGGGATAAAGGAATTGGTTTGTGCAAAGTATTCAGGGTTTAGTTTCTATGTTGATTCATTATCTAATCACTTTTAATTTACAAATTATCAAATGGATACCACCGTAGTTTTTTTGTGTTGAAGTTATACCTTCTCATGCTCTAAGTATAGGACATTCATAAATGAGCTGCCAACTTATTTGATGTAGTATGTTGTTCAGTAATTTTTTGAGAAGTATCTATTATTGATAATGTATTTAATTATAATTGTGTGAATTCTTGAGTATACATTGTGGGATCAACCTCCCGGGTTTCACAGAGCCTAAAGTGTAGGAGTAGAAGTTTTGCAACTTCCACTCATTCGTTGGCCAATCCTTTTGGGGTACTAATTATTGGAAATGGAAAATTTCGTAGGTATTGTTTTTAAAGATGTTCACAAGTTCATTAATACTTGTGATGCTTGTCAAAGGTTTTCAGGAAAGTTGAAGTTTTCAAGCAATCTACCAAGTGCTTAGGACTATGACTATTCAAGCCCCTTTCCAACAATGGGGAATTGATTTCATCAGAGAGATACTTGAAAAGTCTAGTGGAGGGAACTCATGGATCCTTGTTGCCATTGATTATTTCATGAAATGGGTAGAAGCAATACCCACAAAGAAGGTAACAAGCAAGGTGATCGTATATTTCCTCTTAAATAACATTCTCATTAGGTTTGGAGTCCCATAAAATATCATCTCAGATAATGCTATGTGTTTTAGATCTGACAAATTCAAAGACTTTTGTGATAAACATGCAATACAAGTTTCTTATTCTTCACCTTACCATCCTCAAGGAAATGGTCAGGCTGAGTCTAGTAACAAGAGCTTGATGAAAATAATCAAAAGGGTGATGGAGAAGAACAAAAAAGCTTGGGACTCAAAGCTTAAATTAACACTTTGGGCAGATAGAGTCAATGTAAAAAGGGCTACTGGTTATTCACTGTTTGGCTTGGTATATGGTCTAGATGCTAGACTACCACAGAATAGCCTGCTGAAGATGTATAAGTTTGTGCAAGAGTATGAAAAAGAGGTATGTGATGATATGCAACACATAATTAATAATCTAGTGCAATTGGATGAGACCAGAAGAGAAGCTCATGCTAAGAATATGAAGATACAGATGTAAGTTAAGCATCTACATGATAAGAAAGCTTCTCCTAGAAAGTTTGAGGTAAATGGTATAGTGTTAGCTTAGAATGCAAGGGCTCGAGACAAGGGAAAACATGGGAAGTTTGAAGCATTATGGATTGGCCCTTATCTAATAGCTAGTACTCATGGTGAGGATTCATATTTCCTCCAGAGCTTGACAGGTGAACTTTTTGAACTGCAAGTACATGGACAATTCTTAAAACCATACTTTTCCTATGTAATAATTCCATGTACATTGTAGACTTTGTGTGTATAGGTGTGTTTGCTTTGGTTGTCTCTGGCTCAATATTACTACCTAGTCTGGGTAGTTACCTATTTCTTTGGTTCCTTGTATTTTGAATGGTCTACTTCAACAACAGATTCTAGGATCTCATCATGCCTACAAGAGACATATATCCCCAATTAGAGCCCCTAATGGAACTCCTAAAAAAAATTTCATGTTCCATCTCCAAAATCTTGCTTGGTTCTAAATACTATGTGTTTTGTCTCCTATCACTATATAAGGGTTTTAGTTTACTTAGATCTTATTTAAAAAACTCTTTGATTTGTATCCTCACTAAGGTTTTATTTCTCTATTCACCCCTTGTGTTGGTTCTCAGTCCTTTACTTTTCATGACTTATGCTATCAAAACACATTAAGTTACTAGCCCTCTATTCTTGTTTTACTGGTTGACATATGTTGGGCAATTATTTTACTTTTCCCTAAGTTATGCTAAATATTTCCAACTATAAATCCTTAAGTCTCTTAGGTCGTTGGTATGGTCTTGTCGACCTAGTCGGGCCCCTTTTAAGGATTAACAATTTTTCACGTGTGCAGATATAAAGACCCCTAACTATCATTCGATTGATGCAGACAATCACCACTATTCCCTGCGTGCATGTTCTATTATTTTTTTCACTATTTTATTCATATGGGTTCATGGGCGAAGATCATGTGTCTTGAGCGATTGGTGGGCTTGAAATCTTTGATAAGGCATGCAACTAGTTGTTGAAGAAAGTCAACGGTGGAAAATAAATGAGATGGCAACATCTGGACTATTCCCTGCACACCCGCTTGTTTTTATTGCTTATTAAAATGAGTTTATCTTGACCACTCCCAGCTATCCCATGTGGGTCTCACCTTTCATACCAAACTCCCAATGGAGAAGCAGGCATTTGGAACATGGAGTAATCTAAAGGATGAGGAGGCATTGGCGCATGGGAAAACATTTAATTAAATATATCAACATAGGGCATGCAAGATAAAGTGTGTATTACTAATGCAGATAATTGCACATGTTTGAAGATTTTTTAATCTGAGTCATGGATGTTGTATGAAGGATAAAGTTGTGGATAATTAAGAAGTGTGTATGAATAACCTGAGAGATCTAATCTCAACCTCTCCCCATCTCCCTGTTGATGAAAGTTGCACATGAGTTATGACTCACAGGGGTGAGGGGAAAAGGACACATGGATCGGGCTATAGCAACAAATAGATGGTGGAGCCTATGTACCACTAACAAGTGGTTCCATGTGGCCTCCTATAATTTGGTAAGTATTGTTGTTGTGTATAGTTGGATCTTTCATAATAAGTTGGTCAATCTGGATCGTTGATCAATTAACAATAAAAAAGGATCAACAACTGGTATTCAAAACTCAATTGAGGGCAAGTAAGTCATTCTGGTTCATATGACCAAGCCTTGATAACTGAAAGGATATTGAACTATTGAAGTAAGGAGCTACATAATTATTAATATTTTTCTTAAAGGCATAATTCATCATTGAAAAATATACTCGACACACTCAAGAAGCTCGTGTTGTGGTCTCTCAACATTTTCTGATGTCGAAACTAAGGTTGTCAACCTGCGAAGAAAACTAGTAAGTGAATTGTTTCCCTCTTTCCGACATTGTTGATAAGTTGTGGTTTCTCAAGCTTGAGTTTGTTAGGGTTTTCTTGGTTCAAAATTTTTAAGGTTTGAAATTCATAAAGAAGAATTTTTTAGTTCTGCATTCTCATAATTTGTGTCAAACCCTCACAAAATCCATGAGCCTTGTTCAAATAAACAAGAAACCCTACCTTGTAGTACCTCTTGTGTTATGGCTCCTAAAATAAAAGTGTCTTCATCTAAAGGGGAAGCTTTTGCTCCCAAAATACATGTAAATAAAGACTTCATGGATCAGTTACCACCCTCAACCAACGACAAACCTAAAGGCCAATTGATTTCAAGAGGTCCACAAGTATTAGAGGGTCTATTTGATAGGAGTTGTTCTATCAGGGATGCGAAATTACCTTATACTAGATGGGAACTATTTTATAGCTAGTTCAGGAATAGAAATATCGGTATCCCAGTAGGAAACCCTTGGAACTGTGACCTAGGAAAGTTGATTGTGCCAAATGTCTATATGGATGTTGACTTGCTTAAGGAAATAGCTGCTAATTATGACCCAGTCAAATAGACTATCAGAAAATATGATGGGGAAGAAATGGTGAAAATCACTAAGGATGAATTGGTTCTTGTTTTCAATCTCACTAGATGGAGTGATGAAATGCATAATATAAATAAAGACTCACTTAAGCAAGAATATGAGAAAACCAATATTGCATTCAGAGTCCACATCCTACTGATATTTCTAGTAGAAATTACATGTTGGAAGATTTTAATAGGATCACATGATAAAGATCCTTTCCCTATTAACTATTTTGTTTCCTACTTCAAAAGGACCTTCTATTCGATTTTCCAAATAGTTGGTTATGATCCTTTCTTTGGAATGCCAAAGGCATGGATATATAAGGTTTCCCATATGCAACACCCCCAATATTGTGCAGCATATGATTTTGCATGGTTTCTTTCAGAAAGAATGCATGAAGGACTAAAAAGGTTGAAGAAGGGTGAATTGGGAGTGAGATTTGGTTGGTATTAATTATTGATGCACATGTTTCTATGCAAGGGTGCAATTTACATTGGACACAATATTGTGTTGGAAAGAAAGATGGGTGACTTGGATCTACCCATGCAATGCTAGACCACAGTCTTGGACAAAGATGATAGGACATATGACTATGTGACATTGCATAATTTGTTTGCTTCTGAACTAAAGAGAGTCTTGATTGTGAATTTACCCAGAATTCCCATAGCTCTACATGATTTCTTAAGACCCAAGGAGAGAAAGTCTGAGCTACGAGTTGATCATTATTGGGGAGATATTATTTCATACCTTGATTACACTATCTTAAGAGTATATGGTTCCATGGTGGCACCTCACTTGCTACAAAATTTTGTGCCAGAAAGAATTGGGTTCCTTGAGGTTATGTGGCAATTGGGAAGTGTAGAAAATGAACACTTATTGAATCAAGGAAAACAAACTTTCTTTCCTTCATACACTTATTTTTATAATTTTTTATGACCAAGGTAGGTTGGAATAACATCATTCATATACTCAAAACTTACTGCATGTAGAGTTTAGTTGAGAGGGTCAAATATGACCCTGAAGGTTTTACGGGTTGGCTAAAAGAAAGAAACAAGAGCTACAAATTTTTCCACATTTTCTAGTATCCATAAGATGTAATAAGAAATGTGTTAGACACTTTGGAGCAGCAAAAGAGACTAGCAAGATGGATTGCATTCAATAGAATGTAAAGAAAAATAAAGCAAGAAGAACCTGATTTCAAAGTTCTTCTTAAGGCTGAAGATATAATACACAAGGTGGATCATGTAGCAAGGAATTTTGATTCAATAGTGGGCCATCTTGAAACTAAAGTGGTAATAGGTAAAGATAAAGGGAAAGCTCCAATTGTAGAAGGACTGAGTGGAGGAGAAATCTCTACTATAGGAGAAGAATCTACATCACAAGCCCTTGAGGAACCAAGAATAAAATTCTTTTTAAGGAGAAAGAGTGAGGCAAAAAAAATTGATGAAGCCCCTGCTCCCTCTTAGTAAGAGGAGTACAAGCCTCCTTCTCATGTGCCACAAGTAACATTTCCATCTCCACCAAGGCTGGTAGAGCCTAAAATCGTGAACATTGATTCCCTACCACCTAGTGAATCACCACCAAGGGAGCCACAATTGAAAAGACAAAATCTTGAAGCCACTCGTCTAGTGGACTTTGATGATGAAGGATTAGATGATGATATTTGGGTGTCAGAACAAGAAATGTGAGGAGTGCCTACTACACCTATAGTAAGGGAAACACATTAATTGGAAACAAGATTGAGTAAAGTTGATCTCACTGGATTCAATGGAAGAGATGATATGCGGGTTGAAGCATGTGCAAAGTTCTTAGATGATTACTCATTTATAAAATCTCAACCTTTTATTGAATTTGCATACATGGATAAAAGAGATGAATATGTAAAAAGTCTAGCTATAGAAAGAAGCCTTCACCCAGAATTTCTAGATGCTATCATCCAAAAAAAAGCGTTAAATGAAATGAGAACTAGATTCCAAAAAATGATTGCAAAGGAGGTCGAGAATTGGTAAGGACTAGTGGATATATGGTCTTTAGCCCCAAGCACAAGAAAGCCTAATATTTTTGAGCCTGCACCTAACTACAGGGAAGGCCTAATAATAAAAAGTGTCAGAAACATCGGCCTTAGAAGTTGCAAGTATGTCAGTTCATGTTGCACAATTCACAAGGGCAATTGTAGAGTGCGTGACTGCAAAAAAGGATAAGCTCGAGATAGAATGCAATAACTTGTTAGTTAAATACTAAGACCTTGAGGGGTATATTATGTAGTTGCAGACAAAGGTAGCATTATTGGAGGATATGTTGCAAAGATTGCAACTTGGAAAGCCTAAGAAAAATGATGTTGACTCCTCCACTACTTTGCAAGAAGTTGTACCCCTAGATTTTACTACTGAAGTAAGCTCTTCATGGGAAATTGTGTCATTTAGCATGGGAAGTGAACCCATTTCAATAGTAGAACCTGGTACATCAGAAAGGCCAGAGGCTAAAGGGGATATCAATAGGGAAGAGTTGCATATGTAGCTAAATGAATACAAAGAGAAATGTTATAATCATGATGAGGAGACTTTCAAGAGTAATATGAAGATTGTCACAATAGTGCTAGAAAACTTGAACAAAAGAGTGAATATCAAGTTGAATAGTATTCACTAAAATCATTCATCCATGATGGATGCTATCAGGAATTTTGACAATGAAAGAGAAAGAGATATTCCACTCAAAGAAATTTAGATCCATAGGAAGAAGGATTTGGTATTGTTAGGAATTGGAGTTAAGTAGAATCCCAATCCACCTGAAAAGTTTAAACCTACTATAATTCTTGTAGGTAAGATTGAAGTATATAGGGAAAATACTAAACGATTGGAGAAAAAAATAAAGGAGCTGGTAAAATCCTTCCATGAATCACATCATGACCTTTTTCCGTCCATTTCAAGGGATGATGATAACATTAAGACTCTACAGGAGAGGAAAAATTAAACAAATAGGGTTATTTTAGATTAGGCTATGTCAATTTGTCAGAAATTTGATATGGAGACATTGAAGATAAATATAGATATGTTAGTTCATCCTGAGACTGTCCTACTAGAATTTGATAAGGAAGTGAACTAGATTGTCACCAAGTATGCACCTTATAGACATAGGGATGATGAAGTCATGAATTTTGATTGGCCCACTGAAGACAAATTCCTAGCATGGAAAGGCAGCTACTTGGAAGGAGTGGGAATCTAACCTAAAAGATGGTGAGTTAGTGTTTTAAAATTTTGAAGTCTCCAACCATGATAAATAATGGATAGATGGGAATGCACTACATAGCCTGGATTTAGTACAAATTAGGGTTTTTATAAAGTATGGAAAATATAGTGCATCTTCTCCAAGTTGAATTGATGGCAAGGCTATAGACGTGGACATATCTCTTGTCTTTTTCTTTTCTTTTTCTTTCATGCTTTCCTTCTTTCACTTTATCTGCATGGGCACAAATTTTGAGGTAACTATTTTGTTATACCCATTTTGAAAATTGGACCAGATCTCTAACAATGAATGAAGACTACTTTCATTTTCCCACATGTCTCCCACCTATTTGGAATGCATTGTAACTAAATGGGAGAATCTTTGTTATGGCAGTCCAATCCAGTTTTGACATGTGTACTTTTTGGCTCGAGGCTTATTTTTCTCCTTCATTTCTATAAGAATTTAGGGCTAGAAAGTAGGGGTTCATCTTTTTGCAATTAACACTGTGAATTGTAAGGGTAATATTGAGCATGTTTTAGAGTTTTTATCTTAAGTTTAGAGTTCATTGCTATGTATGTAATTTTGATAACAGTATATCAACTACAATATAGAGTAATACCAATTTCATGGCTATTGTCTTTGCTTGTACTCGTTTTATGAGTTATGAATGAAAGTAATCGAGGATTCCTTTTGTTTGTCTCTATTATTTCTCAATGGATGTTTGATTTCATTCCTTCTTATTCATTCAATGAATTAATGTAAATTCTTTGATGAGATCATTAACTCATAAGAATCAAGTGCTAGGATATTTGTAAGTAGCAATGATCATGAATGTAATGGGCGAATGCTATAATGCAATATTTCTTAAGACTATGTGTTGCTATTGATGAGTTGTTGTCTGGTTATATAAGTTGATATTGAATTTGTGCTTGGGATAAAGGAACTAGTTCTTGCAAAGTAGTTTTGGTTTATTTTCTATGTTGATTCATCAGCTAATCACTTTTAATCTACAAATTCTCAAATGGTTACCATTTTAGTTGTTTTGTGTTGAAGTTTCTCCTTCTCATGCTCCAAGTATAGGACATTGATAAATGAGTTGCCAACTTATTTGATGTACTATGTTGTTGAGTAATTTTATGAGAAGTGTCTATTATTGATAATGTATTTAATCATAATTATGTGAATTATTGAGTATAAATTGTGGGATCAACCTCTCGAGTTTCACAAAACCTAAAGTGTAGGAGTAGAATTTTTGCAACTTCCACTTGTTTGTCTACCAATCCCTTTGGAGTACTAATTATTGGAAATGGAAAAGTTTGTATGTATTTCTAGAGTTCAGTTTGGTTCTTAAAAAATCACCAACAAGAGGAATATCTTCAGCATAGGGAATTCCAATGGTTGGGTGTGCAAAATAAAGGACATAGTCCAAATTCCCTAGAAAATCAAGCTACACTATCACATTAACCACATCACAAACTTTAGCGATCGAAAGCCCAAGGTCCACAAGTGAGGCTATGAATCGTGAAGCCAAGTTTGAATTCAGGCTATAATATGCTATAGACTCCACATAATTTTCCTTGAGGACTAGGTGTAAATTGGATTAGGTGGTTGGAGTCTTGAGAAAGAAACCCTTATTCTGCCTCTAGGTAGTAATGCAACATAGGAAGCCATTCTAGCGATGAACGCAAGTTAGGCAGATGGGAGTATCCATGGCCTGGAAGAAAGAAAGCACAAGTAGAGTGAAAAGTAGGAAATAATTGAAGAAAGAATAAAACAATGTGAAGAATTCAAAGGAAAACTATAAAATTCATAGAAAACCTTGAGAAATCAAAGGTACATAATTGTCTAGATTGAATTCTTGCGAAATACAAGTTGATGTGGCAATAGGGAATTTTTTCTCAGTGGTTAAATGTTAAATAAAATATATCTTTTTTTATAGAATTGGTGTCCATTGCTTCAAATTTTTCTAGTATGAAGACCACGAATCAAGAAAATTGAAGATTTTAAAATTTTATGGTGATCATTTTAGTGTATTTTATCGAGCAGTATTAATCATGGAGGCATCCATGTGTGCATTTTTGAAGGGAAAATTAAGCCGGTGAGGTAGCACATGTCGACATTTGGGAAATTAAAGGAAAATAATACATGCTTGTTAAGGCATGCGAATTAAATGTAGAGTATTATGATCGAACTTAAGTGTAATCATGAAAACTCTTATGCATTAATGTTAGTGCAATGCCATCAAATTAGAATTTCTAGCCGAGTTTATTTTAGAAGTTGACATCAAATTAAAATGGAAGGGTGGTAACCAGTATTTCTAAATTTAGAACTAATTTGGTGATTAAATTACTTGTTGCTTAATTTTAACTTATGCATATTTCTTTGATAGATAACAAATTGCAATTAGCTAGGATTTGGCATAAGGGTGGTAAAATTTAGTTAGAGAGTCACACCTACAGGGAATACTTAAATGAGTTATTGGGAATTGTTGAAACGATGAAGGGATTTGCATTGAATGAAAAATAAAAAAGTGATCTTTTCTACCATTGTAATCCCTAGCCTAATAGTACGCTTCATTGCCTACAAGTTGAAGCAAATGAGCTTACAAAGAAATATCAAAACAAAAAATGAATATGAAAAGAAATATCAAAAAGAGAAAAAAATTAACAATTTAGGCTATCAAATTATCTCTACCAAGGCTATGGATGCTTTACTGGTAGTAGAGCTATTTTTGGGGAGAATTATAGAGATAACTTTACCTGGGATATGGATGCCTGACTGGTAGCAAGGCTCTATCCAAGGTTGGCTTTGGAGGGTTACTAAATTATGTAGTTCAATGTTGATAAACTAGTTTTTCTACCAAGTTCCAAAAAATAGAATTAATCAAAGAACACATTGATACTTTATGGAGAAATTTTATAGTCTTTATGCCAAAATTCAAGTAAGGGTAAGGAGTTATTGTTGGAAAATATGTATAATTTATAATTTATAGTGGGTGATTTCATCTCGGGTTTCTCTTAAATTTGGTTTTATTGGTTGCAAGTTGTTGTGTGGTCTCACAAAACACCCCAAGACTGTACGGCTTGGGGAACCAAGTGAAAAACTAATGCTTATGGTAGGTGATGGTTATCTAAAAGATGATCCCTGGAAGTTAAAGTTCAAAGGAAAATTTTGGAGTAATTTATGATTCAGATGTAACGGGTATCGGGAACTAGGTATGAGAAGGAAAAAAGTGTTAAAATATTAATGTAAGGTTTGTTAAAGTGTTCCAGCCTATAAATGAACGTCTATGAAATGTGAGGGTTCTGGTAAAATCTAGGATCTAAGAAAGTTTTATTCCAGTAAAAGTTGAAATTGTTGGGTATCCGGTAATAGGTAACAATGTTAAGTTTTAAAGTTAAGTGTATAAGTTTACCTGGGGGATTCAAAAGGTCCAATAGCCTACCTAAAAGATAATTGTGCAAGAATTCATTTCAAAAGCGTGATATTTATGATTTCTTTAAAAATATTATTCATTAATAATGGTTTTTTTTTAATGAGAGTTTTATGAATTATTTAAAAAGGGATTAATATGTCGAATTTCTACTTGTAGGAGAAATAGATTGTGATACAATATTCGGGTATAGATGGTCAAGAAAACTTGGGTTGAAGGAAGATCCAATGGTGTTACCAGGTTCAATAGTGCACTCTAAAAGCTCATGTGAGAACAAATTTTGTTGCGAGGAAGCACCAAATTACGAAAAAATTGGGAATCTTCATTATTACGCATGCAATGAAGGAGTGTGCTCAGCCCTGGGGTGATTCACTCCCAAGAATGTTTCATTCAAGTCTAAACCTAAATGTAGGAACAAAGGGTTCACTTGATAATTCTTAATGTATGGGAAGTTCCTACATTTTATTTGGTGGATTTTTTTAGTCTGGGTTGACATCTTGATCAATTTAAAGATGGAGCTCTTGAATGATATTAAAGTTGTGAAGAAGGATGACATCTATTGACTTTGTAAGAAATTCTCTTGCTAGTTGTCATATTCCATGTGCCTTGTTGTGATTCATCCCTTGGATTCCCTCTCATTTGTTAATTGAATTTTCCAAGTGTCTTGTTCTTATATAAAAGGTTGTGAGGTGTTTCATTTTAAGATAAGTTCAAAATTTGTGGATGTCAGAGAACCAAAACTTATTTAATTTTTATTCTTTTTCCTATTTTTTTTCCATTCCAAATTAAAAACTTGTATGTTTTCTAGAAGATAATGAATATGAAAGCCAATTTGAAAGCTATCTCCTGATATGAAATCTTACGTAGCTGATCATTTGTTCCTATCAGAGAAGAGTATATGTTGTGCCATTTAAGGGTGCATAATGACACTATCTAGTGCCAAATGATTCCCCCTCTCTTTAAAATCATAAATCATTTTGTGCCTAGCTATGAAGCAATCTAGTGACATATGGAATGGTTTACTCTGGTTTGGTAAATTCTTGAGGCATGTGTGGATAATACCTGGGAGAAACTTTACATTTTTTAGTACTTTTGATGCTTTATTTTAGAATAGGTGTTTAAATTTCATAAAATGTTTCAAAAAAGAGATGAATGCATGAAGTTTTATTTATTGCAAATATTTTGATTCCACGTTGTTGTTAAATGCTTAAAGCTAAATTTACTTGAGTGAAAGAAAATTATTTGAAGTTCATGAAATGTTATTGTAAATATGTTGATTTCATGAAGTTGTTAAATGATTAGACCAAGATTATGTTTTTCCTATCCATATGATTCCTTTGAGAACCTGAAAAACTATTTACTCCTCATGATTAACAAAAGTATCACAATGAACCCTAATGCAAACCTATGATGGTCAAGAATTGACATAAATGAGCCCTGGGATTAAGCTGAGTTATCCTAAGATTTAGGTTGTCCCCTACAATCTTTCAAGTAAAGATAGGTTCTTGTGGTATGCTTATGAGGATTTATTTCAACTGTTGCTATGCTACTAACATCATCGTCAATAGGTACAAGACCCCATGTATCATTCCTTTTCAAAGATGACATTTCTTCATCCATAGCAATGTTTCAGTATTCTGCATCATTCATATCTAGTGCCTCTTTTATAGATCTAGGTTCATCCATGTTAGTATTCAAATAAAAAATACATCTCAAACCATTAGGTGAATACCTTTCAGGTGATTGTCTATGCCTTTTAGACCTATGAACAAGCTAAGTTGGAGATTCTTCCTCCTCTTCTAAACATCCAGAGCTAGTTGAGCTCTCCTCAACTTCTTGTCTATCCTTGGGTCTAGATTCAAATTTCTTAGGTCTAAAAGGAAATTGAATCACATCTTCATGTTTACTTTGTTTTGGATGCATTATAATAGAAGAAGGCTTAGTTTGTCTGAAAATAACACTTCTACTATGTATTACCTTCTATACAATAAGATCCTAAAGCTTGTATCCTTCAACACCATAACTATATCCAATGAAGATACATTTGACATCCTTGTTCTCTAACTTTTTTCGCTTCTCCTTTGGCACATGTGCATATGCCTTGCAACCAAAAACTCTAAGATGTATTAATGAATGATTGTGACCCGACCATGCCTCTATAGGTTTCTTATTAATAAGATCTTATGTAGGAGACTTTTAATTAGGTAATAGGTAGTGGCTACATCTTCGGCCAAAAAACTTTGTTCTATACCAACACCGCTCAACATTCTCCTAGCCTTCTCCATTAGTTTCCTATTAATTCTTTCTGAAACTCCATTATTTTGTCGATAATATAGATTTTTCTTTTTTCTATGTATACCACAATATTTGGGTATGTGCAGGATCATGATGGGCCAAAAAGTGGCAATATGATGGGTATGTGGCTGATGACTTTTTTTTTACCCAAAATTGATGAAATGAAAAGGGTTTTTAAAGGAGATTCTCAGCTTTCCACCAATATAAATTATGTTTTACTAATAATTTAATAAGTAATTATTATTCATTTTCTATTCAAATTATGACTAAAGTCCTGATTCATAGGCTGATTGAAAAACATTTATTGCTTTCAAATGGTATCACATTTTTTGAATCCAAAACATGTGTCACATCCTATGCTTCGCATACTATAGGATTAAAAAAATAAAAATTGAATTTCATGAATTTTTGACCAAGTTAAGGTGGTCAGACATACAATTTTTTATATTTTTTAAAAATTTGTAATAAAAAAATCATAATTAATTATTTACTCAAAAAAAAATTACAAAAAAATATGCCTCACATTGGGGCATGAGTCCTCTACTTTTATCTAAAGTATTATAAAAACATATTATCATTTTATTGTGGTTAGGGTGGTCAGACAGACACCTACTTCTTATTTTTTCCCTGAAATTTAAGTACCACTGCATTGAAATTTCAAATTTTCACCAAATAGATTTTTTCTTTTTTTAAACAAACCTAGTAGTTTAGAAACTACATTCAATTTGCTACAGATTCTATTCTTACATATTTTTGTAAGAATATAGATAACTTATTCAAATTTTTATGTCAAGTTTCCTAACTCTGATTTTTCTAAATTGTTACGTCAAGAATATAGATAACTTATTCAAATTGTTACGTCAAGTTTCCATGATGATCCTACACATACCCATTTACATAATCTATAAAATTCATTATAGAAAAATTCACCACCATTATCAATCCTCAATCATTTTATTTTTTTTCCAATCTGCAACTCAACCATTGCTTTAAATTCTTTAAATTGATTGAAAACTTCGGATTTACTCTTTAGAAAATACACCCATGTCCTTCTACTATAATCATCAATAAATGAAACAATATATGTGGATTTACCAATTGAAAGAATATCTACAGGACCAAACACATAAAAATGAATAAGATCCAATACACCACAAGATTTATTAGAAATCGAGTAAAACTAAACATGGTTTTTTTTTTCCATATATGGAATGCTCAGAAAAATCAAATTCAAGATTACAATCAGATAGACCTTCAACAAGGTTTTTATTTTTCAAGCTCCTTAGACCCTTTTCTCTAATGTGAGCAAGTCTTTGGTGCCATAGCATAGTTTTCTTTGCAAGTAACTTTTTTTTAGAAGGAAGAGCACCCTTGGGTACCCAAAATCCATGACTATCTACTGAAGGTGAAACCCTCACTTCTTCCACAAACTTGCTTTTCATAGAAGTAATATTGCACTCAATAGTGCATGCATCAAGCTTATATAATGTCCCATATCTAACACCTCTAGAAACCACCATAGAAACTCTAAGCATCTTGCATACTACATCAAAAAATACTACCTACACACTCACATCTATCATAGTTTGCTCATAAATAAAAAATTCAGTGCTAATCTAGGGATATGCAACATACCACTAATGCTTTTTAGTCTACCATTAGGAAACCTGATTTTAACCTTACCACAACCAACAATGTCTAAATGAGAATCATCACTCAAGTAAACCTTACCACCATCAAATTCTTCATATTTAGAAAACCAATCTCTATTAAAGGTCATATGAAAAGATGCATGGGAGTCAATTAACCATGCGCCATTACCTACATGAGTTTCCAAAAATTGCAATGAATGTGTCACCATCTTCCTTCTCAAAATTAGAATTAGAATCAAATCTATTATTTTTCTTCTTCTTTTCTTCTTTGCATTCCTTATGAACATTTCTAGGCTTACCACAATTCTAGCAAATAACTTTGGACTTTCCAAGAGATTTAGATCTCCCCTTGGAATTGGATTTGTCACACTTCTCATTCTTCTTTCCTTTATCCTTAGGTCTTCCACAGACATTTAGGGCCTCCTTGGTAGTGATGGATACCTTCCTCCTCATCTCTTTAGAAAGAAAAGGGCCCACCACATCTTCAGTATTCAAAATAATAGAAGTACTCCAAATATCCATCACAAGAGAATCCCTCAAATCAAGCAAATAACAAAGTAGGATCTAGAATTTCTCTTCGTCATCCATTTTAGCGCCAAATAATGCCAACGAAGCCACAAACATATTAAATGCTTCTATATGTTCTACAACTCATCCACCATATTCCATTCTCAAGGAATATAATTTATTCCTCAAGAAAATCCTCTTCACAAAATATTTGGCTTGATACATCTCACTAAGCTTCTTCCATAGTTTATGTGTAGAGGTCTATTCATGGACATTGATTAAAACAAATCCTACCAAGCATAATTTTAGTAGACCCTTGGATTTACAGTTTATAACATCATATTAAGCAACGTAAGTAGGATCAATAGGTCTTATAACATTCTCATCAATGAAATCCCATAGATCTTGATCTATCAACAGATCCTCCATCTTTAGCTTCCACATCTCAAAATTATTTCCAAAACATTTCCCCACCTCTATTCTCCTTTATGAACTTTCCATTTGAAAATTATTGCAACAAGATCACAAAGTTTCTTCTACACAATCTCCCACTCAAATGTATATTAGTTCAAAAAACCCATCAACCCATAACTGAAACAAAAGGTGTCAGGGCTTTGATTCCACTTGTAAGGAAGCTAAGGTAGCAGAAAAACTTCCTACACAAATCTTGAAAGTAGAATGATGCAAAACTTTATAGATCTTTAACAATTATATAAACTTAAACAAAAATATACACAAATATCATGTATACCACAACACAATGATTTATGCGAGGAAAACTCTTTTGGGAGAAAAACCCCACACTCCACAATTCATCCAATATATTATTCAAAAATAATAAAGATTACAATATACTTGTAGAGCAAGTTTCTCACAATAGTATCACCACCAAAGATCAAGAGGCAACATGACCACTATGAGAATCTCAAAAAAAATCACCATCTACAATCATAGTACAATTCCCTCATAAAATACGGTTACAATCTAGGGAAACACATGCCAAAAAAATATCCACCATTAGATCTAAAACCTAATAATTAATGGTCTATATTTACAATATATCATTTATTTAATGCATGTCAGTCAGTTTTAGGAGTTTCTTAAAAAAATTAACATGCTCACATTTCACTCCTCAACATCACCCCGTGCTCCCATTGTATATTACACCTATCGATGTAACTAGGAAATATATATATTAAATATTAATATATATATATATATATATATCCTATCAATAATAACCTTTATAATTGCAAGGTTGAGACACATTTTCTCAATGACACCATCATGTGTAACTTCACTAAGACAACTCTCACTTTTAAGCATCCTAAATTGATTGATCAATACAACATGTGAAGAATCATTGGAATACTTTGAAGATGATGAAGCTTTGAAATAAATGTTAGGAGTTTATGAAAAGTCATTTACTCATAAAAAATGGGCCAGGTGTGCTATGTTTAGTGCTAAACAAGCAGATAAAGAAAAGGAAAGTAGTGATATTGAAAGTGACAAAGAAGAATATAATCCTAAAATTATGAAATAAAATGCACTTCCTTTGTGAAATACAATCAACATAAATATGGATACAACTAGGGAATAAAGAGTGATTCAAATAAGAAATCTCCTTGATGAAGATGAACAAGAAAATCATGGACCATACTTCATGAATTTCATGAACTTTTTGCTTCGACTTATTTGGACATGTTGGGTATCAATGCTAAGATAGTGACACAATATAGTTCTTGAAGAAGATGCTAAATCAGTAAGATAGAAGATAAAAAAGATAAATCCTAAGATAACTTTATTGGTTAAGCTTGAGAATGAAAAACTTCTTGAAGCTAGTTTTCAACGATTGATCAATTATTCTCCCTGGATCTCAAACATTGTTGTAGTCGCAAAACCTAATAATCAAATTAGGATGTGTATGGAATTTCATGCTTTTAATAAATCATATTTAAAAGATAATTTTCCCCTTCCTAATATTGACATTATAGCACATTTGATTGCGAGACATGCTTTATTGTCATTCATAGATGGATTTTTTGGATATAATCAAATCTTTATCAACCCTCAAGATCAATACAAGATAATATTTACTACAGCTTGAGGAAATTTTTTTTGGGTAGTTATGCCTTTTGGATTAAATAATGTGGACACAACATATCAAAGAGCTATGAAATTGATACTTCATGATTACATACACAAGATTTTGGAAGATTATGCTGATGATATTCTAGCTAAATCTTTAACACAACAAGACAATGTGAATATCCTTTGGAAAATATTTGAAAAAATGTGAAAGTATAACATAAGATTGAATCCAAAAAAAGTGTCTTTGCTGTGGATAGTGGAAATTTTTTAGGTTTTATAGTATCAAATAGAGGAATTTAAGTGAACACAAGAAAATTTATGTTATCATTAACATGCCACCTCCTTAAAAAATTCCTCAATTATGTACTCTACAAGGAAGAATTCAAACTATCTGTCATTTTGTAGCATCGTTAACGCATCAAAAATTACCCTTTACGTAGATCCTTAAGAGAGATGTTCATTTTAATTATAATGAGGATTGTAAATAGGCCTTTGAGAGTTTTAAAGATTACCTTGCTAATCCACCTATATTATACTATGCAATAAAAATTATTTATTCTATATACGGTAGCATCAACCCATGCTCTCGTAGCAATGTTGTCTCCACAAGACGACAATGGTAGAGAACATCCTATTTATTACATTAGTCAAACCATTATTGATCATAAGAAACAATATACAATGATAAAAAAATAGTGTTTAGCTCTCATATTTTCTACTGGTAAATTGAGACATTACTTATTGAACACAAATCCATGTGATGACAAAATTTGATCCTTTAAAGAACCTTTTTGCTAAAACATATTTATCAGGGTGCTTAGCTAAGTGGGTTATGTTGATAACTAAGTTTGATCTTAAATTTGTCTCTAAAAAATTAATCAAAGGAAAAGCATTGATTAACTAATTAGATGATACTCCATCTCCCTTCATGTTACCTAATATAGACTCATTCCCTGATGAGAATGTTGATTATTCAAATAGAAAAAGAAACATGGGAATTGTATTTGTATGATTCTAAGTGTCGAACTAGCTCTAGGGTAGGGGTTATATTAATTCCTCCTTCAAGTAAGGGGTGATCCCACAATAGCGGTTTACAATTTTTGGCAAAACTGGACACTGAAATATTTTTTTAAAAATAAATCTTCACTTTCAGGCACTTATAGCGGCTAAACCGTGAGGAATTTGAAGATGATGAAAACTAGAGATTTGTGACATTTTGTCTATAGATTCTAAATATAGTTTTTTCAAAAAATTTGGAATCAGATTGCACTTCTTTTTCCATCTCCCTCAAAAACTAGTTTTTTTCAGAAAACAACATTTTTAAGAAGTGACGCTCACCGTATAACGCATAACTTTTTTTCCATGAAGGATAAAATTCTAATTCTTTTGAATTTAGATTCGTAACTCTGATATCTAGTGCTTCCACTTGGTTAGATAGTTTTTTATTGAATATTTTTTCTTTAATCAAGTTTTGAATTCAAACTAATTATAATTCAGAGATAGCGCGACCATATAATGCGTAAATATTTTTGTATCCATCAAAATTCTTTTTTTTTCTTTGTTAGATCAAGGACTTCAATATCTAGTGCACTAATATTTTAATTTTTTTTTTTTAATAATCTACTATTTTTCGACATGTGTAGAACAAAGAGCTTGATTTTTGGTGAAAAACCTACATTCACAAGAAATAAAAAATAAATATAATAATAAAATTAAATTTATTTAAAATTATACTTTTTGGGAAGCTTATAATAAGGAATACATACTTGCAAAAAATAATTTTTAAATGAATTCATTTGATCCCCCAAAAGGTAAATCAAAAGTGGTTTTTTATCACCATTTTGATAGGTGTAAAGGAGACTTTGTTATAGGTATGGTTTAAAACTAGCAGGGTTCTATCCAAGGGGGTTTGATTTAAGGTAGTTTGATCAAAATCTCTTTAATTGGAGTTCTTTAAATGGAACCTTTTAATACTTAAATCATTATATTTCTACAAATATGTGATTTAAGCAAAAATCAGTTCTGCCTAGAAATTGTAAACCAGCTTTGTGGGATCAGCCAAGCTTATTCCCTTATCTTTCCATTTACATTTCCTATGTACAAATAACATCGCAGAGTATTGAGCTTTAATAGCTAGTATACGTGCAATGTTAGCATTAGATGTCAAACACATTTCTATATTTGGTGATTCCCTACTAGTTATTAAACAAATAAATGGTTCATATCAAGAAAATCAATATAAAATCATTTGATATTAAGAACTCACAATGACATTATTAAATAAATTTGACTCATATGTAATCAATAACATACCAATAAAGGGAAATTGGCATGAAAATGCAATGGCAAGCACCACTTCCCTTGTGTCTCCTAAAGATACTTTAACTGATTTCACATTTAAAGTTCAAATGATCCCTAAACCATCGATAGATGATAAAATCAAAGAAGTGTTATTAACCAATACTGAAAAATATAATGAATGGTACACAACGATATTCAATTATTTAAAAGAGGGAACTTTTCTTGAATCTACAACAAAGAACACTTGATCTCGTTTTGAAAAACTTGCATCTAAATATATAATCCTTATGGATGTGTTATATAGAAGATCATTTAATGATCTTTTAATTCAATGTCTTAAATAATCTAAAATCCCTATAGCACTTGAAGAAGCTCATGTAGGTGCTTGTGGGGGGGCATTTTGGAGGAAGATTGTTAGTTCACAAAAGGTTCATATAGGATAGTATTGGAGACACATGAAACAAGATTGTTTTGCATATGTGAAGAAATTTCATAAATGTCAAGAACACAACAATTTGATTCATGCTCCTGCTTCTGAGCTTCATGCCCAAGTTCATATTTGGCCATTCTCAATTTGGGGTTTGGATCTTATTCAAAAAATATCACCACCATCTTTCATTGGACATACATTTATCATTACTGCAATTGACTATTTTACAAAATAGGTAGAAGCTATTCTTGTTAATTCCATGAAAACTAATACAATATGTTATTTCATATTAGAACACATTATTTCTTGCTTTGGTCTCCCTTCTACATTGATTTTGGATAATGGAACTCCATTTAAGAATAATGATGTAAAGAAATTCTTGGAAACCTTCCACATTTAACATCAATTTTTGACACCATATTACCCACAATAAAATGGACAAGTAGAATCGACTAACAAGGCTCTTGAATAGATTTTTTGAAAAATGGTAAGTAAACATAGAAAAGATTGGCATACTCAGATATCTTATGTGTTGTGGGCTTATTTTACAAGTATTAGAACATCTACTAGAAACACCCCCTATAACCTTGTTTATGGTGTTGAAGCAATAATTCCCTTGGAGTTAGAGATTCCTTCATTGTGAATTACTCTTAAAGGGCTTATTGATTATACTACTTATAAAGAGAAATGATTGCATCAACTTGAAATGCTTGATGAACAGTCTATCGGTGATCTTGAGCATCTCCAAGATTATTCCAAAATAATGCAATGTGGTTATAACGATAATGTCATCCCTTGTGCATTTAATAAAGGTGACTTGGTATTATATGAAAATAAGTGTAATGTCAATGCTCTTCCAAATGAAAAATTAAAGTTTAGCCCTAATTGGTTAGGACCTTATGTCATTAAAGAAAACTATGGGTCCAAAGCCTACAGATTAATGAAAATGGACGATACACCCCTAAAAGAACCTATTAATGTCATACATTTGTGTTAATATTACACATAGTTCTCTCTCTTTTGAATAGTTTGTTAAAGGATTTTTGTTAGATTAGGTAGATGGTATTACATTTTATCTCCCATTACTTCATTCTTTTACAAATGTTAATAGTGTCTTAGAGTCTAAAGGGATTGTTCAATGCTTTTGAATTATTACTTTAGTTGCAATACTATTCAAAAGAAAATCTTGTGTGTTATGTTAATTTAGATCCTTATTTGTATTTAATGTTATTAGATCATAGGTTCATTTAAGCTAACATAACATACTTCATTACAATGTAGTATGTAAAATTAAACTAAAATTGTTTTAATTAGATCACATAAAAAATTAATCATGGAGATATTTAATAGACATTCTTGTAAATGATGATTAATAAATCACATTTTGACATTTAATTCAACACAAGAACATAAAATCATAAATTCTCATAGATCATATATATCATCAAAATTTCAAGTACATATATTAATAAATACAATTCTAATAGAGCTTGTGACTGCTAGAATCCTCAAGGCCTAGTGGTGGCCCCCATCAGGAGATGGTATGAGTGCCTCTCATATGAGTGCCTCGACACACTCTTGCTCTATGCAATCCATCTCTACCTGTAGCCTAGCCAGATCTCTCTCCAGCCTCAAGATTTCCACTCAGAGGGCATAATCAGTCCCACTATTTGATGGACCTCAAGAGGCTCGAAGCCCATCCAACATTTTTGTAGTGTGGAAAGCTATCTTATAGCTAGGTCAACACGTCTGACTGTGCTCTCATACAATGTCCTCAATCTATCAAAAAAATCAAATAGACCTATGTGTTTCCTAGCGAAAAGTGGGGTCATGTACTCTAAGGGTAGATCATCATCCATGCGTAGTGCAAGCATCATCTCTATAGTAACGCATTGATAGAACTCACAAAAATCTCACATGGACCTTGCAAGCTGGAAAACATAAAATATATGAGTACACATTGAGTTTAACAAAAACATAAATATCAAATCATCACTGGGATGTCCATTCCACTAGTCAAGGTGTAATTGCACTATAGTTGTCCCCCTCTATCTAGGAAAAATGAATGGACCACTACTGCTAGCTTCCCCATGCTTGTGATTGTGGATATATGATCAATGTGCCTGCTACATGTGATATAGTGACTTTGACAAGGGGTGTATTTCTCCTATCAGGGGCAACTAGATCCTCCTCTGTCTCATCGATATCTAAATCTATCAAAGTAGTTGTTTCTACGCATGTAGAATCCATATAAGCTCAATGCATGGATCAAAAGTCACACATTAGTTGGGCCACTATAAAAAATATAGTATATCATCCACATCTGCATGTATGGTCGCTTGTCTATCAAGTGTACAACCTCACCTTGGATAGGAATCAACAGGATGTGATTTATGTCCTCTAGGGTGACAGTCGTCTCACCCATAAGATGATGGAAGGTACATGTGTTAGCATCCCATCTCTCTACCAATTCCATCAACTTGGCATCATGATACCTCATAAGTGGCATGAGGTATACCTTGAATAAGCCTACATCCTATAGAAGGTTGATCTCCTCCTATGACAATCGTGTGATGGAATATCAAAGGAAACAAAAATTTCTCCCTATGAGGTGCTATCAGGCTCGAGGAGGAATCTAAAATAACAAAATATGTAAAATAAATCCTAGATTTATCAATTAAATAACAAGAGTTTTTCTAATATTCTTTACGACTAATGTGGACACATGTAATTTTTTAATAGGGGGTCTTGGACACTTTAGACAATTTTGGAAACTTTGCTCCAGTAATGAATGCTTTCCAACATAGATGGATGCTATGCACCAATCTTTTCTAGGGTCCTATAAATAATAAAAATACATGAAAGGGTATGTGCAGGATCATGATGGGCCAAAAAGTGGCGATATGATGGGTATGTGTAGGGTATGTGGCTGAGGAATTTTCTTTTACCCAAAATTGATGAAATGAAAAGGGTTTTTAAAGGAGGTTCTCAACTTTCCATCAATGTAAATTATGCTTTACTTTGAATTTAATAAATTATTATTATTCATTTTATATTTGAATTACAACTAAAGTCCTGATTGATAGGCTGACTGAAAAACATCTATAGCTTTCAAATAGTATCACATTTTTTGAATCCAAAACATGTCTCACATTCTATGCTTCACATACTATAGGATTAAAAAAATAAAAAAATGAACTTCCTGAAGTTTTGACCAAGTTAAGGTGGTCAGACATACAAGTTTTTATATTTTTTAAAAGTTGTAATAAAAAAATCATAACTAATTATTTACTTGAAAAAATTTACAAAAAAATATGCATCACATCGAGACATGAGTCCACTACTTATATCTAAAATATTATAAGAAAATATGATCATTTTATTATGGTTAGGTGATTAGGATGACACCTACTATTTTCCTTGAAATTTAAGTACTCGCATTGAAATTTCAAATTTTCACCAAATAGATTTTTTATTTTTAAATAAGCCTTGTAGTTTAGAAACTACATTGAATTTGCTACAGATTCTATTCATACATATTTTTGAAATAATATAGATAACTTATTCAAATTTTTACATCAATTTTCCTAACTCTATTTTTTTTGAATTTTTTGCCACTTAAGGGCCTATTTTTCCCATGATGATCCTGCACATACCTGAAAAAGTATACTAAATGCATGAAAAATGATGAAAAAGAGGAGCATAATCCACTCATTGTATGTAAAAGTATGCCTCAAGCAACCTTGTCGCGAACAATGTCAAGTCTGGTAAGCTTGTAGGTCCATCAGATCGACATCCTAGATCACTCTGCACCAAGGTAATTTGCAAAAAGGGAAATGTAAATTGACAATAAAAGTTTCATTTTCATTAGTATATGGTAGACCCTAGTAAATAAAGCTTATTTCATTTTTAGGGAATTTGATTCAAATTAGCATATTGGGGGCTAGAGGACTTTCTTTTTGATGGTGTTTGTTGTGTTGGATTTGTAATTCTACTACTAGTCTCATGACATGTCTATGAGTATGTGGTATGGTACATAGAAATACCGTATGATATGACTTGAGTAATTCGATGTGGTTTTGTATTAACCCCAATTCCACCTCCATAAAGCAAGCAAAATTAAGGGAGCATACATCTACCCTTGAATTCAATTCTCTATAGAAGTTTGATAAGATTATTTTTGAATGAATAAGAAATTTGTGTTGTAGGATGTGGTCCATAACATTGTGATTTTGCAAGTAACTAAAATGGGGGCTTCATTCTCCCTAATGAATCCATATGAGTATCCTTTTTAATAATTAATTCCTTTAGCTTGCATATGTACATAGTATCATATGGCCGCTAAAGTGATCTGAAAACTTTAGCGAGTGTACTTACTCAACAAAGTATTCACTTAAATAGATTTGAAACAATTACTTATCCAAATATATGCCAAGATCTTTAATTAATGATTCAAATCCTATATGTAAATTCAATTCATCAATCTAATGAGATCACTGATTAGTGCCTTAGTTGAAATGCAGAATAAAGAACAATAATCAACATCAAAGGTAAATCATAAGATCAAGGACAGGTTTGATTACATAGTTCACCTCTTTGGACTACATCTCCAGATCCACTCAATAAGTGTGATCAATTTTCCATTAATGTTGAACCTGCAAAATGACTTATAACACCTAGTTTTCTGACTACATGTACAAGTTGTCACTTTTAGGAAGTATCAAAGCCCTATGAGCACTCCCTGAATCTAGACAGTACTAGTGCTTCCAATAATGACAAGCAAATGCATTCCTAATTCTTATAGCATTAATCGAATGTGAACCAAATCAGAGGTACTTTGCCTCGATTACAAAATTGAATTCAATATCTCAGAATAAAGTCAAGTATCTAAACACCTTGGTTATACTTGACACTAGATGCCCACATGCAAAATTTCACCAAAACCTTGCAAGAGAAGAAGTCTTCAAATTGGGTTCTGATCGATGCTCCTTCAAGCACAATCTTCTGTATGGAGTTTTGAGATTCCAATACTCATCTCAGTTGCTCTACAAAAATCTCCTCACTTGATCACTGGAGCAATGGAGAATTTGATCTTCTAAATGAGAGAATTCAATCCAAGAATGTGATGATGGAATTCTTGCCTAGCACTCCCTTTTATATAAAAATTTGAAATTTTCCCATTTGGGCTACAACCACCATTTTGGATTATCTCCCCTTTTAAGGAGGGAGTTAAACAATTTCCCCATTTTTTAAAATAAAAAACAATAACCCCTTTATTAAAATCCATTTGATTTGTTCTTAAGCCCTTGTCTTATTATATTCTTAGGCTTTTTTTTATCATAGGGTTTTTCTTTAGTTCACTTAAACCATAACTAAATAACCATTTAAAAGTTATGTTAAGTATTCAGGCTTAGACATGGGTTATTACAAACCCCTTAAAATATTACATATTTTAAAACATTATTTAAGCCCTTGAATATATTTCATTCAATCTATTATAAGTTTTGTTTATTTGGGGTTTTGTTTTTATTTAATTCTAATCCCACATAATAACCATTAAAAGGCTATTTGTAATTCTCCTAAATCCACAACCTATGGAAATGATAACTCCACAACAACTCAAGTGATAAGATGAGAGAAAATCCCATGAATCTCTCAACTCCTCTTTGAGAATAGGTAAATAGTTGTGAGGTGGATTCTCACACAAAAATAATTTCTCTATTTACAAATTAAATGAATATTATATGTGAGAATTCCACTCACTTCAAGTATTAATTATCTCTCCAATTTAAATGAATAATACATGAGCTTCCCACACTCATTTCAAGTATTAATCATTTTTTTTCAATTTTAAATGAATAACACATGAGTTTTCTTCCAACCCATTTGAAGTATTAATCATTTATTTTAAACTTTGTCACCTATCATCAAATTTTTAACGACTTATCCTATGGTGAGCAAAGTAGGAATTTTTCACCTTCTGACGGCCCCTGCACCTAGTTTGACCAAAATTTTACTAGCGATAACTTGGGCATAAAAATTCCTTTTTCACCCATTCAAGTTGCATTGGATTCTATTTTTTGAGCACTTCAACATGGTGTCAATTTCAAGGGAATTTAGAATAGTTGAATTTTTGGGTCCTGAGATCCACCTGGATCATAAAGTGGGGGCTAAATATAGTGTAGGAAAAAGTATCCCTTTTTCACACTTAATTTGGGAATAATTAATATTTAAATGAGCCTAATGTTGCCATAATTTACTGTTGTAATATGTTCATATTAAGTTTAGGGACATTTTTAATTAAATTGATTAAATTGTGTTTTATTTAGGGTGTTGTAAATTGTATCTTTACTCTTCAACACTAATCTAGGGATTTATTAATTAATTGAGGTTAATTTACCTTAATTGGCCCATTTAATTCAAATCTAAGCCTAATTAATTGCAAATTTTAAGAGATAAACCTCAACATTTATAAATGCCATTACATAACACTTAATTTTGGAAGGTGTGTTTCCTAGGTAGGTGATATGGATCCATTTTCCACATGGTGAATGGGTCCTCACTAGGTCCTAGGACCCTATTTTTGCATAACACTTCACCTTGTCCAATGTGTGTCCTAGGTAAGTGGCCTAGGACGCATTTTCCACATGGAAAATGGGTCCTCACTTAGACCTAGGACCCCTCTTTTGGATATGTTTTTAGTACCAGTATTTTAAGGATTTGAAATCCATAATTCAATGTTGGCTTGTGATATTCAATTACAAGGTTTGTTTCATTATGTTTCAACTAGAGAGAGAGAAGAATATATGCAAATTCTCATGAGATCAAGCATTCAAAAGCAACAGTATAGTGTTTTTCTAGGTGTTCAAGCTCTTTTTTTTTTTTCCAAGATCAAACATTATTGAAGTCATGATATATGCCTCTGAAGAATCATGATCGATTCTAGGTTTTGGGAGAAGCACCATGCGATTCAACCAAGCCTAAAGACTTGTTTCCTAAGTGATTCAATCTTCTATGATTATTCTATTTTTAGCATTTAAAGAGAGGTATATTCATATTTATTGCTTATTGAGGGGATTTGGGATCTCATAGGGTAGGTCTTTTGCATTGTTCATGTTTCCTTCTAGGATCCTAGTCTAACACACTTGAGTAGGGTTTATTTCCATCACTAGAGATTTTAATCTTAGAAAACTTAAGGTTAGGATTGCACACACATTTCATGTTTCAAATATCAATTTATCATCAAGCTTTAATTACCAAACTTAGGGTTTGACCGAGTAAACCCCTATCAACCAACAAACATCAATTTTTTTCTTATTATTGGTAGATCTAGATCTGAAAGTAGGGATTTCAAGTTACAGGAAGGAATTGCAAGTCTGGAACTTCAAATTCAAATTCAGTGTTTTCTACAAGAGCCTACTAGGAACCATTTTCTATAAGAAAAATGAGTCCCTATTATGGTTTCAAAGGCAACAAGCTTTCATAATTCATAACCAATAGTTTCTAATTTAGAGTCTCCTGGGAAAGTCTACCAAGACCCATTCACCATAGGGTGAATGTGTCCCTATCAGGGTTGCAGAAACAACAAGTTTTGATAGGCACACAACATTTATTACCTTCATATTTTCTAGAAAGTTCACTATTTTCTTCTATTTTGTGATAAATCTCTTCATTGCACTTTGTAGATCTAGGTTTAGAGTTGTTTTGTGATTTCATTTTTTTCTCCCCAAAATACTAATTGACCTAGACCCTCATCCTAGCAAAAAGGGAAATATGAAGATCCACATATTAGGTTGACTCTCCTAAGGGTTGTTAGTCACTATTTGATGTGGATCTCATTTCCTAATGAATTAAGGAAGATAGGACTCCTTTTTCCCTCTTTGGATCCACCCTTCCATTTTGAGGCACCCTACCACTCCTATTTTCCTTTATTTTAGATAGATTAACATTCATACATTATTTACTCTTTTCCATGTGGTAGTTGTAGTATCATAACATACTAACTACCATACATGGTGGTATAAAATAGGCTTTATGCAATCATATTTTATCTCACAAGGCATAGCGCATCATCATCATTCATATTGGCTCATCTTTTTCCCTACTCTTTGGGGGAATGAGTTATGTAGCCTTGTGTTAGCTGCATTCCTTATAGCAAGGGATCCCTTAGTTTCTCCTTAAAAAATTAGAATAAAAGGTACACTAATATTTTAAGCAAGGAATATGGTATCCTTCTTATTATTTGTATAAGAAATGGTCCCTTTTTAGTGATGATAGCACACATCTCCTAGAAAGTGTGACCTTGTCAATGGAAGTGTGGCCTTCTCAATCTAAGTTGTTTCTCCTTTGTGGTGATATTGGGCTTGATATCTCCTAAGTGTGTGACTTTTCTTGGTGTATGATGTTCCACTTTGTGGTAATGATATGGCTAGTATTCCATAAGGTGTGATCTTTTATTCCCTAACTTGTCCCCTCTTAGTAGTGATGTCATGTGTGATATTCCCTAAGGTGTGACCCTTTATGTATTGAGAAATACCCCTTTTAATTTTATAAATAAAATGTTGTGATGGTGTTATTTATAACACCTTTTGACATTTTAGCCTTGTCTTATGCATCTTCACTGCCAATTTTTGCACATTTGTAGGTGAGTTTATTGTTTTTGTACCTTCACAGACAATTTTTTTTGTTTATGCACCTTCATAGGAGAGTTGGTTTTGTTCCTTCATAAGTTATTTTTTGCACCCCTTGAGGTGGGATTTTTGTAAGATAGTTTATGGATTCATCATAATGGTGCTTGTTGAGTCATGAACTTGAGTATCCCTTTAACATGGCTTGAGAATAACACAACTTTCTTGATAGTAGAGCTACATGTTTCTTGAGTATCTAACATAATGCACCTTTCTAGCCTTGTGGAACCCATCATATTCTATGGAAACCTAGCATAACATATCTTTTTGGATAGTAGATCCATGTGGCCAATGATTCATTTGGCATAACACAACTTTCTAGTCCTCATGGGAGCATTCCTTTAACTAATATTTATTAGATGGATGATGTTTAGTATTTAAGACAATTGAAGAATGAGGTCTGTTTACCTTATGAAATCAAACTTTTTATTATAGACCTTGTTTTTTGTTGTGTGTCTTTTATTTGTTTTATTCATGTTTGCATCATGTTAATATTATGGTTGTTATCATTTCATTTCCATCTATATAAAATGTTATGTCATGTGTTTTCATTGTGTATGCTTCATGCTTTTTGACATGTATTTTTGTGTATGTTGTCTTGTTGCATTTCATAAATACACATTTTCCTTTGTACTCATATTATCTTGCCATGAGATATTGGATCTTGGGATCTTTCACACACCCCCTTGGTCCTTTGTCATCCTATCTCTTCAACATTTCTACTTTGAGACCCCTCTTAACATATATTTTCTACTTTACTGTGAGTCTGAGCCTAAGTTCATACTCCCACTAAAATGGAAGCTAAATGTAGTATTGTAAATTGTCACCCTTGAAAATATCACACTATGTTTCTCTCCCCCTTAAAATATTGGACCTAATTAAGAACTTAATTTCCTAAATTATTTTTTCCACATCTTATTTTAAATATTTTGTAATAACTTGCAAGCATAAAAAAAAACACTCTCATCTAATTATTTTCCCCCGAATCCTTAAGCTTCTAAAAATAGTCTTGGGACATTGGTGCCTATGGCACCTATGTCACCTATTTTAGCTCCAAATTCAATTATGTTAGTGTTAGAATTTTATTATTTGAAGTTCAAATATCTAATGTTGGCTACTGGGATTTATTTTTTGGGAAATTAGAATAATATCATATAAATACCTAATTATTACATTGTTTGGAAACTAAGTGAATGGATTGAGAGTCATGAGAAATAATTATTATCAATAGCATTATCAAGCAATTCAAGAGCAACCATTAGAGGATCTATTGCAAAAATTCAAGATCCAAACATCATGTCAAAATTTATGTGAGTGTGTTCATTTTTATGTTTTCATATTGTTTGTGAAGGCTAACCCATTGTAGGTATCCAAGAAATTCAAGAAATATCCAAGCCTTGAGGAGATGTGTATTACTTCAATCGTTCAAGGAAGCCATTAAGGGTGGTGAGTTGTAGCACTTTGTGGATTCATCATTCCTTCCTATCATTTTTCCATTTATCATTCACATTGTCATTATGGAAGTGGAAACACTAACACGTGGTTTGACTAAGGTAAGCCCCTAAATGGCATAACCATTCCTCTCTCTTTGAATATGTAGGTTTCAAGTTTCAAAAAGATTGAAGGAAGTTTCAAGGTCAATTATTTATTGTTCAAAAATTAGAAACCCTACACCTTGACAACACATAAAAATTGAGTTATAGAATTATTCAACTATAATCTAATAGTGTGACATGTGGGAAATAAAAGATTAGAACCCACACTAGAGGACTAGAAAAATAAATCTAAATTTTCCTTAAATAGGTCAATCAAATCATTGCATTTTATCTTTGGTGCCATTTCATATTTGGTCCAAGACTAGATGACTCACCTACCAAACTGTAAGTCAATCATATACCTCAACCAAGTCAATCAAATCTCCATCCATTCCATCACATTCCATATTTCATCCCCATTTCCAATGAAATTAAGGAAAGGTGTTCAAACCCTAAAGTGAAAGCTACAAGGTTTCCCTTTACCTACATTTTAATATTAATACCTAATAATTCATAAACATTTTATTTGTAAATTATTCAATAATTAATAAATATATAATAATTATTATATAATAAATTTTTTTATTATTATTTTTTTTGGTAAGGTGACCTAGCATTGGAAAAACTATGGTTTGAACCATTGGCCAGGGTGGCCTATGTGGTGCCCATGTCATAGCCTTCCTTAAGGTGGGGTTGTGAGCATGGGGATTGCCCCCATAAAAGTGTTATGGCTCATATGCAGAATAAAGAAAATTTCTTAAGTTTAATTTTGTTTGGTTAGTGTATATTACTAAGTTAAATACTATATATATATATACTCTATTTAATATTAGCATAATAGGGAAATATTTGAATAATGTGCAAAGTGAAGGTAATAATAACCTACAAACAAACAGGATGCAAACTATATAAATTTACAACTATTGGTAAATACTAAGAAAAAATGTAGTAAACAAAGGAAATAATTAAATAATGGAGAAAAAAGGTTAGAGACACAAAAACCAATAGTTTTGAGAAGAAAAAATTAACTTGATCTCAATCCCCAATGATAAGAAAGCTATGGAGCAAACCAAGATTGAAAAGAAGAAATAGTAGTTTTCAATTTGATTATTTGTTAAGTAGTAGTTAATAGTTAGTTCAGGGGATAAATTATGCAATTCAAGTAAATTAAAAATTAAAAATTTGTTTTAAATTAGTAATTGTGCAATGAAATGAATGAAGAAAATAACATAATAATGTATGCAAATGCCACTTAACATGACTATAAAAAATTAATTTTAAAAGGACTAGACAATATGAATGTAAGAGTAAACCAATGGTGGTTAATTTTTTTTTGTAATATTTAGTGCCTATAACTTAACCTTAGAATTGGTGGGAAACAAATTAATTAATAGGTACATTAAAATCTACAAAGAACACATTAATAAAAATAAGCATAAGATGCATTTAAAGGAATTTGAAAACTAATAATTATGATGTTATTAATTGTTCTAGATTATGAATCATGTTTTAATCCATCTAATGATTTAATAGTTATATTAGACTTGAATTTATTTAATTTAGTAATATAAGACTAGAAAAAACAATATTTTAGTTGTTATAATTTCTTTGTTTAATACAATTATCAATTATGTAATTTTTTTTCTATTATTATTAGACTTAGTGAAAGATTTTACAATTAAAATTAAAATTATAATTTAGTGAAAAAATCTCTTGAATATGTTTCTTATTCTTAGTGCTCTATTAATTAAATTTAATAGTTCATTTATGTTGTTAAAACTCAGGTTAGATTATCCTTAGTCTAGTTGAATCTTTTCAATCCTTTCCCTTTTCGTAAAGTGTTTATGATGAAATTATTTATTTGATGTGATCACAAATGCTAAGGGCATGTTACCTAGTTGCATATTTTTAGTAATGTTCTTTTGAGAAAAAATATTTGGTTTGGATTATGAATAAATAGAGGTAAATTTTATGCTATGAAAATCTACATGTTAGGCCTATGCCTCAAGTGCTCATTTAGGATGGCCTTGCCTACATAATGAGATCAAAGGCTTTGTAGTTCACAAATTTGAACTTTTAATAACACATATTTGGTTAGCCAATAATAAAATATATCAACTTGGTTAAAATCACATAATAAATTGACAACAATTGAATCATATCCAAATAACACTAGTCTACAGTATAAAAGGGGTCAAAAAAATCTCATCAATAGGAACACATATCATATCTCCCAATAATTTTAAAAACAACTATATGATGCATACAACACTTATATTCATCCAATATGAATCCATACAAGTATAAGAGACTTATTCCAAAAAGAAGATAAAATAACTGAGATCACCATAGGATCATTACTAACACATAACCTTTCCCAAATTAAGAGTATGAGAGAGATTCAACATATAATCACTTAAAAAATTCTATATTCTAGTTGTAGTGACAAATTTTACATTGTTTGTACAAATTTGATGGAATGAAGAAAAAACCCACAATTATTTTTCTTTTGCAGGGTTCTAAAACATGAACACACAATATTTTTTAGAGCTTAGTCCTCTAGTTTCTCCTAGAATTCAATAGTTGACAAAGGTAGTGTGGTGGGAAGGCTCAAATTTCTTCAACTAGCATTATGTGGTAATGATACATGCATGGAGTTGGAACATTCAAAATCCTAGACAAGAAGGATAAGAAAAATAGTGCACTACAAAACAACAAAGGTCGGTGTTTATAATTAGCCTTCGTACTCACATTTAAAAAAAGGAAGTGAAAGTAAAAATTTAATAAAGTTGATGCATGTGCTCTTTAAAGTACTCCATAAATACAATCTTAACATATAATCCCAATATGTAGTAAAACAAATATTTGAAAGGATTACATACAATTTGAAAAAAAAATTCAATAACAATTTGCAGGCCCTTTCAAGGTGATGGAGAAGATTGTATAGATAATTTCTTAACCACATTTCAGCTATTTCCCATCCTTTCAACCACTTTCCAACTTCCTCGCACTAACACACCTTGACACTTTCCATTATATAAACTATTAATAACTGTGATTTTATTGAATTAGTTAAATAACGAACCAACAATGCAAATTTATGCTCATTGATCTTCCTTGCAATGTTCATGATATAATTGTACTATAGATCGATGGAAATTCAAAATATTAAATTTACTTGACCTTAAAACTACTATGCCTAACATTTAAACCATGTAACATGAGCATTTGGCAAATTCAAATGCATATCTTATCAATATTTTCTATTAAATTTTATCAAATCCTACTAAATTAAAGAGGTCTAATGCAAATCTTAATTTAACTTGAACTAAGCTATTGGTTCATCTGAAAACAATTATAAAATAATAATTTAAAAAAAATAGTGTTATCTAGAACCACAATTTTAAATCTATCATTTGGTAAACTTCGATCTAAAAGTTAAAAAGTAATACCCATCAGAAAGATAGATATAAGAAGTGCATTCTGAAGCCAATGACCCAAGTCTACAACTATAGGTACTTCAATTTAAATATACAATTTACATACATTTCACTAAAATAATTAAAATAGTTAAAATAATTCCGAATCTAGTCTTAGTCTACAGCCAGATATCCAAGTGTGCAACTAAATGAACTTCCATTAAGTCCAAAAACTGCATTAAAAATAAATAAACTACATACATAAAGACAATTATAATCAGTTGCATTCTACAATAAGAAAGCCCCATGACAAGAAGAGACAAATATAAACAAAGTTGTAATCAAACAATAAACTAGCATGGTATCATTATTATTATTTCATGTAGGATCGAGGAAATTAACAAATTGGCTCAAGCTCACGATTAGTAAACCAACTTGTGAAGAAGGTAATGGAATACTACCCTATCTACTTTTGTTTCTTTGAGCAAGAGGTGCTGTTAGATTCGAATATGGAGAAAGTACTACTCAAGATATTGAACGTAAATTAGTCCAAAACAAACCCATAGGTAATTACGTAAAAGATTAAAAGCTCCAATTATTAAAGGTGATTTGTCTTCTGTGGCATACATCTAAAACTGCACAAACATGTGGTCAACTTATGTCGAAGAAGGCATAGACCAAACAAATGTGGAGAAATTAGTAAAGATCTTGAAAATAAATTAGTCCAAAAGAAACCCAAGGTTATACAATGACGTGGGGAATTACGTAAAAGATTAGAAGCTCCAATTATTAAAGTGATTTGTCTTCTGTTGCATACATCTAAAAGTGCACAAAGATGTGGTCTTCTTATGTCCAAGAAGGCATAGACCAAACAAATGTCTTCATTTAAAGTATGTATGCTAAATCTAAGCCAGGCAAAACGCTTATTTGTCTCAGACAGCGAAACATCCACTGCAAAAACTACTATTGAGCCGAATATACCAAACAAAAGTCACGAAACTGAAATAGAGGAAAGAGATTTATAGTTTTTGGTGGGCAGAGAAATGAAGACCAAAAAGATTAGAAGATTTCATTTGTCACAAGCAAGAAGTACAAGTCCTTCAGTTACTGGTAATGCCTTATCTTGTATTTGTTAAAGAGGGTGTTGAAAATTATCTTGTAAATAGAGGATGTTCAGCATTATCTTCTACTTTTTATTTGGTTATATGGTATCTTGGGTCTGTGTGTACTTGAAGGTAACAGTCTCAAACTATCAACGGATAGTTTCTCTCTGATTTTATCTAAGTCTTAAAGCCACATAAATCTGATCGAAGTTATTTTTTTATTTATTCAATAAGAATCTGCAAACAAGTGATGGTATTGATGGCAAGTTAGATAACAAAGTATATAGGGCATCTAGAACCAAAATTGGTAAGTAAACTCAAGTGCTTGCCTACTCAATTGTGTCAGAATTAAAAGGGGGAGAATAAACAAAACATAGAAACACAAACTGATAGTAGATTTCAGATCATTCAATTAAACACCATTATAGAGCAGATACAGAATGAAAAACAAGCAATAGAAACAATAGCCATGTAATTTTATATTAATCAAAATTCTGCTTTCTTTCTACAGAGCTTCGGCTCTTTCATCATCATTCACTTCATTGCAAACTTCTGTAGTTTCTTCATTGCTCTTGAGAGCTGTATTTTTCTATTTCTTGAAAGTTGTATCTCCTTCTTCTCTCAGTTACGCAACAACAAGGAAAAACATAGAAACACCTAAAATCATCCTCTAGAGAATTCAGCATAAAACATAAAATAATATTTTCTAATACACCCACAAAACGTGTGAGGCCTGCATAGTAGTTAATGCAAATTCATTTCATGTCATTTCCAAAATCTGGCTTCATAGGCAGTCTTTAATGCTGGGATCAATTCGTGATCCAAAGCAAATATGATAGCTGTATTTCTTCAATGTTGAGATATCATGCAGATATCTAAATGATACGTAGCATGTTGATCTGAAATGGGTACAACTGGGGCAATAAATAAGGCAGGTGAGATTATATCTCCAACACTCCCCCTTAATCTCAACTACGATCATTCATCTCAAAAATTTCCGGAGCATCCTCCTTCAAGTTCCAGAGCATCTTCCTTTTGTTCCTAAATTATGTTCAAAAGTTCCAGAGCATCTTCCTTCAAGTTCCAGAGCATCTGACTTCAAGTTCTGGAGCATCCATGTTGTGATTTCAAACATTACTTATGATGTGTTGCATCATTTGCCTGTGCTATTTCTTTACTCATTGACAACTTCAATTGACTTTTTATGACCTCATACAACTAAGCTTTTCTTGAGATCTTTTGATCTTTTATAAAATCCTCTTTCTCGCATTGTTCTTGTTCTTGTATAAAAAGAATTGTGAGTTGCATTGCTTTGTCTTCTTCCTGATCTTTTTATAGCAGAGCTTTGATGATCTTTTTTCTTCCTTACACCACATTCTTGCTTGTTGTAGAGATGCGTTGCTCTCTTTCTATTTTTTTTGTTTGTGACTTGGATCCTCTTGGCTGTTTTTACAGTAATCTCTTTCTATCATGGCAGCATCTTCAACTAATTTACAATGGCCCGCACTTCTTATTCCGCTTGGCAGCAACTTCACTTTTGTTGACTTCTTTTACTAATGATATGGCATCAATGATGTGATTTTTGTGTGTTGCTGCACAAAGTCTATTCAACTGACTTCTATCCTTTTTCTATCTTTGTTCTATTCTCTTGAAGATTTCGTCTTAGTCTTGTGACTTTCTGATTTTTTATTACCATTCAAGAGTTTTGGACGTAACTTTCCAAAGCAATGTCTTTCCGGAGCAAAACTTCTGACGCATGGCAGCTTTTTGTGTTGCTGCTGCAAATATTCTAGAGCGACTCTTCTGCTGAGAGTTTTTGGAGCTTCTTCCTTTTTCCTTTTTTACTAATGCTTCAACATCTACAACCTTTTTAATTTTTATTTCTTCAACAACTGCTGTTGTATCAACCTTTGAATTTTTGCAATAGTAGCTTCAACTACTTCTCTAAGTCTTCAAATCTCCTTGAATATGGCCCCTTGCATATGGGGAATTCAACACTCAAACTTCGAAGCTCTTGTGGCTTCTTCCTACACTTCTGTATTTTGTGTTTGCAACCATGTTTTCTGAAATTTTCAATAAAAATTGTCAAACCACTTTCAACTCTCAATAATGATGTCATTCATTTGGCATTTTTCAACTGCTGCTATAGTTTCTCCAACTCTTGTTTCAAAACATCAACATGAAACTTTCAATATCTTCACAATTTGAAAATGTCTCATTAGAAAACAATTTCTCTTCACTCAAAATATTTTTCAGCCCTTTTGAACATTCATACCTTTTATGATTGTTATCATTTTTCACATATGAAAATTTGTACAATTATTTGAACATACCTATAAGCTTCTTCCAACTTGAACCATAGACCCATCCACAATCCATTCTTATGCAATCTATCATTGATTCACTCTTCCAATCTTTGTTCAAACACATTTTCTCACAATGATTCTTTAATCCACATATATTGCAAGGATGCAAATTCCAACACTTATCCTTGGTATGACCTTTTTTGTGGCAATGTGTACACTCAACACTTTTCATTTCATGAACAAATTTACCTACTTTTGTAGGATCATTCTCTTTTCCTAGGACATACCCAAGAGCTTCATACTTTGGCCTCGTTGTTGGCTCAATTGGTTGTCTCATTCCTTGTCCTTGCTTTCCTAATCCTTCTCCTTTGTATCCATTTCTTTTCATAATTTTCATACCAACATTGTCATCAAAATAGATAGCATTTGCAGAATCAAATTCGGACTCATTAACATGTTCATCTTCATCAATACAATCTTCTTCACACATGATTTCAACAAAGTTACATTCTTCATTTGATTGATCAAAACAAAAATCATTTGTATCACAAGAAATATCACATACAGATGGCTTTGTCTTCAAAAAATCATTTTCTTGCTGCAATTTTAATATCTCTTTCTTTTAAAAACTGCGTTCTTCTTCTATTTTTTTTAGTTTTTGTTCCAAACCTTCAAAAAAATTCAACTTGTTTTGTATTTCCTCTTTTTCTTTTTCAAACAGTTTTAATTTTTCTTCAAATTCTGTATTTTTCTTTTTAACTTCATCCAATTATTTACTCAAGGCATCATTTTCACATATAATTTCATATTTCCTTGCTAGCAATTCTAAATTGCATTTCTTAACATTTAACAACTCTTCTTCTAAGACATCTTTTGCAATTGCTAAATTTTCATTCTCTTTTTTAACTATTTTTCCTACTTTTCCCATTTGTAACAAACAATTTCAACTTACCTTACTTGATTTCGTTACAGAGACTTATCTTTCAACGACTTCAAGTGCCTTCACTCTGTTTCTTCACAATTTATTTTGAGTGATAAAAATCCTTCAACAGCTTCAGCTATGCTTACAATGTCAACAAAGTCTCTTATTCTTTAACAGTTGGCTCTATTTATCTTCACAGATATGAGATCCTCCTTGCAGTTGCTTCTTTTACTTCTATTCTTCCTCTAGCAACAATCTCATCTCTTTTATTTGATAATAAGGCTAAGAGAATAAAAACAAAGGAAAAACAAAGTACCCCAAGCTTGCTACAACAATCCATAATTTTCATTCAACTTGACTCCTTTGCAAAAATAAACAACAATAGATTTACTAGTTGTGGCTCCTTTTCAAAGGTCCCCTCCAATATTTATTTAGGGACTTTGATAACCTTTGTCTTCCCTTCAATCTACAAACACCGATGACTTGAAGTAGTAGGACCTTTCTATCAACAATGATGAGTTCTTTTGATTGGGCTTCAAAAAGCAATCTGGGGTCACTTTCTTTCTTCACTCTTTTATCTCATGCTCCCCCTTTAGACTTTAAATTCAACAAGATATAATATTCTTTCTTTAACAAATTTAGATCACAAAATACATTCTTTATTTTTTTACAGCTTCATTATCTACCTCTTGATAAAATTTATTTTGATTGCACTTCAATAGAACTTCATCTATTTTAAAATCTTCAGATCCTTAGCAACGACTGCTTTCAGGCTCTACAACATGCAGAGTTCATCCTTTATTCTACAATATTTTCACACTTATTTGGCTTGCTTAACAAACTACCCTTTTATTCTCCTATCATACACATTCTTTGGTGGTAATTTCTTCCTTGGCGACAGTGCTCCTGAACAAAGAGCTTCTTCTTGGTCGGCAAGATATTCCTATACTTTTCTTCAAGAAACCTTGCAATAGCATGAGGGTTGGAGCTAGTTATTTCCTTGAGACTAATAATTCTTCTTTACAGGCTTGAGCGATCTATCATTATGAGATGGCCGCAGATTTCCTTTGTACAATGATTTTCAGCAATCTTGCTAAGATCAACAATTTTGGCACTTCAAAGACTCTTACTGCAATCCTCTATTTGAGTAGATAATTAACTTTACTCATATTCCTTCTATCCAACTGGTGTGAGTCTCCATGCAACCTCTTTCTACCACTCTGTGTTATCTATTCATGCCTCTTCGCAGCTTGTCTTACCTTTCAAACATGGCATGGCTTGACTTCTCCATTTTCCCATACGTTCTCACCCAGAACTCTCTTCTATTTGCAGCTCCTTGCCCACTTTCTCAAGGGCTCTCTCTCTCCCTCCTTGTGTACCACAACCTCTAGTTTTTTTTTATGTTTTTGAAATATGCCTTAACCCGTCATTTTCTCCTTTCTATCGGGTTTCTCTTCCAATTTTGTATACACAAATTTGTGGCCTCTTGCAACAAATACTTCTTTAGGAGATTACCACTACTTTGGACTTTAATCTCTTAAACAATGGTCTTCAGCAATAAAGACAGCGATCTAAAATTATTTTCTGGTTGTTGCACACATTCCTTTAAAAATCTGTGAATTCTTCCATCCTTCATTGACCTTTCTTTCAGGATTCATTGACCTCAGATATTGATTCCTTTGGTTTCAACAAGCTACAACTACACCTGGCAACTGCAATGCCTTCAACACCAACACTCCATTGCTCTATAGGCCTTCAAGATCTTCTACCATCAAGCTTTGATACCAGATGTTGGAATTGAAAGGGGAAGAATAAACAAAACATAGAAACACAAACTGATAGTAGATTTCAGATCATTCGATTAAACACCATTATAGAGCAGATACAAAATGAAAAATAAACAATAGAAACAACATCATCATTCACTTCATTGCAAACTTTTGTAGTTTCTTCATTGCTTTTGAGAATTGTATTTTTTTGCTTCTTGAAAGTTGTATCTCCTTCTTCTCTTACTTATGCAGCAACAAGACAAAACATATAAAAACCTAAAAGCATCTTCTAGAGAATTCAGCATAAAACATAAAATAATATTTTCTAATCTACCCACAAAATGTGTGAGGCCTGCGCAGTAGTTAATGCAAATTCATTTCATGTCATTTCCAAAATCTGGCTTGATAGGCAGTCTTTAATGCTGGGATCAATTCGTGATCCAAAACCGATATGATAGCTATGTTTCTTCAATGTTGAGATATCCTACAGATATGTAGATGATATGTAGCATGTTGATCTAACATGGGTACAACTGGGGCATTAAATAAGGAAGGTGAGATTATATCTCCAAAAAATTGGAGGTGGTGATTTGACTTTTTAACTTTGATGAGAACAAATCCAATGCTGGCATCTTCTTGAAACAAGGATGGCGGATCTGACCCTCTTAAAAGTACAAAATAAAGAAACAACAAGGAAAATTTGAAGTGCCAGATCCTCTTTCAAAATATGTACGTTTTTTCTTTGAGAAAGCTTTGTAAATCTCTGGATGCAAGGTTTCCTATCGTAACTATGTGTTGTTTGAATGCAATGATACTCACCATTGAGCAGAAAATTTGTGGTGGCTCACTTCACTAAAAATGGACCAATATAAAGCTTTTTCTAGACATATAGGAAAAGTGTAGAAGCATAGACAAGGAACGTGAATTGAGAATTGTTCAACCAAATGCCTCAAAGAAGTATGCTCTCATGGAATGCATTGATTTCAAGATATACTAAAAATTGAATTTTCTGATAAATACTAAGTAGCTTCCAAGCAAATGGAATTGGCATATGTAAATAAAAATTCCACAATCTTTGCCAGCAGCTTCTCTGCATATTCCAAAGGGAGTCTTGGAACAAGATACAAAGTAGCTTGTTTCTAAGAATTTACAATTGGCAGGTGCAAAGAAAAACTCCACAAGATTCTCCAACATCTTCACTTCCTGTTTCAATATGGCAACATTGAAAATAAGCTATCGACATCTGTCAAAGCATAATGAATGGAGAAATTTCACTCTAGGCTGTATTTGCATCTACATTTGTAGTCATGAATAGAAAATGTGGAAGCCTAGGCTACGCACACAAAATGTTGACATAATTCCTCAAGGATAAATCATATAGTGGAATGCAATGGTTTCAGGATATGCACAAAGTGGGTCAGTTGAAAATGCTTTAAAAACTTACAAGATAATAGGGGAGAGGGGCCTATAGTGGAGTGCGGTCCAATAGTGGGGATAGAAGTAATCCTCAGTGGGTCCCATAGTGAAGCACCTTAATATCCAGTTGCAAAACATTTTTTATCCATAAAATACACAAATTGACAAATCATGTGATGCCACATCAGCGCACCAATCAAACATGACTTAGTGCACCACTATCAGTCTCACCTTTTTTTTGGGCCTTTTTTGGATACCTAAACAAAAAGCATGTTTATGTGGCATCATATTGATGATGTGGCCCTAAAAAAAAATATAGAAGCACATGAGTTGTGAAATAAACTAGTGTACAAAATTGGGAGTGATTTGAAATTTCCATGTAGGATTTTGAGAAAGGCAAAGTTAGGGTGCTCCACTATGGGCCCCTCTCCCGTACAAGTTGGCAAGCGTAAAGTCAAATTCCACCACCATCTCAATCATCCTCACAATCTATGCCTGGAAATGGATGCCTCCCCTTCAACCAAATAGAGTTTCCAATGAATTTTTGGAAGAAGTCTCCAAGAAATGAGAGATGAAGAAAGTTTCTATTGTAGAAGGCTTCCAAGCCCTCAATCACAAACTCTAACATCACAAAATATAATTCAGAAATTTTTTGGAATGGCACCAAAGAACTGCAAGAAGTAGCCTTGGATTCTTATTCTAAACTTCTCAAATTTCATGGAATACAAGGTATATCTTAAAATAATTAATTTCGCAGCCATTTGGGATGATGAAGAATATCACAAATCTGATTACAATTTGATACAGGTCTGTTATACACAACAAAGATCAATCACAAATTTTTCTCCTTCGATTTTTCCTCTTCTTGTAGCTTCTAGCTCCTTCAACTTCCAATCTTTAATAGAAATCACTATTGCAATAAACTTGCAACCTTCAAGTCTATTTTTTGTTATTTGAATACCTTCAAACTAGCAAAAACATTGGGTCTTGGTCTCCCTCACCAAGAGCTATGTCCTTCCATATCTGAAAGAAACAACCACACAATAAATTGCAAGAAGGCAATACTATATATATTTGTAGAAGATAATACTTTTTGCTCTCGTGTCTCAATAGAAGAAGATTCTACAAGGATAAAATGATCGTCAACTACCTCAAGCAACAAAGGTCAGGTGATATGATAAAATAGTGAGCATTCTACAAATAGAAAGAGTAGGTCACATAGGTCTTCTTAACAAATTGTCAAGCTTTTAGCCAAGGATGACAACACGACACATGGATGAAAACATGATGTGGTAACATCATAGAGGCATGTTGGTGTCTCGAACAGATGGGAAACCAAGAATTTCATAGAAAACAAAAAAACAACTACTTCTATTTTGACTTACTAGGAACTCTTGAAAGTGCAAGGAAGATAATAGAAAATCACAAAACTGAAATAGAAAAGATAATACTAAGGAAATGAAAGAAAATTCTAACATCCACCCAAGTAATGAAGCCTCTAGTAAATAGATCTTTCCAACACCTGCATGACTTCATGAAGGCCAAGGAAGAGAGAAAGAAAGAGATAATTGTGAGAGCCAAGAGAGGTGTAGAGAGTATTGTGAGAAGACCATTGAAGCAAGCTGGGGAGTTGTGAAAGATTGAGAGAAAGAGAGGTAGAGAGATTTTGAGAGAGAGAAAAGAGAGATTTTGAGAGAGAGAGACCAAGAAGACCAAAATGAATTGAAAAGGATTTTAAATAGATAATAGGAGGGTAAAAAAGGTTCCCAATTTTTTACATGGCATCTCGAGCCATTTCCACCAACAAAGGTAAGTGACAAGTAGTAACATGCTCTAAAATGACTATTTCAACGTTGAAATGCCACAAGATGCTAGTGCATTGCATAGGCATCCAGAAAAATAACACTAAAAAATGGTTGAAATGAGGAAAACGCATGGTTTATTGTAAAGCTGACATAAGAAGGTGGCTGCTAAAAAGGGGTCCTAAGAATCTTGAGTAGAGAAAGGTTGATGCAAGGGCTTAAATAAGCCTACACAAATACTAAGTGATTGGACACTTGAAAACACGGTCCCCTTATAGGCATCAAAAAACCCACTTAAAACAAGAAATCATGTAGAAAAGGAGAGGTTGTGTTGTTGTAAGAAAATCACACAACCTCTACAGAGGTTTACACATGTGTTGCAGGTCCAATAATGAGTTTTGGAAGCATTAAAACAACACCAGAGACACAAACTAAGTTGTAAAAAAATAGATTGTTGTTGTGGGTAGTTGCAGCAATGGTTATAGGTTACAATTTTCAGTTTCAACTTCCTAAAAGATGTTAAACTTGCAAATAATAATCTTGACTTCTAGAAATACAAATTTGTATAATATTCCATGTAAACACACACTCAATATTAGGGAACCAAGATTGGGAAAAAAGTAAACAATTTTTCATTAACTCAAAAAATAAAAGCAGTTACAATCATTTCACACATTTATAACTATTGTAATGAAACTTGGGGTCTATTTTCCTCCACTTTGTCTTCTTTATGTCTTCTACGGGCCTCTTTGGCTAATGTCAAAACATTCCTTCTTCTCTCTGATTTTCTCTGTTACCTTCTTCTATTCTCCTATATTTTTTTCTATTCTAACCTCTTTATTTTCTCTTCTCTCTAATATTTTGCTATTCTATTCTTCTTCTCAAAACTATCCAAAATCTAGAAGCTTCCTCCAAAATCCTCCAAAAATTCTGCCTAAACAACTACAATGTTAAAAAAATAGCATTAATTTCTCCACCTACCTATTTTAAGTTAAAAAACTCCCACTCAATCCCTTCTTTCTCATTTTTCTTACTGCTACTCATTAAATGAGCATAAAGGAAGGTAGTTATTGCCTCCAAATAAAAAAATATCAAATTTTAAAATTTGAAAACCCTTAGCTCCTTCACATGGCATTCTTTAGGGAAAATAAAAAATATATTTAAAGAAAAATGATGCCCCTGCATCAAACTATTGGGCTAGAAAAATTGAGCTACTACTCACTATGTAAAGCTCTCTATTGTTGTAGGTTAAGGGTCTAGTTGTTGTGAGTCTTCAATTCCATCATCTTGTGCTAACTGGAGTGATTCCAACTCTATTGGGATTATCCATGTTGTATCCTCCACGGGTCTACCTTCCATTTAACTAAATATTCACTATGCTCTTGTCCCCTTGTCTTTCTAACAACTCTAGAGTTCAAAATATCTTCAATTTCTTCTTTTTCTTTCTTGGGTAGCTTCTCCTTCCATTTTTCTAGTAATTTGTTCTCTTTTTCTTGTTGTTGTGATTTCTCTCCCTCATGGTAAGTATATAAATCTAAAACATTAAAGATGGCTGAGATTTCCAAACCTTTAGGCAGCTCCAACACATAAGCATTTTGTGAAAGCTTCTTGATGATCTTGCACAGTCCAATATTCTTCCACTTGTGTTTGTTGTAGGAATGGCTAGGAAATATTTCCTTTCATAGGTGTGCCAATAACATATCTCCAACTTCAAAGATTTTCTCCCTTCTCTTCAAATCAACTTTCTCTTTATACTGTTGGCTACTCCAACTAAGTTTTTCTCTCACTTGCTAATGTAAATCTTGCATATATTTGGAAACCTCCTCTTCTTCAACACTTCTTTTATATCCTTTAGTATTTGCAAGCTACCTAAGTTCTAAAATACCCCTAGGACTGTATCCATAGCCAATTTGAAATGCAGTCTTACCTATGCTTTATTCGACAGAGTCATTGTATGCAAACTCAACTTGAGGCAATAACAAATCACATGGCTTAAGCTTGTCATCAACTAAAAATATTAGCAAATTTTCTAAGCTACAATTAACAAATTTAGTTCGTCCATCAGTTTGAGGATGATATGTTGAACTAAAATTTAAATCAGTCCCTAATTTCTTCCAAAGAATTCTCCAAAAATGTCCCACAAACTTAGTATCATGATCTGAAACTATACTTCTTGGTAAACCATGTAATCTAACAACCTCCATGAAGAACAAATTTTCTACATGTGTTGCATCACTTTTCTTCTTACATGCTGTAAAGTGAGCCATTTTGTAAAATCTATCCACAACCAAAAAAATAGAATCCTTACCTCATTGTGTTCTTAATAGTTCAAGCACAAAATCTATGCTAACATCTTCCAACAATTTCTCTGGTATGGGAAATGGCTGATATAGGCCTATATTTTGACTCCCTCCTTTTCCATATTGACAAACTTGACACCCTTGCACAAATTTTCTAGTTTTTTCTCTCTTCTTTTCAAAAAACTATCTTTGACTAAGCTATGCCATTATTTTATTAGCTCCAAATTGTCTAACTCAACCACCACAATGCTTTTCTCTTATTAAATTCTTCCTCAATTATCCTTGTGTTATGAAAAGTTGTTGTCCTTTGAACAATAGTCCATCTTGTATGAAATAATCCATCCAAGGTGTCCTATCCACACTAGTAGGCTCCATACATGCTTTACTTGCATCCTTAAAGTCCAAATCATCCTTATACAACTCTTTCATAGCATCAAATCCAACTACTTCAACTCCCATTTCAGCCAACAATGTTTCTCTTCTACTTAATGCATTTGTCGCTTTGTTTGTACTCCCACTTCTATGCTTGAGAACAAAAGTATACCCTTGTATAAATTATACCCACTTCACATGTCTTTGGCTCAAATTGGTTTGACTATTAATCAATTGCAAAGCATGATGATCTGCATAGAGAATAAACTCCTTTGGAAGCAATTAATGATTCCTCTTCTTTAAAGCTTGCACAATGGTATAAAATTCTTGTTCATAAAAAAAATTACATCTTCTTGGAATCATTAATCTTCTCACTAAAATATGTTATACTTCCACCCTCTTGAATTAAAATTGCTCCTATGGTTGTCCCACTTACATCGCAATCCACTTTAAATACCTTTTCCAAATCAGGCAATGCTAATATCGATTCCTTAGTGACCTTCTTCTTCAATATATCAAAACTTTTATTTGTTGCAACTATCCACTTAAATTCTTTCTTATCTCCTTTTATAGGTTTAATTATGGGTGCACATATCCCACTAAAATTTAAAATAAATCTATGATAACAACTTGCTAAACCATTGAAAATTCTAACATTATGTAGACTTCTAGTTGTTGGCCATTCCATGATAGCATGTACCTTTTCTAGATCTATTTGCAGCCCTTGTGGTGATATCAAATATCCCAAATAAACTAATTTCTTCTTCATAAAACTACACTTTTTTAAATTAACCAATAACCTCTCTTCTCTAAGCCTTTGTAAGAATTGTCTAGTATGAAAAAATTGATCTTCTTTGTTGTTGCTAAAAATCAAAATATCATCAAGATAAACAATTGGAAACTTCCCTAAAAATGGTTTTAGCACTTCATTCATTAACCTCATAAATGTGTTGGGTGCCTTTTTTAACCCAAAGGTCATTACTAACCATTCATAAAATCCCTCGTTGGTCTTAAATTCAATCTTCCATTCATCACCCTCTCTTATCCTAATTTGATCATATCCACTTTTTAAATAAATCTTTGTAAAATATCTAGCCTTTCCCAAATAATCCATGAGATCATCCATTCTCGGTAAAGGAAAATGATATCTTATTGTTATTTTTTTTATGGCTCTTGAGTCAGATTCTCCATTCATCATCCTTCTTTTGTGCTGACACAACCGGTATCGTGCACGGGCTAAGGATCTCTCTAATCAATCTTCTTTCCAATAGTTGTTGCACTTGTTTGTTCACCTCTTCATTTTATATAGGTTTCAATCTATAGGCTACCTTGTTGGGTAAACTTACGCCTAGAATCAAATCAATATGATGGCTAATTCTCCCCATAGGTAGTAGTCCTTCTCAAAACATCATGGACACAATTTCATCAAACTCTTAAAGTAGCTCCTTTGCTTCTAAAGGCATGCCACCATTTTCCTTTGTTGCATCTACTTGTAGCTCCTTGGAAACTATTCCAAAACATACTTTTCCTTTTTAATCTCTTTCAAAAATTGTTTCCCTATCACTAGCAACATTCTTAGATCACTTTCCCCCTATTCTTCCTTGGTTTCCAATGATGTAAGAGTATGTTTTCTTCCATTTTTCTCCAATGTGAAAGTCTTTGCTCCTCCATTATGGATTTCCTTCCTATGAAAATACCATGGTATTCCTAAGAGTAAGTGGCATAGATCCATGGGCATGATATCACACCACTCCTCATCTTCATAAATGCTTATTTGAAAATTAACTAGGCATTGTTGATCAACCAAGACATGGTGCCCTTTTTGCAACCATGACACATTGTAAGGGGAAGGGTGAGCTATCCTTTTTAACCCCAACTTGTCCACCATTTCAACTAAAACTAATTTATCAATGTTGCCACTATCTATTATGACTTTGCAACATTTTCCACCTAATTTACATATTGTTCTAAATAAAATTTTCCTTTGGACAAGTTCATCTTCTCTCTTGGTTGGCTTCAATAATTTTCTCTTCATCATAAGTTCTTCTCCTCTCTCAGATTCATTTGGTTAACTAATAGACCCTATAGATTCATTATCACCCTTTGCTACATGAACACTTGATGCCCCTATTCTCTTTAATCCTTCTGGACTATGTTGTGGGAATCTATAAAATTTATGGCCTAACTATCCAAAGCTAAAAAATGTGCCTTGGAAGCCTCTACCTTGATCTCTTCCATATCCACCCCTATGTTGGCTCTAGAATTGTTTTCGTCATTGATGTTAGTTTTAGGTGATTGGTTGTATAATGTTTGAACATTTTTCTTTTTACCTTGGGGTTCTTCTTGGAAAATATATGGTTACAAATCTTGTGTAACCTTGTCTAATATGTATGGTGACAAGGGGATTATGTATTCCTTCAAGGGTTTTTAAATTTTTTGTGTTTATTTATAAAATTCCAAAGGCGTCAATTAAGGTTATTTTAATTACTAACCTACCTAGCAAGTCACGGGTGCTTGAGGAAAGGGTTGAAGGTAGATTATATCATTGTTACTACTGGCAACTTCTAGGGTTATCAGTTCAGCAAGGTAATAGTGTATAATGTACAAAGCAAGGTTTATCAAGCATAATGAAAAGTTGATCTAGTTTGATGTATACAACAATGAACTTAGGGTTTGAATATTGGGAATGAACGACATGAGTTGAAGCATGGAAATCAACAAATCTTCAGTGATAGTTATGGATTCAATGGTGTAGTTGATATTTGTAAGTTTCTTTAAGTTGCAATCTAAAATTGACTAAGGTATGGCTATATTGAGTTTTATCAGGTTAATGATTGCTATTTATATGGATTGTTTAAGTTCAAAATTTGGTTAGACAGTAAACGAAAAAAACTTGAGATAACAAGAATCTTTTTTTTAGTTGTTTTGATTATATAATTATTATAATTATTATGTTTTGAATGTATAGGTTTCTCTTGAAACCCTAGTTCTATGGAAATGAGTTTTTGAAAATGTTGTATGTAGTTGGACTATAGATTGAGTATTTTTAAGAAAGGTTATACACAAAAAGATAGTGCAAAGATAAGTTAATATATTTTGTGTTTTCTAGGTTTCAAGTATAATGAAGCCTATAGGACACAAAATGTGTTAAGGTAAAAAAATGTCATGAGCATCAGTGAAACAAAGTGACCCTTTTTCCTTTACTCTTTATCTTGATTGTTGATCAATTTCAGTGAGACTTCATTATGCCAATGAGGTTGTTGCTAACTTGAAAAGCAAGTGAGGTTGTAGCAATATTAAACTAGCTAGTGAGGCTCTTTAATCAATGAGATTTTATCAAGCCAGTGAGGCAATCTTTTTCGAGTGGTTTTTTCTCCCTATGAAGGGTTTTCCACTCATAAATCACTATGTTATGGTGTTGTGGTTCTTATGGTTTTCATGGTTCAAGCATTTCAGTTCTATTGCTTCATTTATTCAAATTCCAACATTTGAGATTTCATGTTGTTCAAGCATCTACTTTTGGTTATCACATTTGAATGCATTTGAGATATTGACCAAGAGTATGGCCATTATTTGCTTTCTCTGGTGCCATATGAGGATTCTGATGAGGGAGGAGTATCTGCTCCTTAGTTTCAATGTGAACATAGAGTGGGTAGACATACTTTGATGTTAAAGAATTAGAGGAGCATCCTGACCCTATTTTTGTTTTTGATGACACCATTGCCACTGCAATAAACTTTTCCTCTTCAACATGTATATCATTTTTTGTCTTTGGTACTGATGTGGAAATATTTTTGGCTAGTGTGAAGGAGATGTGTTGGACTTCATGTCATCGATGGAAAATATGCCTTATTTGATTAGTATATGAGGTTTTTCCTTGGGTATTGATGGATAATCTTCCTTGATCAATGTGCACAAGGGATTTTGGCACTGCTACAACAATGAATGATGCCTTTTGGAAGGTTAGCTAGTCTGTTTCAGTCAACTACATGGAGTTTTGTCTTTTTCTTTCTCCTACTCTGAAATGATTAAATGTAACTATCTAGGTGGTATCTACACCTAAAATGAAATGTAATTGAAATAGTAATTCATCCTAAATCTTGTTCCTCCCATTCTACTATAAATGGGATATCAAGGCCAATTATTGAGAGTTTGATTTTTGGGTGTCAAAATGGTCTAAGTGGGAAAACTAAGCTCATTTGAGATCATATTGTAAATTCATGCACATATTAATAGGTTAGTAAGGAGTCTATGGTATGAGTTGTTTTGTAATGATCTCAAAGAGTTTTACAGTAGCAGCAATTTATAAATGAAAATGCTAGTTTGAAAGCACATTCTCTCATATGTAATTTTCTTCCAGATTATAAATGAAATGGTTAATGATCTTTTTATTTGTCTTGAATTTTTTTAATTGACTGAGTGATTTTATTTTTTCTTCAATTCAAAGAATTGATTAATTGCTAAAATATGGCCATAGATTTGTAAGGAAAGAGCATAGGATTGATAAGTAGTTGTGTTTTAGGCACAGTAAGCTGAATACTGTAATGTTGTACATCAACAGTCCATTAATTACTAATTCAAATTACTAAGGTATTACTAGTTATTATGAATATGACTCCATTATCCCAAGACAAGGCACTAGTCTTTTCATCTGGTTATCTTGACGATAAATAAGTTAGTCATTCAGTTGACCTAAAGCTTGAAATGAGAATGAAAACTATCTAAAAAACCTTCAATTACACTATACCAATCTGAAGTACCATCTTATTCCTTGCAATATATATTAGTTTGTTTAAAGGTCAGCCAAATCTTTAATGAATGTTATCTATTTTCACTTTATAGGAATTTATCTGTGTGTAGGAATGTTCTTGGTCAAATGAATATCAAATGAACATAACAAGTATTACCCTCCTGGGTTTCACTCAACCCGAAGAGTAGAAGTAAGAGCCTCAGAATCCTTGCTTGTATGTTGTCCAATCCTTACCCTTCCTAATTATTGGGTTATGGAAAATTTATGGGTAAGTGGTAAGATCAAGTTTGGTTCTAAAAAATAACCAATAGATAGTATTTAATGAAGAAGATTGTGAAGTTGATTTTGAAGAACTTGTTTTAGCACTAAAAGATCTGAATGCAACAAGAAAAGAAAATGGAGAATTCAAGACAAAAATAAAAGAATCAAAAGAGAGAATCATCAATTTCAAAGTTCATGTTGAAGAAGGTAAGAGGGTTATAGAATATTTAAATACTAATCTTAATGATAAATCAATTGAATGCTCCAAGCTTGAAGAAGAAATTTTCTCCCTAAGGAAAAATTTGAAGAAAGTAAAGGACCAGATAGAAAAATTCCCGAAACTAAAGAAAACAACTAGTATCCTTGGTGAGACAATTAGTTTTCAAAGACCTCTAAAGAATGAGGGTGGTCTTGGATTTGAAGTCTTAGAACTCAAAGATAGATATCATTGAAATAAAAAAAGACAAGGCCTATGCTAAAGAATCTAAGAATAAAGATGAAAAGTAGGAAATGGATTATGAGTTCATAAAGTTAACAATTAGAAGAATGGCTTCAAAATATCTCCACCTAGAAAATTTGCTACTCCTAGGTTCTCTCAATCCTTCCATGGCTACTCTTATTCTTGTAATAAGTTTTCTTATAAGGCTATGAATTTTATAACTAAGTTAATAAGAAATGATTATATGAGTAGGAACTCATTTATGCCTCCATAACATAATTCTATGATCTCTCAATCCTTCTATGGTTACTTCTATGCATGCAATAAGTCTGGTCACAAGGTTGTTGACTATAGATCTAAAGGAAGGAGAAGTTTTTTTGATTTAGAACATAATGTTGTCTACAAAAATGAAATAAGATTGGTCACAAAGAAAGATTCTACAAATGAGGTTCTATGAAACAATATGTTCATCATAAAAAGATAGAGGAAAAGAAGGAAGCTATGAAATTTTGGAGAAACAAACAAGGGAAAGGTAATTAGATGAAGGATGAAACTATGCTTGTGCATATGTACAAAACCTCAGGATAGATTAACATAGTGCAATGAATCAAGGGGGTTACCATCCAAAAATATTTTAGCTCCATAAAAAATATAAAATATTGAGTATCATAGTATACAAGTTGATTTGTACTAGTTTCTTTGAAGCATATGATTGTGGAGTAAGTTAGAACTTGTAGCTAAAATTTCTTGAGTAAAAACATGATATGCAAAGGATTGTGGAATGTATTTGATTATCTGTGAAGACATAGATCACTTCAATAATTTTTCACCTAACAAGGACATGGTGCATTAATTGTGAAAAGTTAGAGAAAATGAAAATTACTTATGCTTCATTTGCATAATCTAAGCTTATTCAAAATCAAATCACTTGCATTTAAAGCTAAGAAGAGAAGGAATTCAAATATATTGGCAATTTGAGGAGAATTGTGCTAAAAGAAAAACCCTAACATTGAACAAAGTTATTCTTCAAGTTTAGTAATAAAATCCTATGTTTTCAAGTAATTATTATGGACACTCCCCAATTGGTTGATATTATTGAGAAACCAAGGCCATGGGGGTTGATAAGGATGGAGCCTTTTCAATTATTCTAGTAGATGTGCTATATAAAGAGGATGTAAGGATATACATTCGCTCCACTATGAATGAGATCATCTATGTAATGTTTGAAGAACTCAAAGGTAAACTCCTAGATGACAATTACCAATATAAACCTGAGTGAAACATAGAAAAATAAGGTTCTTACCCCCAAAATGATGGTAAAGGAGGATGAATGGACCTATTTATCTAATTTCAATAAGGAAATGAGATCCAAACAATGAGATGACTAACAACCAAAAGGTGAGTCAAATCAAGGTATGAATCTACAAATTTCCTTTTTATGCAAGGAAGAGGAAATGAGTCAAATAACACTTTGGGGAGAAGGATTAAGACCATAAAATAAACTCCAAAATGAAAACTATAAAGTTCAAATGAAAGACTGTACTCAAAACTAATTGAGCCAACAATTAATAGGAAGATTTAAAAAAGGGAAAATGATGTGTACAAATCACCAAAAGTGTCCTTTTGAAGCTCACTGAGGACTGATTTTCCATATGGTGAATGGATCCTAGTTAGGGCTCTATAAAAATTATTTATGGGTTCTCTACTCCTATGTTTACACTCCTCGATTCCTGAGTTTCACAACCGGACAACTAGAAACAAATATTTTACAAGAGTTTTCGTCATATGATATCTTTCCTTGCAACTTTGACAACTTTGTGACTTTCTTCAATTTTTCTCTTTAAAGGATCTTCCACCTTAAACCTACAAACATAAACACAAGAGGAAAAAATGTTATTTTTGGTAATGGGGGCTTTGCCTCGGTAAAACCCTATTTGAGTATTTAAACTTTGAAATGAAATCAAATAGCTTGAAGGAAATTATGAATGAATAATGAAATGTGACAACTCACAAAACCCTTGATTAAACCTTGGAATGAAAACTTACAACTAGCATGAATTCCTTAATGGATGTGAATCTTTATCATGAATCTTGATATGAGACAATGCCTTTGAATGCTTGTATGGATCTTGAACACTACATCAACATATTAGCTCAAACAACATGCATGGATTTGACATGATAATGGATTTTGATTGCTCCAATAATTCTCAATAAATCTTCTCTTGAATTCCTTGAAAATGATCTTTAAATGTTGTTGATAATTCTCACTTGAATATCCTTAGCTTTGCTTGAAATCTTCTAGATGAAACATAGCGAAATGACCTCTTATTTATACATATTTTAACATGTTAATTCTTGAAATTTCAATAAAAAATTCAAATATGTGAATATTCATTTGAAACCATTGAAATACTACCAAAAACATATTTAAAATTTAGGTCCTGGGTCTAAGTGAGGACCCATTCACCCTTGGGAAAATGGGTCCTAGGTCACTTAAGTAGAACACACATTCTTCAATGTTAAATGGTATATTATAACATTTATTAATTTCTGATTTTCCTCTTTAGAAATTGCAATTAATTAGGCTTGAATTTGAATTAAAGGGGCCAATGGAGGAATAATCAACCTCAATTAATTAATAAATCCCTAGGTAAGTGTGCAAGTGTAAAGGGGGTACACTTTACAACACCAAAATAAGGCACAATTAAGTCAACTTTAATAAATAAGGTCCTAAAATTAATGTGAATATGTAGAATACATATTGAAACACTAAATTAAGACATAAATAAGTCCTTTTATTATTAATATTTCCCAAATTAAGTGTGAAAAGGGATACATTTTCCTACACTACACTAAGTATGCAAATGTGGAGGCTAAACAACTAAATGTATGGAAGGAGTACCATAACTTCTACCATGAACATGAATGGGTAAGGTATGTCTTGAGTAGAATTCATGATGAGTTTATATACATTCACAAATCTTATCTAGGATCATGAAGGAATCAATTAGGGTTGTTACTAGTTTATGCTCTATCAAACTAGTTACCATAATTATGGCCATACAAAATGACAGGGTTATAAAATTGGCTAGAGAAAAGTTTGATAAAAGGACCTTGAGTATTAATGAAATAATAGATCTAGGGGTCTGATATGGATTTATAGGAATTTATTACAAGGATTCTTATACAACTAGAGATAGATCTTCCATTGGTACCATAGTTCACACTACTTACTAGATGGTGAAGGAGGGAAAATAATTTAACCGCTATGAGGTCATGAGAGGGCATCTATTAGATAATTGTAAGAGAACAAAGGAAACTAGCTCCAACTTTAGATATGCTACTCTCATAATTTTCCTTCTATTTTACTTCTTGAATGAATTTCCTAGTTGTAAGGGTAAGCTCTAGCACCAACACATTCCTATTGTTGCATAAATCAAGAATCAAATGAGCAGTTTTGCTAATAAAAATATCTACAACATAGTATACTAGAGGTTATTCAAAACCCTTGAAACTAAAATGAAAACTAGAGATAGAATCCATTATAGCATTGTACTAAGGTACAAAATATAAATTACTTTTTTCATTGATAAATACTACATCTACATGGAAGTTATAGAGCCAATTATAGCTTGGATTCTGAAACTTCATTATGAGGTCTCAACAGAGGAGATAAAAACCTATGTTAACATTCTTCTTAGCAATCCAAAGGACAAGACTATAGAATTTTTTTGAACCTATGATGGGATAATGAATAAGATACATAAAATAATTATGAATGAATATCTCAACAAAAATAGAGATGAATTGCATAAGAAATGGGGTATTCCACCAAAGTTCACATCTAAAGCCCCTATAAAGGATCCTCAACCTAATATACCAACTACTCAATGACCTAAAAGGACTAGTAGGTTTGTATTTACTATTGTAATTACTCCACAACTGTCCATATCTACATTACCTCTAGAGGAAGAAGAGTTGCTTCTAAAACACTAGAAAAGATGAAGACTTCTTAGAAGATGCATGCTACGTCAAAATATAATTCCAAGTGGAAAAATACTTATACTATGGATCTTGAAGAGGAAGGAGAGGAAGGAACCTCCAAACTAAAGAGAAAAGAGAGCAAGAAAAAAAAACTTCTCCAGTGACACTCCCTGTGATCCTTTCTAATTAGAGGTAATATTCAATGGGATTGTAGGTTATGACAAGCTATAGAAAATAATTGAGCTTTATTCAAATGTGCCTCTTATGGATCAAAAGAATATTGCGAAGGAAACAGTTATTCCCATGATCAAATACAATGTGCCTCTTAGTGACATCACTAAAAATGGTCTAGAAACTCTCAGTCAAGCTCTGAAGTAGAAAATAGAGTAATACATATAAATAGATAAAGAACCAAGGAAAAAAGATCTTTATAGAGTTAGAACCTTGGTATCTCAAGACGACAAACAAAAACTATCTCAAAATCCTACTTTGGAATTAAGGGAAAAGTATAGGGAAGATACACTTATGAGCATGGAAAAGGAGGATAGAGATAAAACATAAAAGGAAACCTAGGAAGTGACAAATAAAATTATTGAATAAGTGAAAGAAGTTAAAAATACATAATAACCACATGTCTCCTCCCCACTCTCTATAATATCCCTCGCTCATCGCTAATCATCATATCTCATAGGAGGAGGTAGAAGAGAAAGTTGCACAAGATAAACCAAATGCTTTTCTTATTCATGATGTTATGCAAAATAGTTGTCCACAAGATAATACTGATTAGCAAGATCAAAATATGGAGCAAGATACACCTATTTTTTAAGAGAGTGCACAAGAAAATAAAAGGGCATCTTCATCCACCTCTCTTATTGACTCCATCAAGGAGTTTCTAGCACAAAATGCAACTTGGTGACATATTTCACTCCTCCACAAGGGAAGATATATTATAGTATCAAGTAGAAGGTATTAAAATCTTTCTAGAGACAATCAAGGCAATGGAAATGGAAATACCTAATACAAATAAGTATACATCTTTACCATTCTCTCAACAATTAAAACAATTGAAGCATTCTTTCAAAGAACATTCTTCATATCTTAAGAAGAAATATGAGATGAAAATTAAAAAAAAAATATTGTCTAAAGACTTTGAAAAATGTGCAAAGGAACATGAAAAAATAAAATTAATCATAAAAGACATTAAAAATGTATGGAGGAAGCAAATTTATTATACCTTTTATGCTTATAGTGGCTTGCAATCATAAAGAATATCAAGTATAAAATGAATTCAATAGAATTGTGTATCAGAAATGTGGCTGCCACATATGATCTTGTGCAGAAGAATGATGGTGCCATAAGGGAACAAGTAGAGAGATTTTATTTCTAGATATAAAAAGTACAAGATCAAAGGGAGAAGATCAAAGTTTAGGTAAAACACTTGTGGGAGGCACTGAGCTTGAGGTTGGCCTCACTAACTGAGGTTCTAGCTAATGAAAATTGTCTTGCATAGAAGAATCATGCACCATAATCTTTGGAAGAAGCAAGAAACATTTATTGGCAATTGGTAAGTCAATTCTAGATCTTTACCTTTGTAAATAAGTAGTGAGATAGCACCTTGACTCAACTAAAGTTAATTTATAATTATATACTTGAACCTTCTAGTCCAAAATTGGTATGTCTTAGTGCAAGACACAATTTGTGACAATATTTTTGAAGAAAATGTAGAATGCCAAAGATATAATTTTGATGAAGTGTGGAATTTTTCATAAACTAGTCACCACAACAATGTATATGGTGAGAGAGCTTAAGAACATTGCAATTTTTCTATAGTCATATTCATTTGGCAATAGATGGTGCTATCTCGTAGGGGTTTTTATAGATTTTGATATGTATAGATGTAGGACACTTACCTTGGCTCTTGATGTCAAAGGGGGAGAGAAAATAAAACATCTTGTAAGTGTTTCCATCAATTACCAATGGGGAGATTGTTGCAAATTTATTTTTGGTATGTTGTCATTGATTTCAACTTATGTTATCTTTATTAAAGATTTGAATTGAAGAGGTTTGCATAGTTGCACCTTTTCTTTTGAAGTTCATGAATTTATGTCACTTTTCAATATGATTTTTTTGGTGAACCATTATGTATGTTTCTTGATGAAAGAATTCAAATGGGGTATGAAGAAAATTATACAAGTTTTGAAAATGTCAAAGGCACAAATAATTGCACTATAGTAGCTCAGCTAAAGTCTTCATATTTCTCCATGGATGAAGTTGTAACCATGTGGTTGGAGGATAGTTCAATAAGGTTATGAGGTATGTATGTTCCATGTTTTAGTGTATAAGCATTACCAAAAAGATTTCTAGAGTTAACAAAATAAGAACAAGTCAAGTTTCTTGTGAGCAGTTTCTTAAGGTAGGAAAAAAAAATTTCTTATTTTACCACATCATCTTATTTGAGATTTTGGTAAAAATTTGAATTTATATTCATGAAGATAGAGTTCCTAATTAGTTCAAGTTTCATATGATTTGGCTCGCCATTGTTGAGTCTATATGGTGTTCTAGTAATGGGAAGTTTGGTCTATTGGTGATCTAATGATTTGTGCTAGTAGGTAATTGCATAAAATTGAGAAAAGAATTTATGAGAAGCGTAATTAAGGACCATCTAGGGTTCTTTGTGAGAACTGTAAGATGAAATTTGATATTCTCTTATACTATAATATACTTGGAATTGATATTTTGGGTATCAAGTTTTTGCACTAGCAGAAAATTATCTAAAATGACAAAAGGAGCATAGAGAAATGTTTTACAAGGCATATAATAATCATGGAATGATGTACACAATATTGTTTGATCTCTTTGATACTTCCTTTGTTCATAAGTTTATGCATGAAAGGTTATATGTTTTTCAAGTCAACTTGACATGTTGAGATGCTTACGCTAGGTGTTTGAAAATGAGTTATATGGAAATATTGGTCCTAACTATCTCTTGGGTTGAACCGTAGGTGATTTCATATTTCCATAGATTTTTTTAGGGCCAACATATAGGGCTACTACATGTATCATATTATATTCTTCATCTTGGCCAACAAACGAGAAGCTTTAAAATCTTCTAGAGGATATAAATGAAGGATGAAGATAATTCAAAGGTAATGTGAGCATATGGTGCATGTATAGAATGTTAATAAGTCAATATGAAACCCATAGAAACTATTTTTATAATGTATTTTGGAGAAGATTAGTTCAACATTGATGTTACTATTGAGATAATGTGTTAAGTATGATGAAATGAGAAAGTTATTTTGGTGTTGCAGAGATTGATGAAGTAATTATGTAGAAGTAAGATGATATTACAAAGCTTGAAAAAAATAGCAAAAAGTTGAAGTAATTTTCTTTTATGAAGGAAGTATTAGAATCAAATTAGTATCCTTGTACAGAGGTTGTAGAACCTCATCTTTGTAAATTTTGTTCTTGAGCAAGTTGTATCTTCCCTTGGGTTGTAGCCCATAAAACTTGTTAAAATTCCTATTTTCATTAGTGAGGTTTGATTTAGATAGTAGATCAAAGTAGCTTGCTCACTCTGGTTTTTTCCTTGTTGTTTTTTCGACATAAATCTAGTGTTATGGTTGTGTGATTATGTGTTCACCTACTTATTGTCTTTAAAATGTTTTCATTTGATTAATTTCTATTGCTAGTGGAGAATTAGATTAATTAGTGATTCACCCCCAACCTTTGAGCACTTTTGTGTGTTCAACATGTGTATTTACACATTTATGTATGTAATTATGTATTTATGTATGTATTTATGTATACATATGTATAAAGATAGGCCAGGTAATATTGTATACATAATTTTACTTTATTTAATTTGTGAGTAATATTGTATATAGGTAAGCTTGGTTCTTTTTAGATGTAAAATAGAAGGTGATGATGTAAAAAATAAATAAATAAATTTCTTCCCACAAAGCCGAATATTATCACTAGGAAGTGGGCACATGCTAATTAATTCCTTTTTTTGTCTTAGTATAAAATAAGGAATATCCTTGAGATTATGGGAGGGGCTAGGGATATCCTAGGTACATTACCAATTTTATAGTTATCACACATTGTGATGAATAATAAAGCATATTATATTTTACATGTTATAATTATGGATGATACTAACATGGCTATCTTTAAAAAAATGTTAAAAATGTCACCACGTATCATTCTCAAGATCTATTACAATAAAATGAAAAAATCAATAAAGAATAGGTATATAGATAATAAAAAACTTGAATTTCCTTCATATAGATTTTTCTAAAATAATGTATCTTATTTATTATGATACATATATTCATAGACATGTAAATAATTAAAAAGATAATATTGGAGTTGATGATTGAACCCCATAGCTGCCATAAATCACCTATAACCAAAATTCCTATCACATCCAAAGAGAAAAAATTCATTGATATGCTCATGTAACCTTGAGAAGAGATGATCAAGAAAATAAATTTAGTGTGTAATCAATTAATCCAAATTCATTCTTATGATAAATGAGAATCCATATAAGTGGAAAAAGAAAAACCTAGACAAGGGTTTGATTAGATTGAGACATATCTCATCATCTCATGTAATGAGACAACTTAACCTATAAATAGGCCAATATAATAATAAAAAACACTACTAAATCTAGTTTAAGTCAATAGAGCAATAAGCGACCTAATAATTGATTAGTGATTAATTAATTATTCAGCGATGTACTAATTACTCAAACCACCCCCTTAAAATCAGCATATAGAGTAGCTTAAAGACCTTGATGAAGAATGTAATGTTTAATATATGGATGGGTCCTAGATATAATACCTAATGAGTTAGAAACATACAGGAAAATGAAATATCTCATAACTAGAGAAAGGGGAAAATCACATTTGAAAAAAAACCTCTCTAAAAGAGAGAAAATGAAATAACTTTACTAGTAAAAGATAAATGGGAGGACTCAATGTGGTCCCCCAAGGATTGATCCCATCACACAAGTACAATAGATCTCCCCCTAGTAGGGGAAGAAAATAAGGATCTAAATCCTCCCCATAACGAAAGTGTTCATGCCCTAATAACAAATGCCAAAATAGATAGCATGGTCTATTATTTGCAAACTTTATCCTGTTAAGAAGTAATAGATTCATTGGTGATTGGATAAAGGTAATTTAAAAATATGAAATAATTTGACATGTGAATCTAAATGATGTGTGCCTATAAAAAGTTCTCAAGTTTTCACATGTTGTAAAAATAAGATTTCAATCCAAAAACTATTGAATATTGATGTAGAACAAGACCTAAGGATGGTGAAAATGATGGGTCAATAATGATTGCATAGATATCAAAAAAGAGGATATGAATTTCCTCAAATTAATCTTCCAAATTCATAATTTGAGACTCTATGAACAAGGATAATATGTCAACAAGATAAAAATCCCAAGTATTTGTGTCTAAAAGAATATGAATACCCCACTACATTTAAACCAATAGGGGTGAATAATGTGGTGGTGCCATGTTGATCAATAATAACAAAATATGGTGATATAGACTTGATTTGATGAGTGGTAACATGAAGATAAATCTATGAACCATCAAAACATGTAATACCTATGATATACTAAAGCTCCTCTAAAGTATCATCATCAAATGGTATGGAATCTCCATCTATGAGAGGGATAACACAATCCATAGTGAGATCCTCTAGGTATAAATAGATATGAGGGTCTCCATGGATTTCCAAAATTTGATTCCAATGTGTGTGGGAAAAATCAATATTTGATACAACACGCATAGTGTCAACATCAACAATAGAACAAATCATTTTGACAACATAATCATTAATAATACCCCATGCTAAATAACTCCTTGGCATGTCTAGTGTATGTATGACTCCATACAGATAAGGAAAAAAATAAGACCACCTAAGAAATTTCAAGATGTCATTTCACCAAGACACATAGTTGTCTTTTTTAGGATGACCATGGAAGTATGAATATAAAAACAAATGTTACTTCCTCAAATGATAAAGTAAGAAACTTTAGAATAACCTCAATATATAAAGTAAATCAAATAAAGTCATCTTCTGTAAATAGATCCTTTCCAGGTTCCAAGATTTCCATGCAATTTATAAAATATTAAATCACAAAAACCTAAATAAAATTACCTATAGAACATTCTGGAAAAAGTGCATAAATGGATATGAAGAACTCTAAAATACCTTTTGAATGCTACTAGAATCATAAAAATTGAAGATACAAGAAAAATTTATAAGATCCAAAAAGAAAATGAAAATCTAAATTTCATTGAGGGTAAAATAAACCAACACAAAAATATAATGATGAGACCGAGACCACTAGAAAGTGATCAGAACCAACTTTATAACAATATCTTGTTTTCCTAATTTTGACCCCATATGCCCAAGTTATGCCAAAAAAATTAAAAAAGGACCCTTTAGGAAAACTAGGTCTTGGAGGGGGGATAAGTGGTCATATATCCATCTATATAGATGATGCCAACATGATATCAACTCAAAATACCCGATGAATATTTTCACTTTGTCAAAAAATTCAACCACACAAAAAATTATTGGTCGAATATGCTAATTCTTTCTGAAATATGCATTGGATATGGCTAGAATATAATTTGGTTGGTCATATTAGACCAAAAATTTTCATGATTACCGATTCTCTAATCGTGGTAGCAATAGCTTCACTAGGTTTATTGAAGTCAATCATCTATTTTATGCACCAACGATCAACAATTTAGAGGCCATTGATGAGAAATTTCCTTGTATACATGTTGGGTATTCCAAGTGAGTTGCAACTAGTAGGTAGGTACCTGGCCTACCTAGTAGTGCATTAAATGTCTAACTTTCTATTGTTTAAATTTTTTAATTTTCTAGAAATTATTAAGAAAACCAAAATTTTGAAACTTGTACCTCTGAATCTATTGAAAATTTGAGGCAACATGGGTGATATGTATCCATATAACCATATGTGCTTTTGTACATAGGTTGTTGCTACTCTTTAAATATTCTTCCACTTCTCCAAATTTGATAAAAAAAAATAGGTGATCCTTACATTTTTTATCATTCTGGACTCAACGATGGTGTTTGTTTCACCCTAGAATGAGCTTTTCATTTCCTCAAGGGAGGATCTCTTAGAATTCAGATAGGAAGTCATAGATGTGATGATTTGATACCATGTTGGAGTTGGTGATTGAACCTCATAGCTCCTCAAAATCACCTGCAACCAAAACACCTATCACATCTAAAGAGAAAAGGTAATTGATATTGTCATGCAACCTTGAAAAGAAATGTTCTATAAAAGTAACTCATTGTACAATGAACTAATCTAAATGTATCATTACAGTTAATGAAAGTCCTTATAAAAGGATAAAGAAAACCTTAGATGAGGGTTTAATTTTATTGAGATATGCATCATCATCTCATGCACACAACTTAACATATAAATAACCCAATCTAATAATTAAAACTCTCCTAAGATTAGCTTATGTGAATAAAGTAATAAGGGACCTAATAATTAGCGATTCCTAATTACTCCAATAGATAACATATTAAAATTATTAATTTTACAATTTATTTAAAATGTGTTTATTTTGCACATACCTTTTTCGTAGTAATAAACCTTGCTTAGGTTTTCAAAAGTTTAAATATAAATTATTTATTTATTTTTTACTTTTGTTTCAAGAATAATTATATTTTTATAGAAATATTTTCTCAAAACCTATTTGATTTTAAATGTTATTTATTTTACTTATAATTAGGGAATTGTTTTTCCAAAAGAATGAAAGTATCAAATAACAATAAAATAAATTGTTTAATAAATAGAAAAAATAAAATGAAAAACAACTTAAACACAATAATATTAGTATACTTTGTTCTACTTAATAATTATTTATATTATATTCTATTAATATATTTTTGCTTAATTTCCTTTTAATTGAACGAGAAATCGCTAATATAAAAAAAAAATTAGTACACTGTTCTCATTATACTCCATTAATTATTGCTATAAATTATAATCAATTCAAAAATATTGAAATAAAAATAAAAATTATCAATTTTCTAAACAACTCTATAATATTTAACAATGACTAAAATTACATTATGACAATGATCTTACATTATTAATGACACATATAATGATATTAAAAAATATTTATTTGAAAATATATGAAATATTAAATTAATTAACAAATCTTATTAGAAAATTTAAAAAAATATATATCATTTAAAATTGTTGATATGTGACACAGGAGCATCATGACACAATTATGCCTCAATGTGAAAATTTTGAAATTTGATGTCTCAACCTTGTAACAAGGTCTTGGAGGAAATTGTCATATGTTTAGAGGTTAATATTTAATGTTTTGTATCAAATTGGAAAGAATGTAAAAGTTGTCAACTCAAATATGTAAAAGTGCAAAAAATTGTAAAGTTGCAAAAAGCAACATATGGAAGGTGAAGGGTCATTTTAGTTTTAGGAATTTCACAATAATTAGAAGGTCATGAGTTAGGTTATAGTGCCTATAAAAAGGCCATTGTACATTTGGTTGAGTGTGGGTGATTGAAAATTTGATATGGAATAATGATAAGCACTACTTTTTGTTATTTTCTTATGAATTTTGTAGCTTTCTTACAATGTATAGCCCTGCACAGGTAGGAAGACATGTGTGGATGTTTGTAAGTGGTGGTATATTCAATCACCTTCCAATTCCTTTTTTTCATGCATTTGGTTGACTTTTGACTTAGATATTGTATTTTTTCTTAAAAATGGAAAAACCCCCTGTTAGGGTAAACAGTGGCTTAAAAATTTGTGTTTCTCCCATTTCTTCTAGTGGAAACTCTTAACTTTTGGTGAAATCACATCATTTTGTATATGCTTACATGATCTAAATTTTTTTAGGTTAGAGGGATGAGATTTATGTGTGGAAAATTAAAGTCTAAGACTATAAGACTTTGTTCATACTGGTAAAACAGAGTTTGAGAAGCCTAAGATCTAGGGTTTGGTAAAGTACATATGGGAATGCAGTTTTGAGGATATAATGGGCATAAGTAGGTCCAAATAAAGGTGCTCCAAGTGTTGGTTCAGTAAAATCAAGTTTGGAGGCAAGCAAACCAATAAGCCTAGGTCTGTTAATTATTATAAAGGACTAATAAAACTATAATTCAGAGATGTACATAAAGAGCTTTGTTAATGGGTTATGATTATTTCAAGAGTGGTAATGATTTAAAATGGCGTGTTTTAATTGATTTCTTAATAGATCATTCGTAGAGGGAAATTATTTGAATCTATTTAATAAACTATCTTGTTTGGACAAAGAGGTCTTAATCATGTTTTGGAGTCTGAAATAAAGGTTAAGTATGAGGGTTTGTAAAAATATCATGAATATAGTTTGGAGAATGGTTTTACATTGTTGTGTGGATATACTTAAACTTGTAGAATCCTTTGGTAAAGAGAAATAGTATTGAGGAGTTGGAATTGCTTGTTTGTGTGGCTCAATAGGCCTAATTGTGGATTTGGGCAGTCATACTTTTGAAAGCCTTTTATGTTAAGTTGTTTATATTAAAGAAAGGCTCAGTTATTTTGATATTTTCTAATGTTTTTGGAAGATTCAACAAGAGGTTTTTGCTTCGATCTCAAATGGGTGACTTAAAATCAAGAGTTTTGTGAAAGGTGGATGAGTCCTAGTTGAAAGGATAGTCAAAGTTTGTTTGAGATTTTCTCAAGGTGATTGTTTATTCCTCTAGCATTGCATCAATATGTCAACATGATATGAACAAAAAATACTGCTCTAGATATAATGAGCAGTCACATGCACATACATGCAACAATCAGCTGATAGGGTGCACCACAAATGGCTATTGAATGGGTAGTAAGTAGTAGATTTTTTTTTTGAGCACAATGGGAGGTATAAATAACCAGTAATATTTATAATTTTCTGATTAGTGTGAGGAAGGGAGAGTGTGTTAATAAGGAAATATGAAATAACATGAGTTAGTTCATAGTAGGAGGCAGATCTTTTGAATTTGGACATTACATAGAATTTAATGTTAAATTTGAATAGCCTAACTTGAACATATTATAAATCAGATAATTTTGACACAAATATTATTTTATATATATTCATTTAATATGAGCATTGTAAAGCATTATAAACCTGATGTTATAGTCCACTTTTCCATTCTTATAATACATGAAATTAAGAACTATTTGCATAAAAATGGGAAAATTGTCTTTGTGTTTTGAATTGGAAATTTATCAATTGAAACTGGGTTATGAAATTATAGAATAAAACTATACGTGATATCAATTAAACAAATGTTATTATTTGCAATCTATCCATTAATTTTAATTTGAGGTAATTAATCGTCAATAACTTTTTTTTTGTTAATATGTAATATTTAATAATTTTAGCTATGAAAATAGTTTTTTCCTTATAAAAAGAGAATTGAAAAATTAAATTAAATTTTAATTTTAATAACGAATTTCTTAAATAATAATAATCTGTTCAAAATTTCAGGCACAATACAATTTTAGCTTTGTCTTAGTTTTATGTTTACTAGACCTAGATGAACATCTATATTTGATGTTTTTGTGTAGTTTAATCAATGAATTGATTGAATATTATTCAATTATCTTAAGATACATATCCATACAAATACATGGCAGACTTAAAGTTGTGGATTAAACAATTTCTAGGAAAAGTATGGAACATTAAAGGATTCTCCTTTTTTAAAGACTTATTAGTCATGTCTTTTATTACTAACATTGAATAAAAAAGTATTCTTTAAAAAAAACATTTTTTATTTGAATATTAGTTATAATGGTCATCACAAATGACTTTTTCAAAAAAGAAAGATGGTATATGTAGTATCTACTACATAATTTTGGGAATAAAACCATTTTTGTGCTTGTGATTTATGGGTTAGAAGAAGAATGAGATGAAATGATACGCATATTTTGAATTGTTGGAATAATTGAATTAGAAGGTATGCCTTGTTTCGAGGCAACATGAGAGACATATTTTTGCTTCCCTACAAATTGCTATGACATGGAAAACATGTTATTATAGAGTATGTTTGTTGAAGCTAAATTTATACAAGGATTTGTATACACATGTATCTATGTAACAACAAATATATGGCATTAAAAGTAAAACCACAAAACCCAAGCTCATTTTCCTCCCTAAGATATTGGCATCATGAAGCCCCATTGACTCTAGCCAAACCCCTAATCAAGAAAAGGATGGAATGCCCATGAGAAATTTTGTGGATTTTTATCATACATTACACAGTAAAAAACTTGGGGAAAATCCGATGTTTTCATATATAATATCTGATATTTTTGTGTTTTGTTTGATGTGGCAACTTAAAGGGAAAAAGGTGTCCTAGTTTTCAAATCATTTTGCATGCTTAAACCTAGTTCTTGCAAATGAAATACAAGGGTATGTTAGTGCACAAGCAAGCAAAATAAAAAAAGAATGATTAAAAGTAAGTATATGGGTAAAATTAATATATACAATGTGAAGCTAAAAATAATCAATAATTTTTACAATTAGTTAACCATATATGTCTATTGATAGTGGGAAAGTTTTGTACTTGCATACACTATTGATCATGTTTAACAAGGGCCAACTACATTGGATTGAGTTGTAGGAGCATGAAAGAATTTGAAATAGATAGTGTATGTAATACACTAATTTTGTTGAATGCCTATTATATTTGTGCAACAATATAAATGAAATAATATACATATACAATAAAAGAGGTTAGCACTATCTATTGTAAATGGAAAGATATAAAATGGAACATTTTGAATACATGGCATCTTGGTAAAGAATTGTCTATTGTAAATGGTTTAGTTGAATGGAGAAACATACACCATTATCATGTGCTTTTGGGCATAAACAATGTGATGCAATCAAAAAATTGTTTGTCCTCTCAAAAGCACATGAAAGTGGTGTTCGGTTGCCATCCATAATCATGTAAACCCACACTCATTCTCCTCCCTACCATATTGTCATCATGAATCCTCGTGGGCTCTAGCCAAACCCCCGAGCAATAAAAGCAGGTAAAGTCCATGGAAAATATCATGGACTCTTATCATATACCACACAATAATACACTCGGTGAAGGGAAGATGTTTTGAAACAAGTTCTGTAATATTTTATTGTGTTTTTTTTGTTTGAAAAGTTGACAAAAAAAGATATCCTAGTAAAGAATCAGCATAATGGGGTTTAAAGACAACTATAAAAAGATGGATAGATGGAATATATAGAACAATGTGCAATAAGTATAAAGATCAATCTAACCTCACAATGTGAGTTTAAATCTAGCTATATTAAAAATACAACTGCAATCTATGGAAGAATATAGTAAAAATGGTCATCGAATTAATAGGCCAATTTTTACATAGACTACATATTGATACATAATGCACATTTTGCTTTGGGGGACTGGGGAAAAAGAATATCATAAAAGATATTGATACAAAACAAGAAATCTATGTAATAGTTGACTTCTCAATTCAAAATTCAAACTACTAGATAAAATAGAGAAATTGTAAGAGAAATATTAGGAAAACACTTTAAGAATTAGAGATAAGTGACAAATGATCAAAACCCACATAAAACATATTGATACAAGATAAGCAGTCTATGTAAGAGTTAGCTTTTCTAATCAAAATTTCTCACATGGGAAAACACTTTCCTTCTGCTTCTATGTATCAAGGTAACCAATTGTACCACTACCAACATATGTAGGTAGAAAGCTCTGCGACTATCATAAGCAACCCCGAGTAGTTTATTCTATGGATCTTGAAACAGATGAGGGAAAAATAATATCTTGAAACATATTGATATAAGATTCAAACTACATTGTTTGGTAGTATATATTGAAGACAAATAGAGGAATTATATAATAGGTATTAGAATAACACTTGTTTGGTACTAAATATTATACGCTAAAAGAAAAATTGTATTAAGTTCCCTGAAACATAGACAAATACATATGCACATATATAAACATATTCAATTCCCTGATTGATATATAAAAATATACATATAGGAAGATATACATATCCATATATGTAGATGAAGAGCACTGTGGCTCATTTGAGAATGCAACCACAATTTATATATATATGTATATATCTAAGCAGATTTGTATACTATGTTTATTCGTATTTATGTAGACTATCATTTTAAATAGAGTTTAAAATAGCATGTATAATTAATTTCTACATTTTGAGAAAATCGCTAGAATACAACATTAACATTCAATGATATAGCATTGAGATGTTGTTAAGAACATAGTATTTAATTGTGTAGTATGTGTAACACATTCATAATGCCACAAGGGCTCTTTTGACAATGCAACCAAATCAATATATTTTCTTGCATATTTTAGAGTATACTTTCCCACATTGCAACATTGAATATTGCATTTACTGAGCTCCATTATTTGGCAATAAATATTATAGACTAATATGTAAAATGTAAAAGAACTATTACGAAAACATTGAAGAACCACATATGCTTGATTCTTAAGCATTATCCTAATACCTCTTACAATTGTTACATAGACTGCTTGTCTTCTACCAATATGTTGCATGATATTCTTTTTCCCTCATCTATTTGAAGCTCCTTATAACAAACTATTAATTTTCATTGTTTTTTTGTTTGTATGGCAAGAAAATATATTGATTAAGTTGGATTGTTGAAAGAGCCATTGTGGTGTTGGTTTGGATCAGACTATTATAAGAATCATCACCCTCAAGTCCGTTTTATAGTAGATTTGAGGGTTTTAAAACTATTGTGCTCTATAATTTGTAAGTCATTTTACATGGGTATTTCGCATAAATGATTTTTCCATAATATTGAATACCAAGAAATGTAGCTCGAATTTCCAATTAAGTCTAGGGTGTTATACACATTTTGGATAGATTATTGCATCATATAATTATTGCCATAACATAGATAAAATATGTATCCTCATAAAGAATTGGTTTTAAATAATTTATTTGGAAAGTTGAAAGGATAGTTGTATAAGCATGGAGAAATGAAATTGGTAGAATAGAGTATGTTTTTTATTTGTAGAAGTCAATATATGATGATACGAGGAAAAAGTAGAAAACCCATGCTCATTCTCCTCCCTTCCATATTGGCATCATGAAGCCACATGGGCTCTAGCAAAACCCTCAAGCAAGGAAAAGTATGAAAGACCCATCACAAATTTAATGGAGTCATATCATATATCAGGCAACATTGAACTAGGGGAAATTTCAATGTTTCCATATATGATTTCTTACATTGTGGCATTTTTTTTGGTGTAACAACTTTAAAAAGATGGGATGGTGATAAAAAATATGCCTGGGTAAAAGCACAAAGTTGTGTCACACTTTTGGCCAAATAAATAGTTCTGAGCGAAATATTTTCGGCTGGAAAGGTTTCAGCCGACTAGGTTTCGACCGAAACCACGTGGCCTATTACGTGGCACACAAGTTTTGGACGAATAAGTTTCGGCCGAATCCCAAAAAATTAATTTTTTTCGTTTCCCGCTTTGAAATTGGCTTTGAAATCGCATTTTTTAATGTACAAGGTTTCTATAGAAAGGGTTTTGGCCGAAACTATTTCTATAGAAAGGGTTTTGGCCGAAACCCTTTCTATAGAAACAGTTTCTACCGAAACTATCTATGTGGCATCCTAGTTGGTAGCCAACTCAGCTTTTTTCAGGATTTTTTAAAACTTTCAACTTTAGCTAGGTATTTTTTTTGTGAGAATGATTTTTCTGAAAAAAATAAAAATACCCTTTTGTAGAGCTCAGAGTGGAGAATCCAAATATATAATTTTTTTAATATTTTGATTAGTTTTAATATATTTTATTTTTAAAATAATGCAAGTAGGTTTTTAAAATGAAAAAAGAGGCTTATTACAAATATAAAAAATATAGTAAAACTTATTAAAAAAAATTAAATTTTATATGGAGCACAAGAGGAGAGAGTCTTCTTCAAAAGGGTATAATTTTTTTTTAAAAAATGATTAAAAAAATTGAAAATAGTTGATGGTCCGTGAAAACTGTCAAATTATGACATGTTTGACTTTAAAACGTTATTACGAGAAAAATATACATCAAAATTTGATTTTTCTTTTTTCATGCACAAGATATTGAAGTTACCTATTTGGAGAAAAAAAAATTAGGGAGAAATGAAGTTTTTTTCAATTTTTTTCTGGACGGTCCGTGAAGTCACTCTTTTCTGAAATTTTCAGCATTCCAAAATCTATCCTTAGATTGATAAAAACATAATGAATTTTTTTTTTTTTTAAATTTTAAAAATTACAGCAATAAACTTCATCAAAAGTTATACATTTCATTAGTTTACACCATTTTGAAATTCAAAACATAAAGACCACTTTTATGTGGTCGAAGTTCAGAATTTTTTTTGTTGTTGGCCGATTCTTTTATAAAGTGTGACACAGGTTTGTGCTTTTACCCGCCTAGAGATAATTGTTCCCATAGGTTGAAAAGATAATTGTAGAAACATGGACAAATGTAATGTGTAGAATAGACTATGGTTATTGTAGTCAAGTGTATGTAAAAATTTGCTTGATGTTTCCACTAGGGTTTTCATCAGCCGAACCGTTAGTTGAATTTGCTGGCACCAGAGATGCCCTAGCCAGTTGGGACATGACTGGGTTTTTTGGTAGTGACATGGAGCTTGGTAAGTACATGGGTTAGTGGTGCTAGAGTCGGTGTCCTCGATACGCAGAAGTTGAATGGTTTTGTATAATATTTAGTAAAAAATAAGTATTATTCTAATATCTCTCATATAATTACTCTATTTTTCTTCAATATATATATGTGTATATGTATGTTTATATTTTGAAGCATTAATTTTCACATATAGTTCACATTGTATGTATATATATATATATATATATATATATATATATATATGACAAGGAAAGGAAAAAGTGTAAATCACACAGTTGCTCTCTTCCCCTCCACATCGGAATCATGAAGCCTCATGGGCTCCTAGTGAGCTATCAACCAAGTAAAGCATGAATCTTTGATGACAAATTTGATGTACTTCCATCATATATCACACAATGACGATGTTGCTAAAAAAATTGCATGTTCAAATATATGGATCCCTTTTCCTAATGTTTTTTTTGCTCCAATAACTTTTTGAAAAAGAGAATGCTGGTAAAGAATTGCAAAAGATGGAATTTGTCTATAATGTTGATAAATATAAGAAAAGGAGAATATACAAGAGGTATTGTTTCAAATCAAAATTAATTCCATAGATGAAATAAACAAATATCGTTAAAAGGAAGACATCTAAGAAATAACAAAGGTTTTCCTCCAAAACATACAATGTATATGTACTATAGAAAAAAATATTTCTTGCTTGACATGGGAATAGTTGATGATAAATTAGACTTAATGAGGACTTGATTTAGTGTTTTGAGGTGTTTTACACATCCACACTAGGTCTTGGACCCTTTCAAATGCATTTAACAATATCTTATGAAGATGTTGTAAAGTGTTATAAAGGACTTTCACTCTTTTCTAGACATAATGAACCCATCTCCCCTTAATTCAACATTAAAAAATATATTAAATTGCATTTTCACATCAATCTAGAAGGCTTGTAAATTAAACTTAATGATAATCTAGTGTTGTAATGTGTCCTCCACATTCACATTGGATGTTGTGACTTTCTAGGTTATGTGGACCTCATTTTTTTGTTGTAAAGTGTATTTAATCACACTTTCACATTGAATTCTATGTCCCAAGCCCTATTTTCCTTTACATCATCATTAATAGGCCCCTATTACCCCATATTGTGCACCTCGATGCATAATTCAATCAAATACACGATGAAATCAACATATGAACTAGAATTCCTCATTCCCCAACAACCCAACTGGCAAATAGACCCCTCTAGGACAAGTCTTCCATCTGTGGTGAATGAGCCCTTGCTAGGTAAGACTAATTCACCCAAGGTGGAAAATTAGTCCCATTTGGGTCATTTTTGACTTTTGAGAGGGAAATTTTGAAATTTAAGTTTTATTATTCTTCATGTCAGCCTTAAGGATCCAATTTATGGGTGAATAAGGTGAATTGCATATAAAATCAAGTCTTTAAATGCTAATTTACATATCTAAACTCACTTCATAACAATTCTTCATTATTTATCCATTATTCTTCCATCTCAAGTCAAGCAAGTTAGGGTTTTATCATCTCAAGTCACCAAGATAGGTTCAAAAGACATTCAAGGGAAGAATCTTCATCTTTTGTTGCAAAAATTCAAGATAAAACATCACAGAAAGGTATTAACTCTATTATTGCATGCTTCACTACATTCTTTTCTCATTTTTGTTTCATTACATACAAAGGGGTTTGACCAAGGCAAACCCCCATTTGCTAGCATCCAACATTTTTTCTTTTCTTCTTGTGTGTTAGTAGATTTAGGCACCTTGGAAGCTTGGAAATCATTAAAGATCAAGTTGCAAATTTGTTCAAGTCATCTATTCATTGGATAAGGAAAAACATCAACAAAAGGTCACCCTCTGGCTTGAATTTGATAGTTTCAGAACTAGACACCAGGAGAAGCAGAAAGTGCAAACTGAAGGCTCCTATTTCCACCTTTGAATATTTAGAAATTCAAAAGTGGACTCATTCTCTATCGGTGGTAAATGAGTCCCACTTCCATGCCTAATTTTGGTTTTCTGCATTTTTGGATACCCATTTCTCTGAAATGGGCTTTGAAATAGTTTCACAGAACTAGGACTGATTCACTCATAATGGAAAATGAGTCCCACCAAGCTTAAAAATTAGGATTATTAGAATTATAGAAGTCATTTCTAGTCTTCATCAAGATATCATGTGCCCACTTTTAGTTTCATCCATTTATGTTGCAATTTGAATTCATTTCTAGGTGTTTCTGCATTACATAATGTGTTTTCAAACAACAAGCATTTCAATATTTTTCACTTAACAATCAATAGATTTTATTAGTTATTAGCATTTATTTTATCTTATCTAGGCACAATTCATTCATATTTCCATTAGACTTGCATTCGTTTGAGTGAACCACCTAGATTTTGGAGTGACATCTATCTCTTTCCTTTAGGTGAAAAACCCTAATTGAGCAAATGAGTAATAGAATTTCACACCCCTAAAGTCTATGGTTCATTTTGGTAAACCTAATTTTATAATATTTTATTTTCTGATTTGGATTCCATTATCATCCTAGAAATAGCTTGCATGCATTAGATTCAACATTGTTTTGCATTCTAGGGTTTGAAAAACTTGCATTAGTGAAAATATCATTTAGCTTGCATTTTTACATATAATTTCCTTAAAAAATTCTGAAATTATAAATCTACATCTTAGGTTTGCATCTTACAACATCAAAAGCATTAAAATCCATTGAAAATTTCTGAAAATTTTACAAAAAACCCTTGTTGGGACTCATTCGCCATCCTGGGTGAATCAGTCCCAATCCATAGTTTTAACTATCTGTTACAGTGTCAAAAACCTCATTTCTATGCTTCTTAAGCCTCTTAGTATCATATAGTATAATTTTGGAAAGTTTTAAGAGCATTTGTTTTATGCATCTAGCTCAAAAACATCATTTTAGACTAATTCTTCAAGTCACTTCAATTTTAAACATGGACTTAGATATGAAAATGTTCACATTTCTGAAATTTTGCATCAAATGGCTAAAAGTACTTTTCACTTTTTCTTACACATTATTTCTATTCATAAAACTTTGCATAAGTTTGATAAAAGTGATTTTCATTCTTACATATACATTGTTTACATTCTTAAGGTGTTGCAAACATTGGATAAAAGTGTTTTGTATCTTTGCATATATATTGTTCATATTGTTGAAACATTGCATGAAATGGTTACATGTGCTTTTCATTTTTATTCAAAAATTTCTAGTACCTTACATGTTTTGAGATGTTAAGAAACATTTCCTATCCCTTCCCCATGAGTGTTTTTTGTGAAAGAGACTACAACCTTGGACATTCCTAATGATCATGTTTGTTCTTCCCCTAATATCTCTCTTATTGGTGACAAAGATATTTCGGTAGAAGAATTAATTAATGATATTTTTAACAATCCTAGTTGTTTCTTTCCTTTTTCCTCTCTTAATGGACAAAACATTCATAACCAACATAACACAACCATGGGTAATCATGAAAATAACATTTGTTCTTCTCCTAGTATCTCTCCTAGTTGTGAATAAGATACTTTTCTGTTAGAAAACACAATAGATGATGGTCATGGGTATCTTAGTTTCCCCCCTTCACCTTACAAATACCTTCTTTGGAAAGACAACTCAACCATTGATCATTCATGTATTTTTGATGAAGTCCTTTTAAAAGAACCAACCTTAGAATGTCAAGAACATTTGATTTGTAGTTCTCCTAAAAATTCTCCTTCTAGGGAGGATATCATGATACAAGACAAGGCTAACATTGACAATAACAATATTATGTCCTTAGATGACAATGAAAAGACCATATTAGACTCTCATTCACCAAAGGATGTTAATATTAATCAACCTCAACTCATCCTTTACCCACCATCACATAAACCTCCACCCCCACCGAAACCCGAGTTTACTCTTTACCCACCTCAAAATAATGTGTCACAAAAACTAAGTCATAATATAATTGCTCATACATACAACACTAGAAATAATCCACAACCACAACAACCCACTCCCACACCCTTACCTTTTCCAAATCCCATTTAGCCTAGTGATCCTTGATTACATTCACACATTAAGGAGTACAATATTGTTGAACAATTAATGAATACTCCTGATAAGATATGCTTATGGTATCTTCTTCAAGCATCCCCTCACTATCACAGCATGATCCATGCAACCTTGAAACAAGTTCTTCTCCCTTCTAATGCACAACCAACTAACATAGCAGCCCTAATCCAAGGAATAAATGTTGACATTGTTTTCCACCAAAGTGAACTCCCCCCTTTGGAAGTGCAAAAACAAAACAAACATTTTCATGATCATTAGTGAATACAATTGAATAGGGATAAAGTGAACCCTTGTTGGCAATGGCTCAACCCTTAATGTGTGTATCATAAACCTTTTGGACAGGCTTCATGTGGATAAGTCAAAAATTCAACCAGCATCTTTATCTATTAAGGGATTTGATAATGTCAAAAAGACACTGCTTGGTGTGATCACTTTACTTATTACAGTTGGAGAAGTCACATTGAGCACACCGATCTAGGTTATGCCTCATGATCTTTCATGTAACCTTCTTCTAAGCAGGTTGTGGATTCATGCAATGAATGGTGTGCCTTCTAGTGTTCATTGAAAAATTAAATACATCTACAACAACAAAGTGTGCACACTCAATGTTGAGTGCGACCTTTTAGTGTCCTGCAACATGATTAAACAAAAGAAAACCCCATGAGCACATTAACACTAACCACACAAGTGGAACCCGCACAATAAAAAGACAAACAACAACATATTGAACAAGTCGTGGCACTATTTGAAGATGATTTGGGTTCCTTGGATTTCGAACATGAATTCATGGGTGAATACAAAATCATCCACAAAGATTCAAAGAAGGTAAAATAAAAAATGATAATGTCAACACAAAATCAGGATGACCTTTCGAAAGCATCTGCCTCAACCACTTTAGCCAATGAAGCAAATTACACAACAAATTTTGAAGCCCTTAATCATGAACAACCACTGACTTCAAAAGAAATGAAAAAGCTTTGTGGAAAAGGGTATGAGCTTATGAAACAACCTGGCTATAGTGGAAAAGGATGTGGTGCTCTTGAACAAGGTATCTGCAACCCTATCGACCCTATCACATAGCGAACAACTAATTGTCTTGGTTATTGTCCTTTGATAGAAATCACCAAGCCTTCTTTCCACATCAACAATATCCCACAACATACTCCTAAATCAACCTTAATAGTCATCCTTCATGAACTCATCGACACTAGTGTTCTTGAAAATAATCCTTTACAAAACATGAAACAAACAAATACACCTTTGCTTAATGTCAATGTCATCTCACAAAACTTCATTATTTGAATTCGTTAGATTTTATAGCTTCCTATAATGGAGAGAACAAAATTTCACAATCTAAAGATTCTTACATAGATATGAAAACTAATACTAAGCAACAGGTATCTTTGTCACATACTATAGGACCACCTTCTCCCCTTGATCAAGAGGATATCTTGTCAAGACTCCTCCAAGATCACTTGATCACCCTCCCTCCCATAACTCGAAATAAATTCTCTTACAAGACTTCATTTTGCACCTATCATAGAGTTCATGGTCATTCCACTAAAGAATGTAAGGCTTTGAGTCATAAAATCCAAAATTTTAAGGAATTTGGTATTCTTCCTTTCATGGGGGCACATCATTCCTCTAATTGATACTGATTTTCACTCTAGCTTGAATCTCATCAATCATTTCAACTCACCCTTGTCTTGCACTAAGTGTGGACAAGGGGTTAGGTAGCCTTGTCCTCATATGTCACTTGTTGTTTCCTCCTTTGGCTAGTCATTAACCTTTCATGAACATATAAGAGCAAGCTCTTGGGACATGGACAATGCGCCTTCAGTTGGCTCACATGTGACATACTACCTTTTCATGACGTAGCTTCTCAAAAACATATGACTTGGAATAGGGATTTTTGAGTTAGCTCTCATGTCCTATTCTTCTACTTTAAAGCAATTGCTCATAGTATTTGTGTTTGCAATCACTTTAAAGTGGGGGTATACATCACCACTCACATTTCATTGTGCAATTTATTTCTTCTTGCAATGCATCCTTTTCTTGGTGGAGTCATTGGGCTTGATTCCCTCCAAGAGCATGATACTTCTTTTGAAACATCCTTTGTTGGAAACATTAAGCACGATGTTCCCTAAGATGAGACCTTGCACAAATTAAGCAAATTCACTTGTAACAGTCCTTGCACTATTTTGGATTAAAAATATCTATGAGTGTCAAGCATAGGAAGTTTTACTTACCTCATAGAACTCAAAAATCATTTTCATTGTGGTGACTTATTAAAGTTATCAGGAGGTATAACTTTGGTATGGTTGAGCAAGAAGCCCATTTTGAGGCATGACTTTCCCAATAGCCACCTTATGGATTCCTCACCCTGTGGACAACTAGAAGTTCCATGGCCCTAGAGTGAGTATACTTGGGCCTTCACACCTAGTGGAAAGCCATGAGTTTTGTTGCCCCAAAATGAGTATGCATTTTCTTTCCAAAAAAGAACCCTAGATCTGATCCACAACATGTTGGAAAAATGGTTGAAGCTTGATCCACCTCATTTCATCTTTCTCTTCCTTCTAGTTCTTTCCATTGCATGATCACGTATCTTGTTTTGACACCACATGTCTTTCACCTTGTATATGTCCTTTTGTGCTTATGTTTGTTTGACTTAGGATCTTGGATCCTGGGGGCTTGCACAACTTCCTTTGATCTTTGTTATCCTCTGTCATTTGTATTGGTATGATAAAAAATCTATTGAATGTCTACTTTAGTGTGAGTTTGAAGAAATTTCATTCTCTCACTAAAGTGGGGGATAAATGTATTGTAGAAAAAAGTTTTTCTTGCTTGACATGGGAATAGTTGATGATAAATTGGACTTAATGAGTCCTTGATTTAGTGTTGTGAGGTGTTTTACACATTCGCTAGGTCTTGGACCCTTTAAAATGAATTTAAGGATGTCTTGTGAAGGTGTTGTAAAGTGTTGCAAAGGACTTTCACACTTCTCTAGACTTAATGAACCCATATTCCCCTAATTCAACATTATAAAATGTATTAAATTGCATTTTTACATCAATCTAGAAGGCTTGTAAATTAAACTTAATGATAATCTAGTGTTGTAATGTGTCTTGCACATTCACATTGGATGTTGTGCCTTTCTAGGGTATGTGGACCTCATTTTAGTGTTGTAAAGTATATTTAATCACACTTTCACATTGAATTCTATGTCCTAGACCCTAATTGACATTTACATCATCATTAATAGGCCCCTATTACCCGATATTGTGCATCCCAAGGAATAATTTGATCAAATACCCAATGAAATCAACATATAAACTAAAATTCCTCATTCCCCAACAACCCAACTGGCAAATGGACCCCTCTAGGACTAATTTTCCATCTGTGGTGAGTGAGTCCCTGCCAAGTGGGACTGATTCACCCAAGGTGGCGAGTTAGTCTGATTTGGGTCATTTTTTACTTTTAAGTGCAAAATTTTGGAATTTAAGTTTTATTTTTCTTCATGTCATCCTTAAGGATGCAATTTATTGGTGAATAAGTTGAATTTCCTATAAAATCAAGTCTTTAAATTCTAATTTGCATCTCTATGTTACTCACTTCATAACCATTTTTAATTATTCATCCATTATTCTTCCATCTCAACTCAAGCAAGTTAGGGTTTTATCATCTCAAGTCACCAAGATAGGTTCAAAAGACATTCAAGGGAAAAATATTCAGCTTTTGTTGTAGAAAATCAAGATCAAACATTATGGAAATGTATTAATTCCATTATTGCATGCTTCATTACATTATTTTCTCATTTTGGTTAATTACCTACAAAGGGGTTTGACTAAGTCAAACCCCCACTCCCTAACATCCAAGATTTCTTCTTCTCTTCTTGTTTATTTGTAGATTTAGGCACCTTGGAAGCTTGTAAATCATTGAAGATCAAGTTTCAAAGTTTTTCAAGTCATCTCTTCATTGGATAAGGATAAACATAAAAAAAAGTCACCTTCAGGTCCAAATTTGACAGTTTCAGAAGAAAACACTTGGAGAAGAAGAAAGTGTAGACCAAAGTCTCTTGTTTCCACTTTTGAATCTTTAGAAATTCAAAAGGGCACTCATTGACCATGGGTGGTGAATGAGTCCCACTTCCAAGCTTGATTTTGGTTTTCTACATTTTGGGATACCCATTTGTCTAAAACAGGCTCTAGAATAGTTTCATAGAAATGGGACTGATTCACCCAGAATGGTGAATGAGTCCCACCAGGCCTAAAAATTAGTATTAGTATCATTCCAAGAGTCATTTTGAGTCTTCATCAAGATCTTAGGTTCCCACTTTCAGTTTCATCCATTTTTGTTGTAATTTGCATTCATTTGTAGGTGTTTATGCATTACACAATGTGTTTTCAAACAACATGCATTTCAATAGCTTTTATCAGTTATTTGCATTTAGTTTATCTCATCTACGCACATTTCATTCATATTTCCATTATACTTACATTTATTTGAGTAAACCACCTAGATTTTGGTGTGAGATCTATCTCTTTCCTTTAGGCGAAAAACCCTAATTGAAAAAACGAGTCATAGCATTTCACACCCCTAAAATTTATGGTTCTATATACAAATAACTTTATAAACATACCTGATTTTGGTATGCACTATAATGTATCTAACCATGTAGAAAGAAAAGGGGTGAATGTATTAGTTAGTAAAATATAAATTTATAAAAAAACCCTCATTATGGTTAAAGCTATGGGAATTAGGAAAAAATTGCTCCAAAGATGAGCTTCATATCTCCTTGTCCATCTATGCTTCCATAGAGGCCAACATCATATTACTGCAAAGAAACATTTTATTTCAGTCTATCAAAATATATATCTATGGTTAGATGTGTATGGAATGCCAAAAAAAAGATAGTGGGAAAACAAATTACAACAACAATAGGGGGATGAGACAATGCAAATTGCAGAGGAAAACACTTGTTAGACCATCCAATATATGAACTAGTGGAGGTGTATGGTAGGTTTTTACCATTATGAACCTATTGAGTGAGGCAACCAACTCCACCACTACCAATCCATGTGGTCAACAAACTCCACCATTGTTGTGAACAAGCTTGGGCAAGGCCTCACAAATTGCATGGAGTGTTATCATATATTAAGAAAAAAATGCAATGTACAAAAGACTATATATTTCTGAAAGCAATATAGAGGAAGAGCGAAATAGTAAAATTTTTAAAAGAGAATAATATAGATCAACATTATACATATGCATATACATATACATATACATATACATATGCATACACATATACTTTTCATCCTTTGTTTATTGTTTGTAGTTATCTATGTGCATCATTGGAATTATAGTCATTACCATATAAGCAATTGTAGTTAAATATTCTTTCTTTCATCAAAAAAATATGGTTAGGGTTAGTAATTTTTTCACCTCTTCTATTCTCCATGTACTTGGCACTAAATATTATAGAGAAATAGAGAAGACTTACTTAGGGTTTTTAATTATGATGTGGAGCTTACCTCTTCAACAAAGAATGTTACTAAATGTTGTTCATTGGTTAATAAGGATTGCAAAAAAATTGTGAATTTAGAAATGACAAGGCAACTATTACATAGTAAATGTATTTTTAATAGCTCTTTTACAGTTTCCCTATTTTTCTATAATATTTAGTGCCAAATAATGTAGCTTGAATTTTGAATTGAGAAGCGAACTACTATATAGATTGGTTTAGGTATGATATAATTTTACTTCTGTCTTAGTTTTATATTTTTTAGACCTAGATGCACATATATATTTGACCTTTTTGTCTAGGCTAATCAATCAATTGGTAGATTATTATTTAATTATTTTAAGATACATATCCATAGAAATACATGGTAGACTTGAAGTTATGGATTAAATAATATTTATGAAAAATATGGAAGATTAAAGGATTGTCCTCTTTTAAAAATCTGTTAGTCATGTCTTTAATTAGTAATATTCAATAAAAAAGTATTCTTTAAAAAAATGTCAGTCCATAACTTTAGGTATGGCATGATTTTCCCAATGCTTATGTGGTAGTAGATAATTTATTTATTTGATGTTATTTATTTTCATTTTTTTATTTGAATATTAGTTATGATTGTCAAAGTAATTACACACAAACATAGAACAAAATATATATGTATCCATGTGGATATAAATGTATATCTATGGATGATCACAAGAGGAATAACATGGTTTGAACATTACAATATATAAAAATATATATACAAGTATTGTACAAATTTCTTCATTAACCATTTTCAGTATTTGACTATTGTTATATGTTTGTCATTGAATATAATATTTCTATTCAATGATTATAAAGGGAAGAAGTGAAATTAGAGTATGCATAGAAGAACTAAAAATTCCACCATATAACAGGAATCAAGAATCATAGTGACAATGCAAACTAAAAATAATCTAGGCACCATGTTAAAATCAAAGGGATGGGAGGTCAATGAATGTGCAAATATATATATGCAAACATAGGAATAAATTATGTTCATATTTGTAAAATAAAAGTCTTAGCATCCCATAGTAAGAATTAAAAAGGAAAGACTAGGAGAAGTGTTGGAAAGTGAAAAACAACAATAAAAGCATAGGCTCGCTAGTGGAGCCTTTTTCTAGAGCAGGGGTAGGTACCTTTACTATGTATGAAAGCAACAATTTACACTCTACTTCAAAATCAACTTTTTTTGCTTTCTCAATCATTGTTTTAAGTTGGTCCTTAGAATTGTAAGTATTTGTTTTGATCAAGATAGTAAAGATGTATGGTTTACAAACAAGGCCTTTAATAATAGCAATAGGATCTGCTATAGACTCAAAGCTGTCCTACAACATGTAGAGCTCTTTTGTTGGAATTTGCACTAAAATAGTGGCATCTTCATCAAAAGCAATACACCAATGGTTGGTTGAATGGTCTTGCAGCTTTAACTACAAAAGATAACGATAGTTTCATTCCTTGATTTCCATTTGGAAATGATCACAAAACCAAACATCAGCATGGGGGCATGTGCACTTTATTTTGCATTCTTTCCCATTAACCAAAAAGGGGAAAGTAGGATAACATAAAGACTTAGTTTTTGCAATTTGAATGGTTACTTTAAAAATGGCTTCTATAGTTTCTAGCAGGCCAAGCTAGTTTTTCAAGATGAAAGCAATAGTAACTTTATCATTTGATGGATGCAACCTGCGAGGTGTAGAAGAAGATGAAACCATTTGTTCTACTTCGATTGGGCCCTTGCATCTAAGAGGGTTTTCCTAAGGAATAGAAGGGTTAATGTCAAGTACTGTTGATGTTGATGTGTTGATAACTTTACCATTAATGTAGCCTACACAGCCACCCTGCACATCAACTATGACTATATCACCAGAAAGATACATCCACTCCAAGACATCACCTTTTTCTTTCCAACTTGGGCCCCACAAATTAACATCAATGAAAGAAGTAGAGATATCATATAGTTTAATATTTCATTGGATTGTTTCAGATCCATTTTTCCTTTGAATAGTTGATATGTACCCAACATGGACTACAATGCCAATAATATCAACCAAGCTATTATCACTATAATTTCTTATGTCACTAACTAGCACAAAAGTAGAGGTTTTTTTTGGCATGAAAATTTCATTTTCAAACGATTTTATTGTTGAATTTTCATCCAAAACAATTTCTACGTTACTATTTAATTTATTAAATTTTTTATTTTCTTCCTTCACTGATCCTCTTGATATTAAATAAGTTGCACCCACCTCAACTCGATTGTAATGTAGTTCAACAATATCATCGAAACAAGTAACATGTATTTCTATCCCCTCTATATCTATAATGTCAAAACTAAAAAGTTGGCCTTCATTTCTTTGTTTATGGAAATGGTACATCTCTCTAATATGTGTTACACACCCTTTCACTATCCAAACATTTTGATAAATGTTCAAAGCTGTAATAGGGACGAAATTTGGAGGATTATTTTTTTTTATAGGGGATAGTTGCAAACTAAATTTAGGAGTCCATTTAGAAGGAAAATTCAAGTCTAGCACAAACATTTGCTCTTCTTGCTGCTTAAACAAATACCTAGGGGTCCCAATGATTTAACAATTAGGCATAATCACAATTAAGTTCAATATGATTAACACCTTGGAAAAGAAGCAAAACAATATATTGGACACATTATATTAGGCACATACCAAGGGGAAAGATAATTTTTAAATATAGACAAGAAACAATGCAACCCACCTTGAACCTTGGACATTCCTATAGACGTAGTCTCTTAAACATACAAGGGACCCTATTTTTATGGCACCTATAAACAAAAAATCATTGCATTTGGAAGGTAGGGTTCCTATTTGCATACGGTGTTCATTAGACAATATAACCTTGTATTGCTCAACATGTCCTTCATCATTGCCAAATTTTTTGAAGGAAAAAAGTTGAAGGACTGGAGAGGGAACAACATCTTCAGCATTGATGGAAAAAATTGCAAATGAAGTCAAAGTTGTTTGTTTCTTTGTAGCCTATAAATACAAGATCAATCAAGGAAAATGTACATCATCACACCAAATGGATATATACTTCAACATCTATATAGTTTACTAGGGCCAACCATGTGTGTATACACCTAAAGGCCAATAAGACAAGAAACATAAATAGTAAAGCTTATGTGGTGTGTCTTTTTGTATTTGATAATCCTAAAATTAAAGGAACTAAAAGGAAATGTTCAAGTTTATTACAAGAGAGGAAGGAAAAAATAACAATAAATTTGTAGCAGGTATAAGGAAAAGGAAATACAAACTTATGAAATCGAGATCTAGAGGCTAGTGGATGGTACCCTCAGAGCTAAACTCCATATCGAGACCTATGGGAGGTGTTTCCAAATCAATCACGAAATCAATTTTGGGGGGCTCTGGAGACCCATCCACAAAGCCTGATTTCGTAAACATAGTTCTTGGACCTTTTAGAGGGAGGAAATGTTGCAATTATAGTTGACTGATTGGAACCTCTATTTCATAATAAAAATAAAAGATTAATGTATTGCAACGTCCAATTCCAACTAGTAGACAACTTAGAAATATTGATAATCTAGCAACCATTTTACTATTTTGATTAAATGAAAATGGGTATAACCATTCCACTTTTAATATATTCAAAACAAAAGGAGATACTACAAAAGCAATAGGAATGATAAATACAAATGTATATATCCCTATATGTATTTGTTGATTTTTGAGGTTGCTTATATATGTATGCATGCAATTTTTTACTAGATTTCTATAAATACCTATATGCAGACATTTGTATATGTTGCTACCTATTTCCTTCATATTTTTTAATGCAAACAATAGAATATACAATAGCAAGAATGAAAATGATTAAGTACATATATGCATTGAATTTTCCCTTTGTCTATACATTTAAAAAAACACATATAACCAAATATATATATATCCATATATATACATGTATATATTTATTTATATATACATGTATATATTTATTTATATATACACTGGTATATCTAAGTGAATGTGTCTACTATATTTATTCCTAACTATGTACTGATTGGCATGCCAAGCAAGGGCCTGTGAAAAAATGCACATAATCTCAAAGGTGCACAATGACAAGAAGCAAAAATAAGCATAGGCCGAGAGTTCTGCAAGTCAGCAACATGTTTTAAACATTGCAACCTATGAAAATATGCACATAATGTCAAAGGTGGATAGTGGGAAGAAGGAAAAATAAGAAAGGAGTGAAGGTTCTGCAAGCTGAAACAAGCAATCTATATAACAATTGGTTTGTTAATTGAAGATCCAAGATACATTATTTGGTACTAAATATTATAGACAAATAGGGAAATTGTAAAAGAGCTATTAGGAAAACACTTAAGAATCACAAGAAAATGAAAAATGATAAAAAACCCAAATTTAAATAGAGCTTTAAAATATGGAGAATAGAAGAGGTAAACTACAAGATTGAACATGAAAAATATAAGAGGTGATCTACAATAATGAATAGTTTGTTATGGGAAAGTGGATATTGATAGAACACAAGCAATCTATGTAATAGTTAGATTGTCAGTACAAATTTGAAGCTACACACAAAAGTAGACTAGAACAACTGGCATTTAGCTATGGGATTTTTGTTTATAAAATTTGCCAAGATTTTTGTCAACCTATCCATGAGCAGAAGTCCACAATACTGGTGGTGATCTTTTGACCACAACCGGTGGGGGGGTTTCTAGCAGCTGTTTATAACAACATGGAGTTTTCTAATTACATGGTTTGGTAGTGGTGGAGTTGGTTTCCTCAATACACAAAAGCATAATGTTAAGTGTTTTCTCACGTGAGGGTTAATGCATCCTAGCACTATTGTACTATGGCATTGGAGGAAGTAAATGCAATATTCAATGTTGCGGTATGGGAAAGTATACTCCAACATGTGTGAGAAAATATAGTGATTAGGTTGCATTTTTGAAAGAGCCATTGTGGTCCTTTGGTATTTTTTACTCTTTCTAAATCAAAGTCTACATAAATACGAATAAAGATACCATACACATATGTTTTGATATACATGTGTATACATAAATTACCGTTATATTGTCAAAAAAGCCACACTAGTCTTGGTCTATATACATCGATATATATATTTTCCCATATGTACATTTTTAAATATGAAACAAGGAATTCAATACATATATATATATATATATATATGTGTATATGTATCTGTCTATGTAAAAGTTGTAAGTAGCCCAAAGGTACAGATCAACACCATGTTTGCAGTTTCTAGCAGTCTACAAAATTTTAGAATTTACAAGAGTTGAACCACGATAATGAACAATTTCTTACATGAAGCTTCAAATAGATGAGGTAAAAAAAATATAATGAAACATATTGATACAAGACAAACAATCTATGTGAGAGTTGGCTTCTCAATTCGAAATTCAAGCTACATTATTTGGCACTAAACACTATAGAAAAATAGGTAAATTGTAAAAGAACTATTAGGAATATATGTAAGAAACATAGGAAAATAACAGATGATGAAAATTTCAACTTTAAAATATGGAGTATATAAAAGGAAAACTATGATAATGAACAACTTTCTATGGAGAACTCAGAAAAACAATATCATGAAGAACACTTGTAACCATGAACTTCAAACAGTTGAGTAAAAAAGAACATCATGAAACATATTAATACAAGACATATAACATGTTCCATCCAAATAAAATAACCATGGCAAAAATTTTAGAATTTTAAAAATTGAAAACAATCCTTGTTACAAGAACAATAGAATAATCTGTTACAAGTAGCTTCAAACAAATGAGTGGAAAAGAATATCATGAAAGATATTGATACTCAAATGGATAAGGGAAAAAAAATAGCATGAAACATACTGATACATGACAACCAATCTATGTAATAGTTACCTTGACAATTATAAATTCATATTTTTTTTGGGTATGTGTAGGATCATGATGGACCAAAAAGTGGCAATATGATGGGTATGTGGCTAGCGACTTTTTTTTTTACCCAAAATTGATGAAACCAAAAGGGTTTTTAAAGGAGATTCTCAGAATTCCACCAATATAAATTATGCTTTACTTTGAATTTAATAAGTAATTATTATTCATTTTCTATTCAAATTATGACTAAAGTCCTGATTAATAGGCTAACTGAAAAACATCTATAGCTTTCAAACGGTATCACATCTTTTGAATCCAAAACATGCATCACAATCTATGCTTTGCATACTATAGGATTAAAAAAATAAAAATTGAATTTCATGAATTTTTGACCAAGTTAAGGTGGTCAGACATACAAGTTTTTAATATTTTTTAAAAGTTGTTATAAAAAATTCATAATTAATTATTTACTTGGAAAAAAATTACAAAAAAATATGCAACACATTGGGACATGAGTCCTCTACTTATATCTAAAATCTTATAAAACATTATTATCATTTTATTGTGGTTAGGGTGGTCAAAGAAACACCTACTTCTTATTTTTTCCCTAAAATTTAAGTACTACTGCATTGAAATTTCAAATTTTCACCAAATAGTTTTTTTTTTTAAAACAAACCTAGTAGTTTAGAAACTACATTCAATTTTCTATAGATTCTTTTCTTACATATTTTTGAAATAATATAGATAGCTTATTCAAATTTTTATGTCAAGTTGCCTAACTTTGATGTTTTTGAATTTTTTGCTACTTAAGGGCCTATTTTTTCCATGATGATCCTGCACATACCCTTTTGCAATCCTTATTAATCAATGAGCAACATTTAGGAAAATCCTTTGAGGTAAGATCCATGTCATCATTAAAAACCCCAAGAAAGTATTCTCTATTTATCCATAATATTTAGTGCCAACTAATGTAGCTCGAATTCCCAATTAACTTTGTGACCTTATAGCCATTTTTCACACATTATTGCTACCCATTGTGTTTACAACTTCTATTTAATGTGGTTTTACTGCAAAATAATGTAGCTCAAATTTTCAATTCACAAGAGAACTCTTACATACACTTCTTGACTTGCATGAATATGTTTAGTGTGGGTTCTCGACTATTTGTCATTAACCTATGATTCTTGTGCAAAAAAAGATAATGAATAGTCTGCCATGGGGAACCAAAAAAAGAGTATCATGAAGAAAAGTTTGTTATGGGGAACTTGAAAGAGAGGTAGAGCCAACAATTTTCACAATATTCTACTATCAAACCAACACCACAATGGATCTTTTGACAATGCAACCTAATTAATATATTTTCTCACACATTTTGCAGTATACTCAAAACCTAACATTAAATAGAACTTTTAAACATGAGGAAACAATATCATAATTTAACATATTGATACAACAAAAGAAATTTATGTAGTAGTTGGATTATCAACTCTAAATTGGAGCCAAATTATTTGGCACTAAATATTGTAGACAAATAGGGAAACTATAAAAGAACTTTTACAAAAACATACATACATACATATATATATACCTATATATGTATACACATTATTATAAACATATATATATACATACACACACATGTGCATGTATATTTATCTATACATACATATATATACATACATATGTATATATCTATACAACTCACAGATTCTAAAGAAGAACAGTTTTAAAACCCTACAATCTGCTATAAAATAGATGCGAAGCAAGTGATTCATATAGTACTCTGATATCAAACCAACACAACAATGCCTCTTTCAACAATGCAACTTAATCAATATATTTTCTTGCACATTTCGAAGTATGCTTTATTTATATACACAGATACATATACGCATATATATATTGAAGAAAAATAGAGCAATTTTATAACACAAATGACAATAACACTTAAGAGCCACTAAACTAATATAGGCAACATTTAATTGAAGAACAAACAAATCATACATCTAATTAGGTGAATGTACATATGCATATGCATATTCATATGTATATGTACATATATGTATATCTATATGTAAATGTATCTATGCATATGCAATGAATTTTTGGTGGAAAGTGTAACAAATGGAAGGTATGGTGTGTTTTTTCTTCCCCCAGAGAGTGTAATGCTACTGCTACCCATGCATCTGCATCATTCCTTCCTTCATTGCACCCTCCATCTAAAAGAGCTTCACTTTTTTGACTACATATGCATATATACATATACATATACATATGCATATGCATATGTATATACATGTAAGTGTGAAATAAGTAAACAACTAAAACAACTAAAAACACTTCTTAATGAAACATTATATCAAAATTTAACAAGAATTAAACTAATTTAAAGCACAAAAAACTTGAAAGTGTCTCATTGTCTCCTATCCACAAAGATTTATTAAATCACAGAGGGCTCTCAGATTTGGTAAGCACTATGAGTATTAAAATGCCTATCTAGAGAATGGAATGATGCTAAATACAATGAACTAATTCTATATGGTGATTTCTAGATGATCTGATGTTACTGTAATATATTTTGACATGAAACCTAATGGATAGAAGCTACAGTAAAACTATGATCCAGTCATGATATGCATTCTACTAATTTTATGATTTCTATGATGCTATTGCTATTACTATGATTGCTTGATTGGTTGATTGCTATTTCTGTAGAGAAATTTTGCAAAAATTTGGGATCTATTCTTTTCTTTAGAAGGTTGTATATATAGATTTATAGTAGCACATTTTCACAGGGGTAGCACAACAAAGGCTTGGATTCAATCTAGAGAATTGAGTGGTGAGAGATTGAGAAGCTTGAGCTGATTATGGGAATAGTTTCTTCACATGAAAACATCAGGAAAGATGATAGGAAGAATCAGAGGAAGGAGATTGAGAAGATTGCCTGTATGTTTGTCTTTGAAGCTTTCCCGTGAATGCTAGTTGAATAAATTTATACATAGAATATCTAATTTTATTGGTGAGTGAATAGAGGAATATTGCTTTATTTGAATATTTTTGATTTATTCAAATTTAGCAAAGTAAGAAGATATTTAATTAAATGAAACAAATATTTGATATTTGCTTCTTTAATAAAAATGGATATGATAATTAAATAAGACATTGGGATATCTTTTTTAATTAACAGGAAATATGATAAGATAATTAAATAATACAAATTATTGACGTTTTCTTATTTAATAATGATGATAATAATTAAATTAAACAAATTATTTAATTTTGTTTATTTAATTAAGAGGAAATAATATGGTAAAATAGAAGAATTAAAAGTGAACTTAATATAAATAAATATTTCTATTTATTTATTAAGTAGATGCATTTAGGGTTAATTAATCAAATAAACCATATTTAATTAATTAGATTCTCTAGACCATTTTTAGGTGTATACATTTTTCCCCTATTTGAATTGATGTATTTACACATTGCTTCAAAGAAAATTTTGTTGTTGTTGCTAGTATCGACAGAAAATTTGTAGTGTGCTCTAGACTTGCCCCAGACATTGATTTTAGCTGATGATGGATATATGCCCCTTCGGGAGATAAATTGATGAATTTTTGACTTTTTTCAAATTTTTTTTTTGCATTTTTTTATGATTTTATGATGAATTGATGTAGATTTGATGTTGAAATAATTTATTTCCTAATATAGAATGTAGAATATTGCCCCTGGATGAATTTGAATTAATCTCTCTTAGAAGAAATTAATTAATCCCATAAAAATTCCCCACCAAAAATAACCATAAAAGGTCAAAAACATTTTTTTCAAACTCATTTTTGCATTTTTAGTTTTCAATTTTTGGAGAGAGAGAGGTATTTGACCAACTTGGAGCAAGATGAAAATCCCATATCACTCTCATTGGTTCAAGCATGTGCGACGTCACAACCACCTGACCGCGTACGAACCTCCAGTTGTACCGTTGACTTCCCTCATTTTTCATGTATTTCTTATTTTTATTGCTTTTTTGGATTTGTAAAATTTTCTTTTCTTTTAGCGCTTTCACATTTAGTTGTAGTGCTTAGGACGATTATTTTTGTGCTTAGAAAATTTTAGAACTTAGGTCATCTATTTTAACGCTTAGAAAACTTTAGTGCTTTGGTCAACTGTTTTAGTGCGTAGGTAGGATAAATTAGTGCTTCCAAAGTTTTAGCGCTTAGGATAGAAACTATAGCGCTTTGACCCTTTGTTTTGGTGCTTTGATTAGTTTAGCGCTTTGGCCTAAATTTTTAGTGCATTGACTTAATAGAATAGCGCTTATTGTGAAATGGAGCTTTGACTACCTTTTTTAGCACTTTTGACTAATGAAATGGTGCATGCCATGATTTAGTGCTTTGAATGCCTCTTTTAGTGCATACAAGTCAAATTGATAAAGTTTGTCAAAATTTTCCTTGATTTTATTGATTTGTAATTGTGTTAGCCATTGGTTTGATATGATTGATGATCTTGATCAAGTAGATGATGTTCAACCTCATGATAGGTGAGGTCTGATGTTTGATTGATGATAATTATCCTCATGATAGGTGAGAAATAATTATAGTTTTATTGACGTATCTCATGATAGGTGAAGTTGATTTGATGCATTTATGGTTGACCTCATGATATGCGAGGTACAATTTTAAGATTGATGATTGACCTCATGATAGGTGAGGTTCAATGATGCTTGCTCATGAGATTTGATCAAAATTCTCACCAAGAGCTAATTATATTTGATAGGATAATTTATGTGTGATGATTGATAGGGAATGTTGACTTTGATCCTTTCATGATGATAAGAGGCTTTGATGAACCTCTAGGTTTAAGAGTGTTTCCCATGGACATTCGATCTAATACCACAGTTAGCCTAGCCCGAGACAACTATTATTACATGTTGTGGATTGTCCTCTCTATTATTCATGCCCCGGATTATGATTAATCCTGGTCTCCTGGCAGCTTTAGCTGAGAGGTGGCATAGCGAGCATAACACCTTCCATCTTCGCACTGGTGAGATGATAGTCACCCCTAAAGATGTCTGGCAGATTTTGTGGAATCCCATTGTTCGAGAGTTGGTTGTCTATGATTCTATAGAGCAGGGTGGGACTGATGCTCTCCACAAAGTGTTTTAGGACGATTATATTTTTGGGTATTTGATTCCTTGGCATGAGATGGCAGATGCTTATGCCACCCTTCCTTTAGTTCTAGCCAATTTCATTGGACGTTTCCTTTGTCTTGATCAAAAGTCAAAGGGACTTTATATTGGTTGGGGCCATGTGCTTGAGAGCATGATCTTACACAGGATGAGATATGCTTGGGGCATGTGTATGCTTTCCCATTTGTATCATGATTTGCATTCGACAGTTTACCTTTGAGGTCAGAGCTTGTCATCTAGAACTACATTACTATAGGTATGGGTGTGGGAGCAATAGCCATCACATGTCTAGTGCTAGTGAGACAGAGACTAGCTATGAGACCATATGTGTATAGATATGTAGGCCGCCTTACTCAGTCTAGACTGGGTAAGTTAGAGCACTAGAGGAGAGTGATTGATGATATAGAGTCCATGACATGGCGTCCCTACCTAGATTATGATTATTGGGATGAGGATGATATTCAGGTGCCTTTTCTCTATTAGTCGTTGCTACTGATTGGTCAGAATCATTAGGTGTTAGAGATATTTTTTATCAGATTAGGGTATAGACAGTATGGTTTGGTATAGGGTATACCCCAAGGTGTTGCTCATTACATATGTCGTTAGTCAGATTCCACAAAGTGGGGGCTTGTTCTGTCATATGATGTTGTTGTTCAGGAGTATTAGTATTTGTAGCCATTAGAGTGGGATACATGTCTAGACATTGTTGAGCCACCCGTGATAGCAAATTATGCTAAGTATTTGGCTTTGCATCCTTTCCCACACATTACCATTCTTGATGAGCCTGCTCCACTACCTATAGAGGAGGATGTTGTCATGGCACATGGTCATAGGTGGAGGAGAGAGGAGGTTGGTGAGGTCAGGATTGAGGATGTTGATGTTGGTGGTGAGGAGGATGTCAGTGATGAGGAGGATGTCAGTGGTGAGGAGGATGTCAATGGTGAGGAGGACAATGGGCATGTGAGGAGTCGTGATGAGAGCAGTGGAGATGATTATGATTTTGCAGGAGGATGTCGATGGTGAGGAGGATGTCAATGGTGAGGAGGACACTAGGGATGATAGGAGTGGTGATGAGAGTAGTGGAGATGATTATGATTTTGACAATGGAGATGTTTTAGGTGGGTCTGGTGCACCTCTAGATGTGCATGAGCATACAGTGCCTTGTAAGAGCCAAGCAGTGGGAGATCTGACATAGCAGTTATAGATTATGAGCCTTCAGGTGTAGTTAGAGACCATACAAGATCAACTTGTTTAGACTCAGGGTTTGTTGATTCAAACCTAGACTAAGATGTAGGAACAAGCCCAGTCACATGCACAGGCTATAGCATCAGTATAGGCTTAGTTGGCTATAGTGCAAATGCAAATCATGGCATTGACATCGGAGAGGGATACTGCTAGGCAGACTACAGAGGCAACTCAAGGTCAGATTTCATCATTGAAAGCTAAGAGTGTCATGACCCCTCTTCGCTATGTCAGTTAATTGTGATGTTGATCTAATTATTTATATAAATGAGATGCTTGTCTAAATAGGATATTAACTCATACGTTTATTTCACATGTTATTTAGGCATGTGCATGTTCATAAATTGAAAATACTCCCCATGTCATCTAAATCTCTGCCAATAGATTGAGTCATTGATTATTATTCACAAAATTTGACAAAATTGTTGACCAAGAAGCAATGCACCATCCACGAGCCGCCTAATGCCGACTTCAGTTACTCCATATCATTCATGTGGGTTATGATTCAACTATGACAATAAATTGCAGATCTAACCACGTTCTATAGTTTACAATGAATTTAATGCATTATATCTATAAAACGAGGTAATGGACTTCTGTTTTGGGTAGAGCAATGGACTATTATGTGAGAGACTCCAAAGAGATGTTCAATTTCAGACTTCAGGAAGGAGGAGAGCCAATCTGGGTACATTTTTCACTTTAGATCTCTTCCAAGAATCAGTGCACCCAAGTAGGTATCTTACCTGTCCACTTTGATATGCAATATATTTGATCCCTCTTGTATCCTTGTCACAAACAAATACATACATATGGATAGAGTAAGTTAGACTAAGCAATTAATTTTTGAATGTGAACCTTTGTGAAGCTGCACAAGACATATCAGAGAAAATATGTAGATTTATCAGAGAAAATATGTATATTTTATTAAGTCTTTTTATCAATCGGCTAGAATAAGTAATAGAACATGGGTTTTGCAAGAGAAATGTTGTATCTATAGTCTTGATTTAGTTAGCAATCTGTAGTTTCTATTTATTTATTTAGAAAACAGTTGCAGGCAATCACATGATCATGAAATATCATTTGGTACAAAATTTTAAGAGTTTGAATCTCTAATTTGTTAGCCATGATATACTAATGCATATATAGTACCAACACTATAGGCGTAATATTATGATCAAGATGTTACCACTCACTAGACTCAATCTTATTTAGAATATTTTAATTGTTGTGATACCATTTTATGAATAGAGGATATTGACTATACATATAATCTTCTTATTTGTTTAAAAATTACAATTTCAATGATAATGGATCAGCCTTGGTTGGATTACCATTTAAATTACTTTCCAAAAGATCATTCACCTTGATCCACCTTATAATGACAATCTTGTTTAGGCGTCCAATTTTATTCCTGCTAATTAAGAATTTTAAAGCTCCATTCTCTGGTTCATCCATTTCCACACTTTTTAATATAAGATATGTCAATTACTTCTATAAATAGAATTTGGGCATTATGTGCAAAAGGCTAATTATAAAATTCATGACAATTGTAGTGGAATCCACTCTTAGTAAATAGATAGCATTCCTAACTTGTTCAAATATATATATATATATATATATATCAATCATGCATACTTTCTCTTTTTGAAAATTTGGTGTAAGTCATGCCTTTATGATTCCAATTGTCTCTATTGCCTCAATTACTTTCTTTAGAAGATATATATATGTATTTGGATACAATCTTTTGTTTAATGTCATTTTATAAATGAGGGTAAAATCTAAATATTTGGGTTAAGTGATATTAAATGTCTATGTACCGAAAGGTAAGGCCATGTAAATATGGTTACTCCGATATGTTAGATGAATGAACGGACCTTGTTACTTTTCTTACCAAAATTTGAATTGGTGCATATCAATGGGCATTGATCTAAGATATTAATAACCATCCATAATTTTTATTTCATAATAATTGAATGTTGATTTGGTATTTATATATTTACATATTTCCTTATACGATCTAATCCATTTAGGGAGTCTTACCAAACACTTGGCATTTGTAAATTATTTCTAGTATGGTTAGAAATTTGCAATATAATCAAATTAAAGATATTGCTAGCCTAAAACCACGTATTAACATTGATAAAATTATCTTGATATATTGAAGAATTCAAGTTCTCTTTTATTCTAGTTGGTCTAGGGCCTTCAATTAAAATACGAAGAAAATGAAACCCCTTCTACGCAAAGGTAGTTCTTCTATAAGAAATAGACAACATAAGAACTCCATTACCCTAGTTAGTGTTGAATAGTTACTTTATTACATTCCATAATATAGTCATTGGAATTTTCACATCCTAATGCTACATAAACCATCTAGAAGATAGAAATATGAGTGAAATAATAGGACTCTAATCCTTGCAATAATTCTTGAAGATATTTAAACTCTAGGTAAAATTTGGTTCTGTGTGTGTCTTTGATAAGGGAAGTAGGGAACAATATATGTTATGGAATTTTTCAAAATAATAAAGTACTCACTTAATTACGTTGCATGGGGATTTCATTTTTTATAATAAATGGTTAAATAATTCTTCTAAATGACTAGGGAATTTAAGTTACAAAGATTAGAACTTACTATAAATTGTTGACCAATGCTCTTTGATTTATTTAATCATGTTGTTTCTTTTAAAACAAATAAAAAATTAATGAATATGGTTAAAATTACCATGTATTATGTGTTTATTTTCTTACTAAGATTAAGTATGTTAGACATAGATTTGAAACTAATCAAAAGAAAGGAAAAAAAACTAGTAGCGTTCGGTATTAACGATGCCTCTGGCTCATGTTGACGGGTAAAACTGTCGCGCTTGAGCTACTGCATCTATAGCCTAACACAACTGCAATAACAGCATATGTGGCATCGTCCCTATAAATCACCAGGGAGAAATAAGGAACATGGGTTGTTTAAAATCCAAAGGAAGGGAAATCCCCTTTGGATCGATAATCTAAAAAGATAAAACAAAAATAAATCAAATCCACTAGTGACAACCTAGAAAAACTGTAACTTAGGAATTTTCAATTCAAGATATAATCATGTGGATAATTTATTAGGAAATCATTTAAATGGGTCAAAGGAGACGATTATCATTAGGGAGTAGGGTTAGATGAATGTTATTGGATAAACAATAAATGGTCAAGGCAATCATTTATTATCCATGCTTCCCATCGTGGGTAGCAGCCGCAAAGGAACTATCTAGGAGAAATAAAAACCCTAAAAAGGGTTGCGTACCCGCTTTATAACAGTTCACATAAACATAGCCTAGAAAATAGAACTACATATTTTACGCCTTGATCATGTTTGGAAGCAGGGTATATAGGCAGTCTGGGAAATGAAGGATGCTCCCAGTACTCAGGCATTCGAGAATGGGGTTTAGGGTTAAGGAGATCACATAACTAGTTATAAGGGATAATCAACTAAAATACATACAACTATACTTGGAAGAATCCTGTATGGATTGCTTGATTCCCCGGGGCCATTAGGCTATATTTCGAGGCGGGTTTCAAGTTTAGAATTATAATTTACATACCCTTGAGGACAACGACCTCGGTACACTTTTGGTAGAAAGTGTGGTCATCAGGGAAGCGACTCAGGATCCAGATGATCCCGATGAGTTCAAGACTCTAGCCAGAGCACATACCTATAATATGATAGATGCTTGCCTCGTTTAGGTGGATTCCTATTCTGATTATATGAATAGATGTATTCCTATTCCATATGAATAGATAAAGTGAATTCCTGTTTCGTATGAACAGATGATATATCTGTCCCATATGGATAGAAGTTCCCAAGTATACTTGTGAATGAATACTTGAAAAAAAAATATAGTGGTATTTCGGTTAAAATTAATTGGGTCTTTACATGTGGTATCAAAGGGACATTCAAAAACTAGGCCTTGAGCTTACTATGACTCGCGCAATTGAAATATGTATTTTAAAAGTTATATGAAAGAAACATCCTTTCTCAAACATGGGAATCATACTAACATGAGAATAATTAAACATGAATTCTAAATGCCAAGGGGAAGGGCAACTCCAGTTGGTGTCAGTCGAAGACCAAAGGGGAACAAAGATGATGAACCACAAGCTCAGAGAAGGAATAAGGATGGGATTGAAGCAATAATAGAACTGTTAACTGAACAAAGAGATAAATCAACTCTTTGGAGCAAACAGTACAAGAACTTCGAACAAGACAAGATAATATTGAAAACATAGTTGAACCTAAAATTCAAAACCCTCATGAAGGAGATGATCCAGAGGGGAACATAATTGCACCTAGGAGGTAAAATCCTATTCTGGAATTTACTAAGGACTTGAAAAAAATCGCCCCTCCAAAATTTGATGGGAAACAACTAGGAGAAGGGGCAGAAAATTGGCTTAATGAAATGGGAAAGTATTTTGAGTTAAGAGATTTCAGTGAAACTACTAAGGCCTTATGGGGGTCCTACCAACTTGTTGGTGAAGCAGCTAGCTGGTAGACTAATGTGAAGGAACAAAATAAGTACACCAAGGAGGATATAACATGGGAACAATTTGTTGAGCACTTTCATAAAAGGTGGCTACCACAATTGTTTTTTGATGAGAAGATGACTGAGTTTCACAACCTTCGCCAAGGATCTCTGACAGTTCAACAATATTGGGATAGGTTTGCCAAACTACTAAAATATGTGCCAATATATCAACAGGATGAAAAGAGCCAAAGTAGGAAATTCATTTTGGGATTAAATACCAACATAGGAGAAGAGGTTGAAATGCATGGACCGGAAGGTATGAATGAAGTGTTAGAGAAATTCTTAAAGCAAGAGAGGAAGTTACAAGCTTTAACTTTAGCAAGACAATGTTTTAGGAGTAATAATTTCAAAAGGAAATAAGAATTCGGGAGGAATCAAAACTTCAACAAGAACCTAAGAAACAATTCATCAGAAAGAAAACCACCTCCAAATCAGAATCAAAGGTATAATGGGAATAATGCTTACAAAAACAACTTCAACAAAAATGAACCAAGGAACTATAACGGGCCAACAAATCAACCAAGGCTCAATGAAGCAAGCAATAACCAGCCTAAAAATCCAACGCAACGAGGACCACCGGGTGGATGTTTCATGTGTGGAGGGAACCATTTTGCTAGAGAATGTCCAAGGATGCAAGGTCGGATGAGAGAAAATCAAACTCAGAAGGGCCGTCCACAAAGGATTCATGCAGCAGTAAGAAATTGATGCACTCAATTCCAAAATGTGCCTATAGAGACTACAGGTACACTCTTTGGGAAACTAGTCTCAATTCTAATAGATACTGGATCATCTGAATGTTTTATTTCACCTAAATTTGTAAGGGAAAATGTATTTAAAGTTAATCATATGGAATAATCATGGACAGTCCAGTATGGGGATAAGGCAGTTAAAGAGGTGACCCAGTGTCTACCCGATGCAGAAATACAATTTCCTAACTTTAATACAAAGGTCTACCTTTATGTGGCACCTTTAGGATCATATGATGTGATCATTGGAATGAGTTGGCTAACAAACCACCAAGCAAATGTAGACTATTACAACAAATGGGTAGAATGTTTAGATGATGTAGGAAAAAGGGTTGTGATTCAAGGGAAACATAGACCTATAAGTATGGAAATTATATCTGCCATGCAAATGAAAAGAGAAAAGAGAAAGGGGGCTCTAGTATACATGGTTACCATGGATGAAAAGGAAGAAGGGGATATTCTGACCCTCCAAAATTCTCCTTACCTTCAAGATTTTAGTGATGTGTTTCCAGAAGAACTACCAGGGCTACCCCCAAAAAGAAAATTTTACTTCTCCATTGATATAGTTCCAGGAGCTGAACCTATGTCTAAGGCACCCTATCGAATGAACATAGCTGAGCTGGTAGAACTTAAGATGCAATTGGAATAATTGCTTGGGAAAGGTCTCATAAGACCAAGTGTATCCCCTTGGGGAGCACCGGTTTTGTTTGTTAAAAAGAAAGATGGAACCTTAAGACTATGTATTGATTATAGAATGCTTAACAAAGTCACCATAAAGAATAGGTACCCTTTACCACACATAGAGGATCTCTTTGAACAAATGAAAGGAGCAACTGTGTTTTCTAAGATAGATCTTCGATCAGGATACCACCAACTCAAGATAAAGGAAGAAGATATCCCAAAAATAGCCTTCAGAACAAGGTATGGGCATTATGAGTTTACAGTTGTACCTTTTGGTGTGACTAATGCTCTAGTTGCCTTTATGAACTTGATGAATAGTGTGTTCCATGATTACTTGGATAAATTTGTCTTGGTCTTCTTAGATGATATCTTGATTTATTCCAAAAATGAGGAGGAACACCTAGCACATCTTCAGTTAATTTTGCAAAGGTTGAGAGAACATAGGCTATATGGGAAGCTATCAAAATGTTCATTCTTTAAAAAGAAAATACATTACTTAGGTCACATCATTTCAGAAGATGGTATTGCAGTTGATCCAGATAAGATAAAAGCCATAGAGGAATGGCCAATTCCAAAAAATGTGTCTGAGGTAAGAAGTTTTATGGGACTTGTAGGATATTATAGAAGATTCATAGAAGGATTCTCAAAAATTGCGAATCCAATCACTTGATTACAAAGAAAGGGTAATAAATTCTTGTGGACTGAACAGTGTGATAAGGCATTTCAAAATTTGAAGGAAAAATTAACCACTGCACCTATCTTAAAGGTTCCCGAACCAAATGGACACTTCATAGTTGTGACAGATGCTTCCATTGAAGGTCTAGGTGGGGTACTCATTCCGGATGAAGGTGTGGTAGCATATGAATCAAGGAAATTGAAAAATCATGAAGTAAACTATGCACCTCACGATTTGGAACTTGCAGCAATTGTACATGCTCTTCAGAAATGGAGACATTTTCTCTTAGGAAAGCCATTTGAGTTAAAAACTAACCATCAAGGACTCAAGTACATCTTCACGCAACCTCACTTGAATGCTAGACAAAGAAGATGGTTAGAATTTCTAAGCGAATACACTTCTAAGATAGAATATATTAAGGGAAAAGAAAATAGGGTTGCAGATGCACTAAGTAGGAGGCACTTGATGAATATGGTAATATTCAAAACCACTTTTAGAGAAAAAGTACTAAATGGGAAAAAAGAAGATCCATGGTATAAACAGGTTAGATCGACCTTAAAAAATGATCCAGCTGATCCTAGTATAAAGGGGTATAATCTAGATGGTGACAAGATGCTTCGATACAACAATAGGATATATGTTCCAAACTGTAAAGAGTTAAGAGAGTTGGTTTTAAGTGAAGCCCACAATACCCCTTATTAAGGACACCCTGGGGAAAACAAACTCTATTTAGACCTTAATAAATTATATTTTTGGAAAGGAATGAAGAATGACATAGTACTCTATGTAGCTAAATGTCTTGAATGTCAGAGGGTGAAGGCAGAGCATAGCCATCCTGCAGGATTATTATACCCCCATGATATACTGCATCATAAGTGGCAAGTCATTAGTATGGATTTTATACAAGGATTTCCTACGATGCCTTATAGGCATAACACAATAATGGTGGTAATTAACAAACTTACCAAGGTTTCTCACTTCATAGCAGGTAATTTAATAGATGATGCTCCAATTTTGGCTAAACATTTTATAAAAGAAATTTTTAGATTGCATGGAATTCCAAAAAAGATCATATCTGATAGGGATGCTAGGTTCACTTCAAGGTTTTGGACAACTCTTCAATCAACTTTGGGGACACAATTAAATTTTAGTATAGCATATCACCCTAAAACAGATGGCCAAACTAAAAGGACAAATCAAATTGTGGAAGACCTTCTACGTATGTACTGTATGGACCAACAATCTAAGTGGGAAGAATATCTTCCACTAGTAGAGTTTGCATACAATAACTCTTTTCAAGTCTCCCTATGGATGGCTCCATTTGAAGCTCTATATGGAAGAGCTTGTCGCACACCTTTGAGTTGGGATAATCTTGAGGATAGGGTGGTAATTGGACCAGATATGTTGAAGGAAATGGAAAATCAAATCAGGTCAATTAGACAGAGGTTAAGGGAAGCAACATACAGACAAAAGAACACAAAGGGAATTCACACTAGGTGAAAAAATTTTCTTAAGGGTCAGGCCATATAAAATCTCTATAAGTTTTGGCAAGAAGGCAAAGTTGGCACCATGTTATGTGGGACCCTTCAAAATCATAGAAAAGATTAACCCGGTTGCCTAAAAATTGGCCCTACCTCCCCAACTTAGTCGTATCCATGATGTTTTCCATATATCTCTTCTTAAGAAGTATGTACCTAATGAGAAACATGTTTTGAATTGGAATACATTATAGGTCCAAGATCTCGGGAAAATAACAATAGAGCCATATCGAATCTTGGAGAGGCGCCAATACCAATTGCGCAATAGGATGGTTGATCAAAGCAAAGTATAGTGGGATCAATATGATGAAGACAATGCTACTTGGGAAGATACAATTGATTTACAACAATCATTTCCATTCTTATTTTAAGTACTATTTAGACACTATTTTTCTTTTCTTTGAGGTACTTTGGAAACTCTCTCCTTACTCTTAAAAACTTATCAATAAGTGCATCGAGACGATGCACAATTAAGGGGGGGAGGATGTCATGACCCCTCTTCACTATGTCAGTTAATTGTGATATTGATCTAATTATTTATATAAATCAGATGCTTGTCTAAATAGGATATTAACTCATACGTTTATTTCACATGTTATTTAGGCATGTGCATGCTCATAAATTGAAAAGACTCCCCACATCATCTAAATCTCTGCCAATAGATTGAGTCATTGATTATTAGTCAAAAAAATTGAAAAAATTGTTGACCAAGAAGCAATCCACGAGTCGCCTAACGCCGACTTCACTTACTCCATATCATTCACATGGGTTATTATTCAATCGCAACAATAAATTTCCGATCTAACCGCGTTCTATAGTTTACAATGAATTTAATGCATTATATCTATAAAACGAGGGAATGGACTTCTATTTTGGGCAGAGCAATGGACTGTTCTGTGAGAGACTCCAGAGAGATGTTTGATTTCAAACTTCAGGAAGGAGGAGAGCCAATCTGGGTGCATTTTTCACTTTAGATCTCTTCCAAGAATCAGCGCACCCAAGTAGGTATCTTACCTGTCCACTTTGATATGCAATATATTTGATCCCTCTTGTATCCTTGTCACAAACAAATACATACATATGGATAGAGAAAGTTAGACTAAGCAATTAATTTTCTAATGTGAACCTTTGTGAAGCTGCACAAGACATATCAGAGAAAATATGTAGATTTATCAGAGAAAATATGTAGATTTTATTAAGTCTTTTTATCAATCGGCTAGAATAAGCAATAGAACATGGGTTTTGCAAGAGAAATGTTGTATCTATAGTCTTGATTTAGTTAGCAATCTGTAGTTTCTATTTATTTATTTAGAAAACAGTTGTAGGCAATCACATGATCATGAAATATCATTTGGTACAAAATTTTAAGAGTTTGAATCTTTAATTTTTTAGCCATGATATACTAATGCGTATATAGTACCAACACTATAGGTGTAATATTCTGATCAAGATGTTACCACTCACTAGACTCAATCTTATTTAGAAGATTTTAATTTTTGTGACACCATTTTATGAACAGAGGATATTGACTATACATTCAATCTTCTTATTTGTTTAAAAATTACAATTTCAATGATAATGGATCAGCCTTGGTTGGATTACCATTTAAATTACTTTCCAAAAGATCATTCACCTTGATCCACCTTATAATGAGAATCTTGTGTAGGCGTCCAATTTTATTCCTGCTAATTAAGAATTTTAAAGCTCCATTCTCTGGTTCATCCATTTCCATGCTTGTTTAATATAAGATATGTCAATTACTTCTATAAATAGAATTTGGGCATTATGTGCAAAAGGCTAATTAGAAAATTCATGACAATTGTAGTAGAATCCACTCTTAATAAATAGATAGCATTCCTAACTTGTTCAAATATATATATATATATATATATATATATATATATCAATCATGCATAATTTCTCTTTTTGAAAATTTGGTGTAAGTCATGCCTTTATGATTCCAATTGTCTCTATTGCCTCAATTACTTTCTTTAGAAGACATATATATGTATTTGGATACAACCTTTTGTTTAATGCCATTTTATAAATGAGGGTAAAATCTAAATATTTGGGTTAAGTGATATTCAATGTCTATGTACCGAAAGGTAAGGCCATGTAAATATGGTTACTCTGATATTATAGATGAATGAATAGACCTTGTTACTTTTCTTACCAAAATTTGAATTGGTGCATATCAATGGGCATTGATCTAAGATATTAATAACCATCCATAATTTTTATTTCATAATAATTGAATGTTGATTTGGTATTTATATATTTACATATTTCCTTATACGATCTAATCCATTTAGGGAGTCTTACCAAACACTTGGAATTTGTAAATTATTTCTAGTATGGTTAGAAATTTGCAATATAATCAAATTAAAGATATTGCTAGCCTAAAACCACATATTAACATTGATAAAATTATCTTGATATATTGAAGAATTCAAGTTCTCTTTTATTCTAGTTGGTCTAGGGCCTTCAATTAAAATACGAAGAAAATGAAACCCCTTCTACAAAGAGGTAGTTCTTCTATAAGAAATAGACAACATAAGAACTCCATTACCCTAGTTAGTGTTGAATAGTTAATTTATTACATTCCATAATATAGTCATTGGAATTTTCACATCCTAATGCTACATAAACCATCTAGAAGATAGAAATATGAGTGAAATAATAGGACTCTAATCCTTGCAATAATTCTTGAAGATATTTAAACTATAGGTAAAATTTGATTATGTGTGTGTCTTTGATAAGGGAAGTAGGGAACAATATATGTTATGGAATTTTTCAAAATAATAAAGTACTCACTTAATTACATTGCATGGGGATTTTATTTTTTTTAATACATGGTTAAATAATTCTTCTAAATGATTAGGGCATTTAAGTTACTAAGATTAGAACTTACTATAAATTGTTGACCAATGCTCATTTATTTATTTAATCATGTTGTTTCTTTAAAATAAAAATAAAAATTAATGAATATGGTTAAAATTACCATGCATTATGTGTTTATTTTCTTACTAAGATTATGTTAGACATATATTTGAAACTAATCAAAAGAAAGCAAAACAAAACTAGCAGCGTTCGGTATTAACAATGCCTCTGGCTCACATTTACGGGTAAAGCTGTCATGCTTGAGCTACTGCATCTATAGCCTAACACAGCTGCAATAACGGCGTTTGTGGAATCGTCCCTATAAATCGCCAGGGAGAAATAAGGAACATGGGTTGCTTAAAATACAAAGGAAGGGAAATCCCCTTTGGATCGATAATCTAAAAAGATAAAAGAAAAATAAATCAAATCTGCTAGTGACAACCTAGAAAAACTGTAACTTAGGAATTTTCAATTCAAGATATAATCATGTGGATAATTTATTAGGAAATCATTTAAATGGGTCAAGGGAGATGATTATCATTAGGGAGTAGGGTTAGATGAATGTTATTAGATAAACAATAAATGGTCAAGGCGATCATTTATTATCCATGCTTCCCATCGTGGGTAGCAGCCGCAGAGGAACTGTCTAGGGGAAATAAAAACCCTAAAAAGGGTTGTGTACCCGCTTTATAACAGTTCACATAAACAAAGACTAGAAAATAGAACTACATATTTTATGCCTTGATCCCGTTTGGAAGCACGGTATGTAGGCAGTCTGGGAAATGAAGGATGCTCCCAGTACTCAGGCATTCGGGAATGGGGTTTAGGGTTAAGGAGATCACATAACTAGTTATAAGGGATAATCAACTAAAATACATACAACTATACTCAGAAGAATCCCGTATGGATTGCTTGATTCCCCAGGGCCATTAGGCTAAATTCTGAGGCGGGTTTCAAGTTTAGAATTACAATTTACATACCCCTGAGGATGACGACCTCAGGACACTTTTGGTATAAAGTGTGGTCATCAGGGAAGCGACTCAGGATTCAAATGATCCCGATGAGTTCAAGACTCTAGCCAAAGCACATACCTATCATATGATAGATGCCTGGATCATTTAGGTGGATTCCTATTCCGATTATATGAATAGATGTATTCCTATTCCATATGAATAAATGAAGTGAATTCCTGTTCAGTATGAACAGATGATATATCTGTCCCGTATGGATAGAAGTTCTCGAGTGTACTTGTGAATGAATACTTGAAAAAAAAAATATAGTGGTATTTCGGTTAAAATTAATTGGGTCTTTACATGGGTTACAGATTATGAGCCGTTAGGTGTAGTTAGAGACCATACAAGCTCAACTTGTTTAGACTCAGGGTTTGTTGATTCAAACCTAGACTAAGATGTAGGCACAAGCCCAGTCACATGCACAGGCTATAGCATCAGTATAGGCTTAGTTGGCTACAGTGCAAATGCAAATCATGGCATTAACATCGGAGAGGGATACTGCTAGGCAGACTACAGAGGCAACTCAAGGCCAGATTTCATCATTGAAAGCTGAGAGGGATGTCGCTAGATTTACTGTAATGGGGGCTTAGGTAGTAGTTGAGAGATTATAGAGATTGGCGGATGGTACTTCAGTTGCAGATTATATGCGAGAGGTTGTTTGTATTGGTGGGGAGGTAGAGTATTACATAGGTAAATTCTATGATGCTATCCTTTCAAAGTAGAGAGTGAGCTACAAGTAGTCTTGATCTGGTAGGACTCATTCTAGGACTATCAGCGTAGGTGTGACTCAACCTATCCTTAGAGACCTGAGAGATCCTGGTACATCTAGTGGTGGTCGAGGTACTGGTCCTGTGATTCCTGCACTGTCTGAAGTCAACAACACTTACTTTTGATGATGTGATCCCTCTATTATATTTTGAGATGATGATGTACATTCTGATTACAACCATTTTTGTTGCTATATCTCTCTTCATTTCAAACATCACTGTATACTTGAAATTTTATGATTTTGAGGTCTATATGATATGCAATGGATTTTATTGATCTATCATGTGTGTTATATGATTCTATGTTGAATGCATTTATTTATATGTTCTATATGACATGTGATGATCCTTATATTATGATGTTATGGTTGCAAATTATAATTATGATGACATGCTTTATGACTTATGATGTTCTATCTATGATTTGTATTATGATGATGTATGGATTCCTATATGTATGATGATGGATATGATGTTTAAATGACATGGGATATGTGCCCTTTTATTCTTGTGATATCAATTCAAATTTATGATGTGATGAAAATGATATGATATATGTGATGTTATTTTAAATGAATGATAATGATGTGATGAGTAGATAAATGAAGATGTAACTACATAATGATTTGTTTTCGATAATTTTTTATTTATTTTATGATGTGATGCACATTTGAAGAAATGACATGAATAATGCAAATTAATGATTTAAATGATAAAATTAAATGTTTCAAAATGTATGCAATGATTATGCAGCTATATGATAATGATGATGTTTTTGTTAATGTCAAGTATACTCAATCCATTAATGAGAAAAGATAACATCGTCCTTGAATGATTCACCAATTTTGTAACAAAATACTCTATAAATGTAACACTTTGCATGAATGCAATCTATTTTACCATGCAAATCTATATGCAAACATTGGCATCTTAACAACCCTTTTATCATGCTTTGTATCATCATGGAGCTTTTAAATGTTGAAAATGAGTACAAGCATCAATGGTATAATGTAAACCAATGATGACCTGAATATTACTTTCATGATTTTTGATATTAAAAGTGAACACAAGCATTGATGTATAATTAAACTAAGATGACCTAAGAATTTCTTGTGTAAAGAGACAAGAATTAATCACTTTCCTATGTGAATTGGAATGTCATCGGTGATATTTTGTAGAGTATGTCTCATCAAAATTCACATAGTAATTATGATTAACTCACAAACAATAGATAAAGAAAAATACCATTAATGATTCTTCCTAGCTTATCTAGTTCAATAAATCATTGAGTTGCTCCAAAGAAATGATAATAATGGTCAAAATACAACATATCCAACATTTGCTTAAAATATTTCAATCATTATTCAGATTAGATCATCCATCTTGATTTTATGATTTTTTTGTTTTCAATATTTTTGACCAAAGACATATCCTAGGGACCTCGGGGGCTGAACAAATATTATCCTTGCCTACATTATATACATAGAGACCACGTAGTTCGATTGACACAAACTCACATTTTTGGCTTTTTGAAACTAACCTTTACACCTATTTTTCTTTGTGGATTTTCTGTTGTGATTTAGATGTCAGATTTGTTCCTAATGGTGATGTTCATGTTGGGTTGTGTTTTGATCATTTTTTTTTTGTCTTTTTTGTCTTCCTGTTGTTTATCCATTTGGTTAAGCTCAAGATTTATTGCCCCCAGTGAGGTCCAGATGTTTTCCCCCAAACTAGGATGAGACATCACCACTCGTAATGATATGATAATGGATGTAAAATGATGGTGGAAGTAATGACCATGACATGTGTCCAATAGATGGAAAAGTTGGTTCAAATAAAAAATAATGCATGTTTCCAGGTTTTCACTATTAATTTTTATTGCACTTTTTCAGTCTTTTTTATTTTTATTATTTTTTTCTTTTTTTTCTTTTTTTGTATTTTTCTATTACCAAGACGCCTATTTACCAGGTTCTCATCAAGATAACCCTTTTCAAAAACTAATCTATGTACTATGTGATTTAGGTGTAGAGCTTTTTGAGATGGTTAATGTTGATAGGTTCATCGAATAGATCCCCTTTAGGTGTAGATAGTTGATAGGCTCCAGATCCATATATTGATATGATGACAAAAGGGCCTAGCCAGTTAGGCTCAAACTTCCCATTCTTTTCTCTTTCCTACTAATTTTTAGGGTTTTCCTTTAGGACCAAGTCACCAACCTGAAAGACTTGAGGTTTTAACCTGTGATTGTAGCTCCTTGTCATCCTTTGTTGATATTCCATCAAATGGTTGACAACTTGTTGATGATGTTCATCCAGTAATTCTAGTTCTTGTAGTCTAGAGATTCTATAATCCTCATCTATAATGATACTCTTCAGTGAGACACAAAGTGATGGTATCTCAACCTCAATAGGTAGTATAGCTTCTAATCCATATACGAAGGCATATGGTGTAGCTCCTTTTGGCATTATAATGCTAGTTCTATAGGCCCATAATGCAAGATTTAGCTGAACATGCCAATCATGTCCAACATCATTTACCATTTTCTTTAGTATTTTCATAATTGTCTTGTTTGAGGCCTCTACTTAACCATTTCCCTGAGGATAGTACAGTGTTGAGAAATGATGTTGGATATGAAAATTTTCACACAATTCCTGGATGTCTTGGTTCTTAAATCGTCTTCCATTGTCTATAACAATGGATTGAGGTATGCCATACTGACAAATTATGTAGTTCAATATGAAAGACGAGATCTACTTTCTACTGATTTTTGTTAAAGGAACCACTTCTATCCATTTTGTAAAGTATTATGTTGCTATGATTATGAACTTGTGTCCATTGGATGAAGATGGGTTTATCTTTCCTACTAGGTCTAGTCCCCACTAGCAAAAGGGCCATGTTCAAGTAAATGGGTGTAATTCTTGTGTTGGTGCATGAATTAGATTACCATGGATCCGAAATTTTTGAAATTTCTTAACAAATTGATAAGACTCCTTTTCCATGTCCAACTAGTAATACCCCAAATGGAGGAGTTTCTTTGCTAGGGTTGGTCCACTTGAATGATTTCCAAAAATACCTTCATGAACCTCACGTAAGGCTGATTCAAACTTGTGTTCTAGGCACCGAAGAAGAGTACCATCTAGACCTCAATGGTAAAGGATATCGGCAATCAAAGTATGTCGACCAGATTGGCAGATAAAGTTGTGCTTTTGGTTTCTAGAAAGATCAAGAGGAAGGATATTATCCTTGAGGTAAGTATAGATCTCTACATATAGTGAGTTTTGAACATTGACTATTTGACATATGGTCTATGATTTAGGATTATTATAGGGATTATCATAGGCAGGGTTAGATACTTGTTCTACCATAAAATCATAACGACCTTATTTTTCTAGTAATTGCAAGAGGGAAGCAATTGTCCCCATAGCATCTACAACTTTGTTCTCTGCCCTTGGTATCTATTCAAACTTGATCTCCACAAAGTGCTTTTTAAGATCATCTATCATTTTCTTATATGGCATTAGTTTTTCATCCTTTGTTTGATACTCATTATTTACTTGATAGATGACAAGTTCTGAGTCCCCGTACACTTGTATTTCTATGATGTTCCATTCAATAGCCACTTTCATGCCGATAATCAATGCCTCATACTTAGCCACATTATTGGTACATGGAAACATTAGTCTATAGGAGCATGGGATGGTGTGTTCCTAAGGTGTAACAAATAGAATTCCCACATCAAACCCTCTTTGTGTGTATGATCCATCAAAATAAAGTCTACATTGTTGTGTGGTAATATTGAGAATGTCTGCATCCGAAAATTCAATGTTCATTGGATGATTATCCTATAACAGAGCTTCAACTAATTGATTAGCTATCACTTGTCCTTTGATGGCTTTCTGGTCTACATACTAGATGTCAAAATCGCTTAAGATCATGACCCATTTTTCTAGTCTCCCTATGAGAGATGCTTTGATAAGTAGATATTTTAATGGGTCTATTTTTTGCGATGAGTCTAACTATATGAGTCAACATGTATTGTCACAATTGTTGGGTTGCAAATACAACTGCCAAACAATCCTTTTCTATGAATTTGTAATTTATTTCATAACCATTGAGAGTCCTACTGATGTAGTAAATAGCTTGTTCCATTCCCTCATAATCTTCTTGTGCTAAGGGAGCTCCTAAAGAAATTTTTGTTGTTGTGATATAGAGTAACAATGGTTTCTCTATTGCAGGTGGCATGAGTATTGGAGGTGACATCAAATATTACTTTATCTATTTAAAATTTTTTTCACATTCATGATCCCACTTGAATGAGATATTCTTAGGAAGCAGATGATTGAATGGGTGGCTTTTTTTTGCCAATTGGGAGATAAATCTCCTGATGGATTGTAACTTGCCTTGTAGAGAACGCAATTGACTGATATTTTTAGGTGGTGGCATCTCTATGATTGCTTTGACCTTAGCCAGATCCACTTCTATTCCTTTCTCTAACAAGTTATGTATCCAAGGAGTTTTTCTGATGTAACCCCAAACACACATTTCTTGGGATTCAATCTAACATCAAGAATTTCTCTAGTCTGTTAAATATTTTTTTGAGGATCTCCGGATGTCTTTCTCGGGTGTATGATTTTTCTAAAATGTCATCCACATAATCTTCCATGAAATTATGCATCATATCATGAAAAATTATAGTCATCACCTGTTGATATGTTGCACCTGCATTTTTCAACCCGAAGGGCATGACATTCCAACATAATGTACCCCAAGGACAAGTGAATGTTGTGTTTTATTGATCTTCAGGTGCTATCTTTATTTGGTTGTACCGTGAGAAACCATCCATTAATGAAAACATGTCATGGCCTATTGTTAGATCCAAAATGATGTCAATGCTTGGTAGAAGAAAATCATCTTTTGGGCAGGCCTTATTTAGATCTTTGAAATCTACGCATATCATGATGCTATTATTCAATTTAGATAAAGACACAATATTGGAGATCCACTCAGCATAATCTATGGACCTGATGAACCCTTTTTCCAACAATTTCTTCAGCTCAGCTTTTACCATCAGGGTGATGTGGGGATGCATTTTTCTCAATTTTTTCTTAACTGGTTTGATTCTGGTTGGTAGAGACAGATGATGCACCAGGAGATTTAGATCTAATATTGGAATATCATAACAAAACCAAGAAAAATTGATATGCCACTCTTCAAAGAATTTGGTGAATGTGGAATTTTTTTGTACTGTCATAGACGCCGCTAGATGTAGAATCTTTTCCTTTTTAGTTGTTCTGAGAATTATGGATTGTGTTGGTTCTACCAGTATTGATGATCTATCATGGTAATAGGGTGTCAAATCCTCCATCTTTCAGTGCCTTAGAAAGGTTTTCACTATTAGATACATTCTTTATTTTTATTTTTTCCAAATCTAATGGTTCCATAGAATGGTTTTCACCATTTGATCTATTTTTCCTTTTGTCATTTTTGCCACTGGAAGATTTGGCACCCTCCTGATTTGAAGTGTCGTTATGAGTGTTATAGGTAGGACGTGTATCAGGTTCATCACTACAATGAAAATTTATGATGGCATCATCATTTGAAAAGACTGGTATGTGAATAGGTTTGGTGGGTTCCCAATCAACAAGGTTGGGATGTATCAAGGGTAATAAGTCATTAGGTTGAGCAAGGTCGATGGTCGTAAGTGTTCCAATAGCTAGGTGGTCAAAGTTGTTAGTGGGAAGGTTGAGTTCTATGATATTTCCCTCCTCTGAGTCATCTATTTCACTTGATGTTTGTTCATCCTCGGTTGAGTCATAGATATTTGTTGATCCCAAAACAAGTGGTCTAGTTCTTGAACTCTATCCTTCCTCTCATGGGTGTATATGCTTGGATGACATCAATTTTTTTGTTAGTGTATGAGGTTGTAGATAAATGATCCCATTCATATTCATTTGAATATGTTTTAGAGCCGTCCCTCATTTGTAAAATTCTTTCTAGCACTTGCTGAGTTACTTCTTTTGATTTCCTTGTGTATCCTAATCCTGTTTTGTCCTTAGGTTGAAGTGTTAGTGGTTGAATAGGTTCTATAAAACTGTCTTTTCTTTTGAAAATTGGTCCTTGCCCTTCATATCCCATTTTCTCTAATATAGCCTTTCCTTTTCCATATTGATATGTTCATATGCTGATATTTGTTGATTTTGAAGCTTCTTCATCTTTATAAAGCCAATTTAGAATGGCCTGGTCTTCTGATTCATCTTCTAGAGTTCATGCGTTTACAAACCTTTCATCTAGAACTGTAATGGGTTGTGATGATTGGTGTGTGGTTTTCATGGGTTGTCCATATGATTTCAAATATGGGAGAAATTGTGAAACACACAACAATTTCTCAATGGTATATTCTCCCAAACCCTTGTCCTTTAACTAGATTTTTTTTGTAAATTGTTGTGATAGATGTTCAGGGGACCTTCATTATTTGATATAGATGAGTTAGTAACAGTTTTTTCTTTTTCCTGGTCTTTCTTCTCAACCCATTTGGATATAAAATTGAGTTTCTTTTCACTACTAGATGAAGTAGATGTGCTAGCTTCTCTATTGTGGGCTACCAGAGTGTCTTGATATTCCTTAAGCATGTTGTAAGTCTAGGGATTATTGTTGTCTGCTGAAATTGTGACCTATTGCCCATTGACAGGAAATTTTAAACATTGATGATATGTCAAAGGTATTGCTTGCATTTGATGTATCCATGGACATCCCAAGAGTATTCTATATGTTAGCTCCTTGTCTAACACTTGGAAAACAATATTTTTGACAATTGGTCCCACTTGAATTGGTAGTACAATCAACCCCTTGTAAGACCTTTTCTCTTCATCATATTCTTTTATTGTTATCTTTCTCCTGACATCAATGGCATTGTCAGAATAGCCTAGTGCACGAATTAGTTTTAAAGTACAAATATTTAATCTAGCTCCACCATCTATTAAGACACGCTTGACATAGTGTTTATGGATTAGAACTTCTATATGTAAGGTTGCATTGTGTGGGTGATTCAGTGACACCTCATCTTGTTTAGAGAATGATAGAAAATGAGGTGTGGTCAGATGTCCCACCATAGCTTGAAATTGACAGACATCCAAATTATTGGGTACCGTAGTGGCTACCAGAGCCTATTTGAGAACCTCTTTATTTGATGGCTAAATTTTAAGAAGTTCTAGTATGGATATCTGTGCGGGTATATTTTGTATTTGATCCAGAATGTTGTATTGATGTGATGGGGGAGTAGTGATTTTAGGTGAAACTCCTTTCAGTATCACTTTGGACTACCCCTTGGTTGTTGCATTGACCACTTGGTAGTCCTGTGTATCTCTGATTTTGATGATGTTGATTTGGTTGTCTGATGTATTTATGTTTGAAATCACATTCAGGGATTCCATGTAATTGATGTTTGTGTTATTTGTTTGATTGTCAATGAAATTATCTTTCTCAACCTCGTAAATGCAAATAATGGTCGTGTCATAGATATAGTTTACACTTTTTCCTTTACCATTTGAAGAAGATTCTCCTTTTTTGTAGTTGGGTAAAGGGTTTGTAAACCCAATGTGATCATTGTTTGTTTGAGGTCCTTCGACAAACACCTTTGCTTTGATTATTAAATCTTGTATCAAATGCCTTAATTGCATACAGTCATTTGTTTTTTGTCTTTTATTTTTGTGAAAGTTTCAATAGTTAGCATCGTTCCACCAAGATGGTTTCACTTTCAACTCCCAATTTCCTGCTTCTGGTAGAGTAATAAGTCTATTTTCAATAAGCTCTATCATTGTTGATTCCAAAGTTTTTCCTAATGGTGTAAATATTCGTCGATTGGATTGTCTTTGATATGGTCGTGGTCGAGATTCTCCATTATTTGGATTATTGCTTTGAGTGGTACCTTGATTGTTGTTCTAGTTTTCATTTTCATTTGTTTTCACATGGGTTACTATTAAATTGAATATTGTTTTTGTATTTTATGTGTCAGTTCTAGTATCATTGTTTCTAGTGTTCCTATTTTTCTGCCAAAATTTAGGCTTGTCATTGTTTCCATAGTGATTTGAGGAATTGGTGTTTGATGTATCATTGTAATTTTTAATCACTCCTCTTATGACTAAGGCTTCTTCAATTTTAAGCCCATTCTTAATCACCTTTTCAAAGGTCAAAGGACATTGTAGATCCAGTCTATAACTCATGTCATCAGTTAAGTTGTCAATAAATAATTCAATCTTTTCCTCTTCAGGAATAGATCGAGGGTATCTAGAAAACAACTTTTGCCAACATTGTAAGAATGATAGCAATGTTTCTCCCTTCTTGTGTTTCATGTTGTAGAAATCTTTTATGGTTATGTTATGTTGAATGTTGAAGGAGAAGTATGTGATAAATTTGTTAACTAGTTCTTCAAATGATCGAATCGCCGATTGTAATTTGGAGAACCATTCCATACAGTGTGCTCCTAAACTCCTAGGAAATAACCTCATTAGGTAAGTATCCTCTTGTACAAAATTGAAGCTCATTATTCTGAATTCCGTCACATGGTCAATTGGATCTATTTTTCCATTGTACTTGCCATATTTGGGAAACTCACAATGCCTAGGAAAGGGTATCATGTCAACACTCATATGAAAGGGATAAGGACAAATGTATTGTAATGAATACCTCTTTGTGGTTTCATTTTGCATATCTTGAATCTATTGTTGTAAAGTTTGCATTTGGGTTGTTAAAGCAACCACTTGATCCGTGTCCCACATGTTGGGTGGTTCTATTTCATTATTTCTAGGTGTTTCCTTTAATCAATGCATGTAAAAATATTTCAGATGTTTTGTGCCTAACTTCCCTAACATTAAGAGATATTTTTCCATGTCTTTTTCTAGGACCTTTTCCATGAATTTATCAAAATTTTGGTCTTGTTGGGCGTGTTGTATATCTTCTTGAGTTATTTCATTGTTATCATGTTGTTGGAATCTATAAAAGGGGTTTTCTTTATCCATTATGTCTGGTGTTTCCATTTCCTTCTCTCTGAGTTTTTGTCTTTGTAACCTTGTTAAAATTGGTATACAAATGTTTTTTTTTCTCCCTAAACTTTGATCTTCTATGATTGGATAAGTGTCAAATGAATTTTAACAAATTCAAATAAGATGATATCTCCTATTGATGAAACTAAGTTAAAAATCTAATTATTATGTTTCGTTTCATGATGGTAGGATGATAATATCTTGATGAAGAAACTTAACCTAATAATCAATATTTTGTGTTTGATTTGTGGACACTTTTAGAGTTTACAAGATCTAGGTTTAATTTGATTTTTTTTTTATTTGTATGTGATTTAGGTTTAAGACTCTGTTGGGACTGTGGAAAATATTTCTGACTGGTAAAAACCTGAGTTTCTGATGTCTGTAATATGACAAATGTTTCTAACAACTCTTTAATTTCTAGTTCTATGGATGTGCTAATACAAAGGGAAGAAGTGCCAAAACAAAAACTGTATGTGCTAAAAGATCTAGTAAAAGCACTTCCAACCAAGGAAAATGCGCTAAAACAAACTATGTAAGTGCTAAAGTTTGTGGTAATTTTGTCACTAGTAAATTTTTTGTTTTGACATACTGTAGATGCGCTATGATTTTTTGTCAGATGTGCTAGAATAGACAGTGTAAGTGCTATAACATACACTATATGTGCTAACACATAGGGTGTATGTGCTAAGATAGGTCGTAGATCAGCTATAGTTTTGGTATTTTTTTGACATTGATGGATGTTTATGACAGACTATAGATGTGCTAAAATAGTGGGAAGAAGTGTTAAAATAGACTATAGATGTGTTGTTTCATAATTTTTTAGTGTTTGTTTGGTTTTTTTTCAATGAATGAATTGATTTTTGGATGAAATTTGGGGTATTTTGACAGAGTATTTGGTAAATTTCTAGATTTTGATAACAAACCTAATGTTTCAATTATTTCCTCTATTGTATGAATTGATTTGGCCTGTTAGAATATTGAATTGTTGGTTGTGGAATGGATGATGGATGAATAGGTTGACTACAATTATGTTTCTATGAAAGAGCTCTTCTTTGAAAGTAGGCTTGTGAATATAAGGGCTCTAAAGCATAATCATCTGTGTATCCCCTAGAAAAAACATGAAATATATGGATGAAGGTTCTATGATGAAGTAGGAATTTCCTACTTTGATACAAAAAAATTCTTCTTTCCAACAGTTTCTTGTAATTAAGTTTTTTTTTGCGTCTTTTGATTCTTTTTGCAATGGTTTTCTTGAAAAATTTTGTGGACTTCCAATCCCTAATCATAAGTTTTCATGGAATGAATTTTCAGCCTTTCATGTTCTTTTTGGATGATCTTTATCTGATTTAATGATTCAAAGACACAACAAGCAATTGTAGAACAAGTGTTTTTAAGTCCTAAGATCTAAACAATGAGTGTATATTGAAGGATCAAATAGATCCTTCCTGATTTCCACAAGTTTATTGACAAAAAGACACTTCAGAAAGACTCACTCTTAAGGACAAGTAGGGCATCGCTATACTCAATCAACCCACAACTTAAATTGTGTCGACTTAGACAATCATGTCACCCCCTAGAGGGCACTTGTGTTTTTCTCTTTTCCAGGCGCATACTCAAGGTTAGATTTTTTGATCCCTTGAGCAAATGGTCCTTGGAAATTATATGGTGAGTGTCTTGGGGGTAGATTCTTTGCTTCCCTAGCACTGCATAGTAATACAATGTTCAGAAACTGACAAGTTGGATACTACACTATGGTTTGTAGATAGGGTTTTTGTTGAAAGCGACAATAATAAACTCCCTCAAGAGACCTCCCAATCTTTAGAACAAATATTTTGGGGATGGTTATCTTGCACACTTCCAGTAAATGAGGATTTATCCAGATTTACTTTTATTTTATAGTGGGTTGGAAAACCTAGCTTTGGTTGTTCCCACTCAGGTCGTTCCCATAGGGTGAGTATGTTTTCACACTATGGAAGGTCTTCTAAAGGATTTAATAAAGCTTGAAATGCATAAAATAAAGGATGAGTCTAGAATTTTGATCACCCAGTTAAGGGGGGAGCATATGCCTATCACCACACAACCGCAGTAATCAATTGTTCAATTTTAGAGCCCAAACAACAATTTTCTATGTGAAGATTTTCATTCATATAGTGAAGATATTGCTTCACAAAAAGAGATGGCATTCATTTTTAATCCCAAATTGAAATGTTTGGTGACTAACCTACATTGATATATTTTAACTTTAAGTGACTATCCTAGGATTGATTCATTTTAAATCCAATTAAAAAAAAATGAAGTTTACTGGTTGTGGTCACATCAGATCTAGATAACAATTATAGAAGTGTTATAATAGAGATTAGAAGTGCTATAGAAATGCTCAGATGCACTATAGAAATAGTTGAAAGCATTGTAGAATTGGGCAGAAGCATTGTAGAATTCAACAGAAGTGTTGTAGAATTTGGTAGATGCGCTAAAATGGATTTGAACATGAACTGTCAATCTACGATGGAAACTATTGTTTGAAGCACTAAAATAGTCTTCAGAAGCACTATAGTTTTCATTGGAAGCACTAAAATATTCAGAAGCGCTATAGTTTGGATTAGATGCGCTACAAAATCTTTCAATCATGCTAAAAGAAAACATGCTTATATCCTGTACGAACACTTTTTAGAAAAATTGTTAAAAACATGGGGTTAAGCCCCACGGTGGGTGCCAAATTCTAAGTGTGAAATAAATAAACAACCAAAACAACTAAAAAAACTTCTTAATGAAACATTATACCAAGATTTAACATGAATTAAACTAATTTAAAGCACAAAAAACTTGAAAGCATCTCATTGTCTCCTATCTCCAAATATTTATTAAATCATATAGGGCTCTTAGATTTGGTAAGCACTGTGACTATTAAAATTCCTATCTAGAGAATGGAATTATGCTAAATATAATGATCTAATTCTATATGGTGATTTCTAGATGATATGATGTTACTGTAATCTATTCTGACATGAAACCTGATGGATAGAAGCTATAGTGAAACTATGATGTAGTCGTGATACAAATTCTATTAATTTTATGATTGTTGTGATGCTATGATACTATTGCTATTACTATGATTGCTTAATTGCTAGATTGCTATTCCTACAGAGCAATTTTGTACAAATTTGGGATCTATTATTTGCTTTAAAAGGCTATATATATATTTATGATAGCACATTTGCACAGGGGCAACACAACAAAGGCTTGGATTCAATTTGGAGAATTGAGTGGTGAGAGATTCAGAAGCTTGAGCTGATTATGGGAATGGTTTCTCCGCATGAAAAAATCAGCCAAGATGATAGGAAGAATCAGAGGAAGGAGATTGAGAACATTGCCTGTAAGTTTGTCTTTGAAGCTTTCCTGTGAATGCCAGTTGAATAAATTTAGACATAGAATATCTAATTTTGTTGGTGAGTGAATAGAGGAATTTGCTTTATTTGAATATTTTTTATTTATTCAAATTTAGCAAAGTAAGAAGATATTTAATTAAATGAAACAAATATTTGATGTTTGCTTATTTAATAAAAAATGATATGATAACTAAATAAGACTTTAGGATATCTTTATTTAATTAAGAGGAAATATGATAAGATAATTAAATAATACAAATTATTGAAGTTTTCTTATTTAATTAAATAATACAAATTATTGAAGTTTTCTTATTTGATGTTTGGTATGGGGAACTGGAAAAAAGAATATCATGAAGAATGTTTGTTATGGGGAAGTTCAAATAGTTGAGAAAAAAACAATATCATGAAACATATTGATAGAACAAAAAAAGTGAAATTGGAAAAGACCTATTAGGAAAAAACATAAGAATCAGAGGAAAATGATAGATGTTCTCAAACTCATGTAAAATAGAAGTTTAAGATATGGAGAATGGAAGAGGTAAACTATGATAATGAACAATTTGTTATGGGGAACTGAAAACAAGAATATCATGAAGAACAGTTTGTTGTGAGGAACTTGAAACAAACGAGGGAAAAAAAATATAATGAAACATATTGATATAAGACACTTCCATCCCACATAATTAGCAAGTTCCAATGGCTACATAAACAGACCTAAGCAGTTTGTTCCAGGGACCTTCAAGCAAATCAAGGAAAAAAGGAATATCATGAAACATATTGATACAAGGTTCAAGCTATGTTCTTTGTTAATAAATATTGAAGATAAGTAGAGAAATCATATAAGAGGAGTTAGAATAACAATTATTTGCTACAAGTCGTTTTGCATGGGTATTTTACATAAATGATTTATCTATAATATTTAATGCCAAGCAATGTAGCTCAAATTTACAATTAAGTCTGTGGTGTTATACTCCTTTTGCACAAATCATTGCATCATATAATTGATGTCATAACCTAAAGAAAATATCATGAATAAAATATGGAGAATAGAAGGGGAAAACTACGAAAATCAATAGTTTGTTATGGGGAACTAGGAAAAAGAATCTCATGAAGAACAACTTGTCATGGGGAACTTCAAATACATAACAAAAAAATAATATCATGAAACATATTAATACAAGACAGATGAATGGAAACCCACATTAAATAGAACTCCTAAAGCCAATAGGTAGAAATAATCTATGCAAAATGAGTGTAACCCCACATACTTTATTGAAAATTCAACTTATTACCTAGCACTAAATATTGTAGACAAATAGACAAATTGTAAAAGAGCTATTAGAATAACACTTAATAGCCACTAAAATAATTTTATCTCCAATATACTTATGCTTTCATACTAACCCTCTACATATATATATATATATATATATATATATATATATATATATATATATATATATATATATATATATATATATATATATATATATATATATATATATTCAATTACTCCTATGTTAATCTGCAATCGTTCCTATGTTAATGGGTATAATGGAAAAGATGCACAAAGATAACTAAAATAATAAACCAAGGGTGATAAAATTACTAACCCTAATTTTGACAAAAGAAAGAAGATTTAACTACAATTGCTCCTATGGTAATGGGTATAATGCCAAAGATAGAAATATACAACAAGAAGACATTAACAATAAATTAATCATCTATGCAAAACATCCATGTAAAATGACTTACAAATATTGCAGAACAATAATTTTTCAATTTGTTTATCATGATGTGGACCTTACCTCTTGAATAAAAAATGTTACTAAATTTTGCTTATTTGTCAATAAGGATTGGGAAAAAATTATGAATTTTCCTTCAAACAAATCACAAAACAAGAATATCATGAATAAAATATGCAAAATAGAACAAGAAAATGACAATAATCAAGAGTTTGTTATGAGCAACTAGAAAAAAGAATATCATGAAGAATAGTTTGTCACGGGGAGCTTCAAATACATGAGGAAAAAAGAATATCATGAAACATAATCATACAACACAAATGAACAGAAAGCCACATTAAATAGAAATCCTAAATTCAATAGGTAGCAATAATCTATGCAAAATGAGTATAACCCCAAAGACTTCATTGGAAATTTGAGCTACATCACCCAACAGTAAATATTATAGAAGAATAGAGAAATTGTAAAAGGGATATTAGAACTAGCACTTGCACCCCAATAAGGTGCAATACTTATGCTGATAGGCTGAGCCCACATTATTTATGGCCATGAAAAGTAGTGGACGACATGAAGAAAGCAGTGATCTATCTCACCTATCCCTCTCTACCTCTCCCTCCCTCCCTCCCCCTCTCTCCCTCTTGCTCTCTCCTTCCCTCTCTATTTCTCTCTATATCACATATCCCTCTCTACCTATCCCTCCCTCCATCCCACCTATTTCTCTCTCACTCTCTCCTTCCATCTCTACTTCTCTCCCTTTCTCACTTATTCCTCTCTACCTCTCTCTCCTTCCCCCTCTAATTCTTATATCTCCCCTATCCCTCTCTTCCTCTCCCTCCCTCTCTCTCTCTCTCTCACTTTCTCTGGCTCTCTCTTTCCTTCTCTACTTCTTTCTATCCCACCTCTCTCTCCCTCCCTATCTCTATCTCACTTATCCCTCTCTACCTCCCTCCATCCCTTTACCCTCCTCTCTCTTTTTCTCTATCCTTCCCTCTCTACTTCTTTTCCCTCCTCTCTCTCTCTCTCTATTCTTCCCTCTCTACTTCTTTACCCTCCTCTCCAATTCATTCCAAAAACAACACTTCCTATAGAACTTTAGTTTTTCATTTTTCTATTTATTTATTGTTTGGATTTTATAACACAGAACAATTTTTTTTTTTTAATTTATTATATTATTTTATTTATTATATAAATTATTATTTATTTTAGTTATTATATAAATTATTTTATTTTATTTTTTTAAGTATATATAAGTTATTTTATTTATTATATAAATTTTACTTTTATTAAAAAATTATTATATTATTTTATTTAAAGAATCATTTTTATTTAATTTATTTCTATTTGTTTTTTATTTATTTTATTTATTTAGTGTATATAAGTTATTTTGTAGTTAAATAGTTATTTTATTTATTATATAAATTTTAGTTTTACTAAAAGTTTATTATATTATTTTAATTATTATATAAATTATTTTATTTTTATTAAAAATTTATTATATTATTTCATAACATTATTATAATTTGAATTTTCATTCCACCAAACTTCGATGACTTGAATCCTCTATAAATCGTATCGTACGGGACATATGCTTTGTTGCTGAAAATAATGTGGGCTCAGCGTATCTGTGTATGCATTGCACCTTAATCAATATTTAAAAGCAAAAACATTTGGGAAAGTCTATTGATTAATACTCAATCAATTTTAAAAATAAATAAGTTTTAAAATAATTATAAATTATTGCAGGAATAATTCTTCTTTAGCTATCGTACTTGCATTGTTCATTCTAACCTTATCATGCATAGAATTTTCATCCACTTCCAAATCAGTTGTCAAGGCATTAGTCTCCTGGTTCTCTTCTTTATCAAAGCAAAATCTGCTCTGACTCTCACTTTGTTGGACTGAAGGAGTGTTAGAGTTAAAATCTTTTAAAGAATCACTATATTTAAAAATATCTATGCCTTTGTCATCTATGCCATCCACCAAGTGTTGTTCATTATGCTGATCAAAATGATTTCCACTACATACATTTTTATCTCCCCTATTGGTGTTATTTCCCTCAATCGTGCACAATCTATTCACATTCGATGCCACCTACAAATCCAAGCTCTCAAACTTATCATCTAGCAATTTTCTTCTAGCTGATCTAATAGAGGAAGTACCACTTTCATGTTTGGTACCAATGACATTTGAGAACAACTCTTGGTCAGCAATTGACGGAACAGACCTATTCTCATTTCGTATTTCCTATGACTCCAAACTATCAACAGAGTTGGAAACAATATGTTCTTGACATGAAGCATCAATGGAATTCTTGCAGATACCTATTTGCCCAGGTAAAGCCTTGCCAAGACATTCACCGTCTTAATCGAATGAATCTTCAGGCACAACTTTTTGTAGCATAGAACTACTCCATTTCTACTCCCAATAGCTCTCTAGCACTGAAACTTTCAATTTATTTGGGGAACATGAAGTTGATTTTTGGTAATGCAAAATTGAAGCTTTGTGAGGCAATTTGGGTGCCTGACATGAAGGAGAAGCACTTGTGCTCCTAACAAGCTTACTAATCCCCCCATTTTTAAAAATTTGGCCCATTTTCCCTATGGGAGGTAGACTACTATCATTTGTATCCAGAGCTAGAGCTTGAAGAAACTTTTCCCTATTAATTAACCTCTTTGTACATCTGTATCTTTTGGAAAATTAAGTAACTTTTGGAAGCAAGTTGTTGCATTTGTTGTGCCAAGCAATGAGGATTGCAGGTGCAAAAGCAATGAAACTGCTACAGCTGAAATGAATGGACTGCGAGGAGAGTATGGAATACTATTTCCATGGACATCATCTCCATAAGATGGTAGGGGAGTATTAGATGCTTCAAATATAGCATCCCAAACATGTAACAGATTCTCAAGCACAAACTCTCAACCAAACAGTACATGTAGCCAATGCAAAGCAAAATATTGGGGTTCAACACCAAGGTCTACTAAATGGTTGTACGAGGAAATGTCAGCAATGGCAAGTAACTTATATAAATTACCAGATGCTTCAATAACAAGAGGCAACCCTACTACAGAGCTAGCTACAGGGGTGTTGGTGAAATAGTTTTCCATAGCAACTGCCCCACCTCCTCCACTTAATAATGCATCATACATATAGTAAGCATCATGTTCCAAAAATATTGTAGATAAAAGAACCCCAAGCTGCCCCTCCTCCCCAAATGCATCACTGCTCAAAATGATAGACATGAAATTTGTATCAAGATCATCACTGCTGCCAAGTTTGCCCAAATTTTATTTAGAACAAGGGCTGTCAAGGCTGGAAATGCCATCTACTGCTTTGTCCTCATCTTCCAATAAATTTTTAAAAAAATGATAGATCAACGGGCTCCCCCAATTTACTCTCCCACACAAATTCCTGCACCAATCGAGCCACCACAAGTTGAACATGCAGCATAGTCAGCACTATTGTCAGACAAATCCTCCTCCTCATGCCAAATGACATCAACTTTATCTCTTTACTTCCCGTCATATCCATTTCATCACACAGAAACTGATCTAGCCTGGATTAGTTTGAATTTTCCCACACTTGGGGATCATTACCCATTCCTCAAACAGAAAAATTGATCAATGCATCCGTCAATACATCATATCCACCAACAGTGCACGCCTATGTAACTACGTGTGTCAAAACGAATTGCCCTGGTGGGTGGCGTCACAACATCTCCTTCACCATGGCCTCTAGATACACCATTTTGTGCACATCCTCCTCTTCCACTGCACTTTCCTTATCCACAACCTTCACTATTTCTTGGTACACTGTTCTCTGGATGGCTTCATCTTTCACCAAGTTTTCCATTGTCCGTTGCAGGGTAGTCGATGTGGTATCCACGGTGGCAAGACCAAACAAACTCTGTTCAAAATTAAAACTGGCAACAATTATTTTTTCCGACACGTTTCTCAGCGTTAGACTGCTGGAAATGTTGGTGGGGTTCCCCACATATAATAGCCTATCGGCTAATAACACTGAACAACCAAAAATTAATAACCCTAAACATATTTTTTTATGAAAGAAAGAAGATTTAACTGCAATTTCTGCACTCGTAAAGAGCAATAATCACTTTCAAGTCTCCAAAATGGGCATAATGTGAAAGATAGAAACATATAACAAGAATACATTAACAATAAATTAATCATCTATGCAAAACACCCATGTAAAAATGAGTATAACCCCACAGACTTCATTGAAAATTCGAGTTACAACATCTAGAACTAAATATTATAGACAAATAGATAAATTGTAAAAGAGCTATTAGAATAACACTAAACAACCACCAAACTAATTTTATCTCCAACATGTTTATGCTTTCATACTAAAACAACAAATGAAGGGTGATAAAATTACTAACCCTAACCATGTTTTTTGACATAAGAAAGAATATTTAACTACAATTGCTCCTATGGTAATGGGTGTAATGCCAAAGATACACACAAATAACTACAAAAAATAAAAGAAAGATGCACAGAGATAACTAAAACAATAAACCAATGGTGAAAAAATTACTAGCCCTAACCATATTTTTTGATGAAAGAAAGAAGATTTAACTATAATTACCCCATCCATACAGAGCGATAATCTCTTTCAAATCTCCAAAACAGGTATAATGCCAAAGATAGAAACATATTGCAACAAGACATGAACAATCAATTAATCATCTATGCAAAATACCCATGTAAAACGACTTACAGATTCCAGAGAACAACAGTTTTCAATCTCGCATAAAACGGTTCATAAGTCGTCAAATTTTGGAATAGTCTACTGTCAAACTAGCTACTGAGCTGAAGGCGACAATTTTTACAATAGTTTGCTATGAAACCAACACCACAATGGTTGTTTTGACAATGAAACTTAATCAAAATATGCTTTCCCACACTACAACATTCAATATTACATTTACTTCGTCCGCCCCCATCGTACAACAATGACATAATGCATTAAACCTCACGCGCACAAACACTTACTATTCAGCTTCTGCATATCGAGGACACCAACAACACCACCGCCAACCCATGTAATTATTAAGCTCCACGTCGCCACAAAAAAACCCGGTCAAGTCGTCACCGGTTGGCACATCTCCGACGCCGGCAAATCCAATTCACGGCTGGGCTGACGAAAACCTCGACGGAAACTTCAAACAAATAGTCTATCAGCTAAATATCTAAAGAAAATAAAATTTACGTATCTTTTTGTTCCAAAAAAGAAAAAGGTTATAATAGAAATTAACGAACAAGAAGAATAACCCATTACTTCCTATGAATGGTGAAAGTTGGAAATCAACAAATTAAGGACAATTTTTGTTGTTGCAATCAAGAAGAAAGTCTTAAAATACATAAATAAAGCATTGCCCTCTTTGCATGGTTCACGTTTCAATTGAGCAAATTGATTATTTTACCACTAAAGCTTATCAGATTTAGCCTTTGTTTCATTGCACTGATCCTTCACATGTATGGTCGACCTTTCACACGTTCCATTTCAAGTTATAGTCGAAAAGGATGTGTTATCTCCTCATACATAAATATAGCTTTTATAATTGTTAATGAAGATTTCTCAAGGACGTGCCATGATGTGGGAGATTGAAAAGGCCGACCAAACAGTTTCAGGGCAGCGACACAAATATTTTGATTAAAAGTGGAATAACAGTCTACTTTACACGACATTCAGAACGGATTATTACAGAAAAAATATAATAATGGAATATATCCATGAAAGATAAAATAGAAGCGGCGTGGGAGCAGCTTATAGGCAGTGGGTTGTGATTTTGTAGGGGAGAGCAGATTTGAAACTTCTTTTGGCTTCCAAAAGCTTAGCAATCATCTGGTTCCGTACATGTCAAAACTGTTGCTTCTTTGTCAAGAATCTATGGTATTGTAATGCGTTTAGATTCATTTGATTTCTTTATTAAATAAATTAGACAGCTCTAGTGCAGTGAACTGTATACTTTTACAGAGTGATCAAAGTCCTCCGCATCACTGTGTCGTCATGCAGCACTTCTAATTCAGGGGTTTCCCATTTTGTGGCTGCCAGACAAACTAAGTGTTGAATATGTAGGTAACTGGAGAATTGACGGATAGGAGACATCTATATAACTTGAGGGAGTCTCAAGTTGTGGGGAGAGCTTTGTGAGGGAATAGGAAAAACTATTTCTTCAATAAGAAATTTTCAGTTGATTTCTGTCTGGCTTTCTGATTGATGTACTTATGTAAATTGTTTGTTACGATCGTTTGGTTTAGCTAATATTGGATTTGGTAGAGGTTTCTGAACTTGAATCTTAGGGGAAAGACAAAAAAGGAAAGAATGTTGTGGTGTTGTGGAAAAGTCCATCATGCTTATAGTGGCAGCTTTGAAAAGTCCATCATGCCTATAGTGGCAGCTTTGGATATGTGTGATATATTATGTCATGGTGAACTCTAGTTCCTTATTTTGTTTGAGTATTGATTATTGGTATGATATGGCTGCTGTCGGGAATAGACGTGTTCGTTAGAGATAACTAACATGATATACTGTGGACTTCTCTATTCTATGGTTTAGAATATTAGTATTGGTTTGAGGTAGTCTTTAAGTAATGGGTAATTTGTTTTGGGAGATTTTGGAGTGTTATACTTATGTTAATAGGGTTCTATAGGTATTAGATGACCTTTTAAGTGTTAATGGATCTACTAGATACTTGGATGAGGTTAGATATATCTAGTTTGTGGAGATCAAATGTTGGAGTGTGCTTCTTGGATGTCATTTAAGTGGAAAGATTGAGAATCTTTTAAGATTAATGTGGACCTAATGATGACATTGTTTGTGAAGACAATCAATGCAATTTTGCACATCTCATAATGAGAAATTTGATACTCTACTATATGGTTCGCAACTCTTATCTCTATGGTCTACTGATTATTTTTTAATGTTTTTTCCATGTGATATTTGAGTTAGGATTTGTGCATAATTGTTTTGATTATTGTATTTATGTTCATTTATTGTTGTTAAATATAATTTACTCTTAGTAACTTATTGTATAAGTTCTCTAATTTTTTATCTTCTTTTTTTTATTTGAAGAGCTTGTGATAGTAGAGGGGAGCAAGTGTGAGAGAGTGACTAAAAAATAATTTTAAGAAGTGTACTCTATTTTGGAGTATAATTTTTTTAGTTCTAAAAATAATTATGCATTTTCATTGGAATTAGATGATTTTTATGACATGGGCTAGACAGTTGTTGTGAGTGCTATCAATGATCTATTGAAATATTTGGTTTGTACTAGGCAAGACATTGTCCATATAGTGGGAATCAAAGGTGTATGTATGTCTTTGGTGAGTAAGTTCAATTGGATTATGTATCAAGGGTCTTTAGTTTTTTTACACATCATTGTGTTTAGTTCTAAGGGGCATGATAACACTAAATAGGGAAATGTTCATACATGTGATGTGAATTTTTGAGTAGGTTGGACATGTTAAGACTAGAATCTTTATTTATAGTTTTAGTTATATGGGTTAAAATGACTAGTTATGGGCATTGTTATAAGTAGAATTGAACATGTGGTGCATTACTGATCATATTGTGGAGGAGATTGGAATTTTAGGTTTGTGTCTTAGTAGCAAGTTGACACTAGATATAGTTGTATTTCATGTTATGGGGGATTCTTATCTTTCGTCCTTAACAATAATAAAGGATATGAAAATTATGTTCTAAATGGTGATCACTTGGAATATGTAGATGCTTCTATAAAGTTTGTAAGAAGAAATTAGTCAATTGGTATTTTTTGGATATTCTATTTTACTATTATAAGGTACATAACTTGATAAATGATGTTTGGATTAGGTAATACAACTTATAATTTGTAATGTTCACTCTACTTAATTATTTATTAATGTGTAATACTTGGAATTCCCTTATGGAAATGAGCATCCCACTTATGAATTCACCATGATGACATATGTATTTCATGACATGGTGTGTATATAATAATATGTAGGAAAATAGCATACATAATGAGTAAGAGAATCTATTACATTGTTAGTGTGCAAGAGGCTTCATGATTATCACAAGGGAATTGTACTATGGATCTTACAAAACTTATTATGAATCTTGACCAAATTTATGATATATTTTATAACACATCATGTAGAATATTTCTAAAGGACATAAATGATAAATTATGAGTCGAAATGGGGTAGGGGTTATGAAAATTATTAGTATGGTGTTTTAGAACCCTATTTGAGCATATGGTAATATTATTTATTAATTTTTGAGGCCTGATTGACTATATATTTTGTAATTTCATGGTGTTGACTTCTATGCTAAGGTCAAATATTGTTCAAGGTCAAGTAGATCAATAGAGTTTACCACTAATGAAATGAGTTGAATACTTAGCCTCATTTTCAATGACAAAATATATGAAATTTTACTAACATAGTAAACAACCATGTGGAAAAAAATCAATGATTCAAATAGAATTGATGCATTTTTAAAATTTATTGTAGAATTAGATGAAAGGGAATCTATCCAAAAGAAGTAGTGCTTAATATTGTAGTCTAGTTTATAGTGAACTCCTCAACACCCTAAGATCACTTGCAAGAAAAAATAACTTCCACAAGAGACAAATGGAAAAAAATAATGTTATGATTATCGATGCAAGATTTTTAAATTGAATATTATTGTACATATGTTGCCTTGCCCATTAAGGAAATTTATGAGATAATTAGATAAGATCATGACATGTGTCTTAATCCTATACAATGAGAGAACTACCCCCAACAAATATTAAATGAACTAGGACAAAAGCATTAAATACCAAAAGATAAGATAATATTTGGTTACAAATAACACTGAAAAGAAAGATTCTCTCCTAGGACCTATGTTTACTTAACATGTAAAAAGTACCTAGATACATAAAACACCTATTTACACCAATAACCCCCCAAGTAAGTACAACTTAGAGAGTAGGATTATACAAATGACAAAAAGATGTGTCATTGTGATGAGACCATATTAGGTACTCATGTACAAATGCAAATGCAATCTCTCACAAATAAAGGAAAGGAGAAAACCCATCATCTTTTACATCCTCTTATGTTGTGCTTAAGGTAGGTTGTTGGTGTAGGTTTTTATTTTCCTAGTGAGTTAATTTATTTTCCATTAGTTATAGGTTTTTCCTAGACTTTTGTCAAGCTTTTTAAGAATAATAAATTGAGTTTATCATTTAATAACTAGGAGATAATGTGATGAGTTGTCTCCACACTTTAAGGGTTGAGTATTTTATTTTTCATCACTATATTTAATATTATTGGGTATTGTTGATCAATTCTTATTGGTTGATTTTCCACCTCCATCTTCTACTTAGTTCTATAGGAGCTCACTAGTTAGCTTGTACTTCTTTAATCTTGAGAGTTCTTAATGTAATTCTATCATCCTAACATTACATAATCTATTAAATTTATTCTTTGCATTAAATATGTTTTTCTAGTTTATGTAACATTGATTTTCTCTTAAAAAGTTCCTTGGGATATTCAATCTATTTCAGATTTCTAACCCTCAATGAAATAACTTTCTACAAAGAAACAATGGAAGCACACTATTGGAGTAACACTATAATCTTAATCAAGGCATGCAAAGTAAAGATAATTATGATGCTATAAATCATGGAATCTCTTTGGAGAAAACCTAGAATCATGATAAAGCAACAACAATCATGATGCCAAGGAAAACTAGAACACTCTCAATATGTAGCAACCCTAAAATTTGAATGAAGTAACATGATACTGAACATTATTGTAGCACTAAAATGAAGTGCAATGATCAAAAGAACACCCTCCCAACTATCAAAATATCCAAGTAATATCTAGGACACCCATCAGGAAATAACTAAAAAAAAAATATACCTAGGATATAAATAGGAAAAATTGCATGGATGACATGATAGAGATCCTCAATACCTTTTCAATATCGCAAGAATCACAAAAATTAGATATCATGGAAAAAATGTATTAGCTCAAGAGCGAAAAATTAATATCTAACATAAAACAAAATAAATTCCTCTAAATAGATTTTTTTGGAAAATAACCTAAACCACTAAAAATTTAATGAAGCCAAATTTTTAGTGATATCTTGCTTTCAACAAATAGTCCCCTAGATTGAAATTTTTGGCATTTCAAAACAAAAAATCCCTATTAGGGCCTTGGGATTTAAGCCCTCTTTTGCCCATGTGACTAGTTGGCATCACTAATTTTTAAAAATGAGAGCATTACCCCCAATGATATGACTACCACAAGGTAGAGCACTTGGGGTAATAGGCCAGTAGTCACACCACCTATGGCTCTCAACAACTTCCCTAGGCTAATAAGAACACAACTAGTGATAATGTGTGACCAGGAGCTGAAATAAACATTTTCAATGATCCAAAGTTTATTATTATTAAAATAAACCTATGATAATAATAAAATATCTTCCCAATGTACTTGGAATGTAACACACTAAAATTATAGTGGTGAATAATAAAAAAGCATAATGTATAATGATGCAAAGGAGTACATTGTTGATGCAAAAAGTGGAATATGCCTAAAAATATACCACTTAGACTATACAACAAATCTATAGACCTATGTACGATACAACAAATGTACAATACAACTAAGTACTAATCCATACGATCAAATAAAATTAGTGATGGGTGAAAAAAAGTTTGTTATAACCCTAAGAGAAAAAGTCTAAAATTGACAACTCGACTGTTATTCCTTAGGTTTTCAAGCCTTCTAAACATAATGGTAGGGTCATATTTGAACCAAAGTGCTAAAAAAAATTAGCTACCCCCAAGATATCATAATTGAAACCCTCCTTCAAACCCTCGATGATTTGATGCTGAGGTCCTTGAAACCCCAACTCACACTAAGTAAAAAATTAATTGCCAATATTTGTTCCTCAAATATGGGAAGAAGTCTATAGCACTAAAGCTCTGATACCATGTAGAATTTTATGGTGAACTCCTCAACACCCTAAGATCACCTACAAGACAAAATAACTTCCATAAGAGAGAAATGGGGAAAAGATCATGCTATGACTATGGATGCCAGATTTCTAGATTGAATATGATTGTAGATTTGATTCCTTGCTTCTCAAGATAATTTGTCAGATAAGATTAGACAAGATCATGACATTTGTCTTAATCTTGGACAATGGGACAATTACCTCAACAAATATTAAATGACTTAGGGCATAATAGTTAAATGCCAAAATATAAGTTAAGATCTAGTAACAACTAACATTAACTAGAAATATTCCCTCCAAGGACCTAAGTGGACTTCACATGTAAATAGGACCTAGATAAGTAAAACATCTATTTACGCTAAAAAAGATAAAATATAATTCATGGGTTACATAATACCTATCATATACCTGGATATAAATGCCTCAAATTCCAATTAGTGTAAGTGATATATGTTTGGTATACAAAACATATGTTCTAGAGATGAATTAAAACCTATGGTGAGTAATACCATTTGATATAGAACCAAGATTAGAAGTGCATTACCTTTGTACAAAATATAAAAAATTAAATCTATTTGTAAATAAGAGAATGATGTTGAATGAAATAATAAATTCACAATTGCATACCAAGTTGAAAATGCTTGTCTAAAACCATCAATATTTCCTAATGGTTAGTGCTAGCTAAAGATGAGACGATTGGCATCATTAATAGTAGTGGAGAATTTTTTTTAAAATAAATATGTAAGGTGATCTTTCACATAGCAACTCCAAAGTAGTATCTATAAAATATTAAAAATATTTTAATAGTTCAGTCATAACTTAGTATATAATAAAAAAATTGCATATTTTAGTGACTCACCATTAATTTTTTTAGTGAAATATTGACAGTAGTTGGGTTAAAGAACATAAATCAATTTCACTTTTGGGTAAAAGTAAAAAATGCACAAAAAATCATAAAATCACTTAGGTTCAACTATAAATATATTTGATTGAATCTTATCAACACACTCTTTCTACCTTTTGATTCCCAATTTTAAGTAGTATGGTGAAACAATTATATCCTCATCCTATTGAATTAAAGGTTGATTTATTTTATTAGAAATGAAGGGTGCACAATCTACCAAGAGGAGGCAAGTGAATCTGTAGATCAAAACAATTCAAAATTCTCAACTTCAACAGTAATTATCAGATCATGCAACTTGAATATTTGCTACAATTACCAGAATATAAGATTGTTTTCAAAAAATACTACGTAAGAAATTCAAGGATAAAAAAGTAAAGAACAAAAGAGGATACTAGATATACATGGAAAACCCAAGATTGGAAAACCACAGTGAGAATAGCTTCTTCAATATAATGTCTAAATCCAACATCATAATGCAAAAATGTATAAGTGAATTTTACACACTAAAGTAGGCACCAACCTTCTAGAGACAAAAATCCCCTATTTTATTTTTTGGCACCAACCCACTAGAGATATGTACAAATCCCCAATTGAAATAGTACAATAGGTAAAACAAGAATCCTACAAGATTATAAGTATAAACTTTCCAAATCTTCAATGTAACACATACATGTGCTAGCCATAACTGACACTCTTCATTACTTCTTATATTATTTTGATTATTGTGCAAACTTGGAATGCAACTCACATTAAATAAATCTATCTTCAAGATTGTCTCCTTGTATCTTTCACTTCTTTTTCTTGATCCTCTTCAATTCAATTAACACACATTACAATGAATCTAGGCATTTACAATATATACATGATATTACATTAACACTCTTCTATCTTAGTTAAGAATTCACAAACAATAATTTTGGCATTAAGGTGTATCAACCTTAGAGTATGAATATTGATTTAATTAGTGTATTATTGTATTTATTTATATTATGTAACTGCCTATGGTGTCATGTCGACTGTATATTCAGACCCACTAGCTAGGTGGCATCCTTGTTGGAGGTGATTGGATGACACATAATCATCCCAAGTGGACATAGGTGTCCCACTTTAGAATATTTGACCTATGAAATATTCTATAGTGCATCATAAGCCATCTTATTGCATGGGGAAAGTTGGCGCCCAAGTTGCATTATGATAGATTATAAAAGATTCAGGTATTCTTGGTCAGTTATGTCAAAATCTCTTATAGCTATACATGTTTTCAGTCATGAAAAATTCTATGACAGTTGTAAGATGTGTAAGGCATCTGTCATAGCCAAATTTTAGAATATTCTAGGCATCCAAGCTTGAGGAAGGAATATTTGCATGTTATGACAACTATAAGGGGTGTAAGGGAATATGTTACATGTTTCCAAATGCATGTTCTGGCATGGAAGATTGTGCCATGTGGACTTGGATGCCCCTCTCCTTCTATATGCTTCTTGAAGCTTCTATCCCTCTATATATTGAGTGCCTTGCATTTTAGAATGCATAGTTTTGTTTTTAGGTAAGGAAGTGCTACTAGTATCACTCCAAAATAGGTAAGAATCTTTGTATTTGGAGATATCTTGTATTCACTATTTGATGCAATAGAGAAGTATTGTGCTTTTGGAGGGTGTGGTTTTTTACTCAAAAGGGTTTTCCCCACATATATTTCATGTCACTGTTATATGTGTTTTTGATGTTATATTCATTTATTCTCTATGTACTTCTCTTATTGTAACTATATAAGATGTCAAAAATAATTTTTTTGTAACTCTCCCCTATGTAGATTAGTGTAGGAAGGTTTTTTTTCTCACCTAGATTCCTTTTAGTTGGTAGCAAAGCCTAGCCAACCTTCATTCCTTTGTTGGCTTAGAAGGGTTTTTTGAGCTGATCTTTATTTCAGTGGGAGATCTATAGAAGTGTATTCTGTAACCTTATTGCAGGAACTTAGGAGATGGTAGGAACATCTAGGAGGATTGGCATGGAGAAGTTAAATGGTGTTAATTTTCAACTTTGGAAGCTCAAAATGGAAGACATGCTTGTAGATCGTGATCTATGACTTGCAATTTTTGGAACTATGCCTTCTAGGATAAAAAAAGAGGATTGGGATCAAATGGATAGGAAAGCCAAGGGTCTTATTAGACTTTGTTTGGTTGATTCCATCCTTATGAATTTCTAGAAAAAAAATTATTCTCTATGGAAGAAGCTTGGTGATGTCTACTAGGAAAAATCCATGGTAAACAATCTTTTCCTAAGAAAGAAGTATTCTCTAGAAATGGAAGATGGAGGATCCATGGCAGATCATCTAAACTCTTTTAACATGTTGGGTGCTCAACTGGTTTCCATTGGAGACAAGATTGATGAGCAAGACCATTACATTCTCCTTTTATGTTCATGTCCAGACTCTTGGGATCACCTGTAATGGCTATTGGAAACACTACTTCCACCTTCAAGATGAATGAGGTTGTTGCCTCATTATTATCTGAAGAGATGTGAAGGAAGTATTCTCATATGGCCAATGAGGCCCTTATTTTTTATGGAAGACCAAAGGAGAGAGGAAAAAATAAAGACAAGAAATCTAAGGGTATGTGCAGTATCATGATGGGCCAAAAAGTGGCAATATGATGGGTATGTGTAGGGTATGAGGCTGATGAATTTTTTTTACCCAAAATTGATGAAACAAAAAGGGTTTTTAAAGAATATTCTCAACTTTCTTCCAATATAAAATATTCTTTACTTTGAATTTAATAAATAATTATTATTCATTTTCTATTTGAATTACAACTAAAGTCCTGATCGATAGGCTAATTGAAAAACATTTGTAGCTTTCAAACAGTATCACCATTTTTTAATCTGAAACATGCATCACATTCTATGCTTCACATACTATAGGATTAAAAAAAAAAAATGAATTTCATGAAGTTTTGACCAAGTTAAGGTGGTCAGACATACGAGTTTTTATATTTTTTAAAAGTTGTAATAAAAAATTCATAATTAATTATTTACTAGGAAAAAAATTACAAAAAAAAATGCATCACATTGGGACATGATCCTCTACTGATATCTAAAATATTATAAAAACATATTATCATTTATTTTTTGCTTAGGGTGGTCAGACAGACACATACTTCTTATTTTTTCCCTAAAATTTAAGTACTACTGCATTGAAATTTCAAATTTTCACCAAATAGTTTTTTTTTTTAAAATAAAACTAGTATTTTACAAACTACATTCAATTTTCTACAGAGTCTATTCTTACATATTTTTGAAATAATATAGATAACTTATTCAAATTTTTACATCAAGTTTCCTAACTCTGATTTTTTTGAATTTTTTGCCACTTAGGGGCCTGTTTTTTCCATGATGATCCTGCACATACCCCTAAGTCAAAGTATGTAGTGAGATCTGAGTCTCCTAGTAAGAAGTCAAAGGAAAAATATTGGAACTAAGGAAAAACTAGTCACATTTGGAAAAGATTGCAAGAAGGAGAAGATGAAAAATAAGTCTTTGTTTGATTCTAAATCTAAGAAATCATCCCAAGATGATGGAGAAGCATTTGTTTAAGCCTTGAAATCCCATGCATCAGATGATGCATGGTTGATAGATTTAGGTGCATCTTTTCACTGAAATCTCATAGAGATTGGTTCTCGAAGTATGAGGAGTATGATGGGAGAGAGGTGTACCTAGGTGATGACTCTTACCTAAAGATTTTTGGTTGTGGAAGAATCAAAATTAGATTTCCTAATGGAATAGTGAAGGGGATTAATGGTTTCTTGCATATCTTAGGTTTCGCATGAAACCTTCTTTCTGTATGTAAACTAAATGATTCAAAAGTGCAAGTTTTTTTCTCTGATAGAGGATGCAAGATGACTAGAGGAGGTATGGTTTTAGCTAAGGAAGTTTGTACTGGCACTCTATTTCAGCTTGATGCATGCATTGTATAGTGCAATAGTTCTTGTTATGTACCAAAGAAGAAGAGATCTTTGGATTCTTCATCCTCTCCATTAGATTATGTAGAGAAGAAGCATGTTGCATCTACATCCGATGGTCATGCATTTTGGGTACCTAATGGTGCTCATTATGTGGAAATGAAGCTTCCTAAAGAGAAGACAATGTTATGGCACCAACGACTTGGTCACATTGGTGAGAAGGGTATTAGAACCCTAAAAAATAAGAACCTTGTTGAAGTCCTTGATGATTGTAATATTGAATTCAACTTTTGTGAACATTATGTATATGTAAAACATCATGTTTCTTTTTACTCTAGTTTTCACAAGTCTTCTGGGGTTTTGGATTATGTCCATTCAGATTTTTTTGGTCCTATGAATGTTTCTTTGTTATCAAAATCGATATATTTTGTTTCTTTCATAGATAATTATAGTATAAGGACATTTGTTTAATTTATCATAATTAAAGATGAAGTCTTTATTTAGTTTACTTAGAGTTTAAGACCTTGGTAGAAAATCAGACTAGCAAAAAGATTAAGTGTTTGAGGACTGATAATGGTGCTGAGTTTTGTTCCATAGAGTTTGAGAATTTTTTTAAAGAGCACATGATTGAGAGACATACTAAAAATCCCCACACTGCACAGCAAAATGGAGTTGTAGATAAGATGAAAAGAATGTTGATGGAGAGGGCTAGGAGTATGTTGAGTGGTGCTAGCCCTTAGCAAAAGTTTTGGGCTAAAGCAGTAGCCACTACATGTTATTTTATCAATAGATCTCCTACATCAACACTTGTTGGAAAGACACCCATGGTGGCATGGTCTAGTAAAAATCCTTTGATGAGACATCTCAGAGTATTTGGTTGCAAAGATTATGCTCATGTTCTGATTGAGAAGAGGTCAAAGTTGGAGAAAAAGGTTGTTAAGTGTATCTTTATCATTTATGGTGTTAATGTGAAAGAGTACAAGCTTTGGGATCCATAAACTTAGAATGTTCTCTATAGTAGAAGTGTTATTTTTAGAGAGATGAAACCTTCCACAATTGAACTCCAACCAAAAAAATAGGAGAAACAAGACAAGGAGGTAGTTTAGATTCCACCTACTTTGAAGAAAGAAGAACTACACACTCCTGCTGGACTTGATGATGATGAGAGATCAAGAAGCTCTAAAAGTTCTAAATAATAAGAAGAACCACAACCTCAACCTTTGAGAAGGTCTACATGAGTTAGGTGGAAACTGAAAAGGTTTGGTTATTCATTATTGAATTCTAGTTGCATTTTTTCCTTGATTGCTAACTTTGATGAGCCTAGGACCACTAGAGAGGATATGGGTATGAGATATTTAGATTCATGGATGCAATCCATGGATTAGGAGATGACATCATTAAAGAAAAAAAAAGACTCGGGATCTGGTACCTTTTCCTATTGGACACAAACCTATTGCTTCTAAATGGATTTTCAAGAAAAAGTGTGTTCTTCATGGTAGTGTTAAGAAGTATAAGGCATAGTTTGTCACTAAGGGGTTTTCTCAGGTGGATGGAATTAATTATGGGGAGATATTCTCTCTTGTTGTGAAGATAACATCTATCTGGATTTTGTTGTCACTTGTAGTAGCATATGGCTTTGAAGTGGAACATATGGATGTGAATACAATGTTCCTTCATGGTGACTTGGAGGAAGAGATTTAAATGTCACAACCAAAGCATTTCATTGGAAAAGGTAAAGAAAATTTGGTTTACAAACTGAATAAGTATCTTTATGGTTTGAAATAGTCACCTACAATGTGGCCCCAGAAGCTTGATACCTATGTATTTTCATTGAGATTTCAAAAATATAGATCTAACCATTACGTATAATTTAAAACTGATAATGGACACATTCTCATTATTGTCTTATATGTAGATGATATCTTGTTTATTGGGAATTGTAAAAGTATTATTTCAAACTTGAAGTTTCAGTTGTCAGTGTAATTTGAGATGAAAGACCTAGGTGCAGCTAGGTAAATTATAGGAATGGAGATCATGAGAGTAAGATCTAATAGAAAGCTTTGGTTAAGCAAAAAAAAGTATGTGAACTTTGTGTTGGAGAGATTCAATGTGGTATACTATAGACATTTAGATGTTCCTATGATGCAAGGGATGAAGCTTTCTATGAGTGATTGTTGAAAATATCCTACTGAGATGAAGGACATGACTAGAGTACGATATGTGATTGCAATTGGTAGTTCGATGTATGCAATGGTATGTATGAGACTGAACATTTCCCAAGCAGTGGGATTCCCTAGCTATTTTATGGCTAATCAAAGGAGGGTGCATTGGGATGTAGTTACGATAGTATTTAGATATTTATGGGATGCTTTTGATTATGCCTTGTGGTTTAATTATTATCATATTAGACCTGAGCATTCCATGAGAATTCGAGGATATATGGATTCAGACTGGGTAGGTGATATTGATAGCAGAAGATCTACCAGTGATTATATGTTTATGATGTTTGGTGGTGCTATTAGTTGGATGAGTAAGTGGTAGGATGTAGTCGCATTTTCCATGACAAAGGTGGAGTATATTGCAGCCACTCATGCTTGTAATAAATCCATTTGGCCTAAGAGATTGTGTTTTGATATTGGTTTAGATGTAGGATAGATTATTGTTTGTTGTGATAGTCAAAGTGTGATTTGTGTATAAAGGAATCCTACCTTCCATGCTAGAACAAAGAACATTGATGTTCAATATAATTTTGTTTATGATAGGGTAGAAGATAGAAAGTTGAACTTGGAAAAGGTTGACACTTTGGAAAATGTTGTGGATGCATTGATGAAACTAGTAAGCAAAAAAAATTTCATATGGTTTTCCAATTCTATGGGCCTTGGGGTCCTAAGAAAATGATTCCCTATGACTCTCAATAGGTCTTCGACAAGTGGGAGAATGTTGGGATTAGGGTGTCTCAACCTTTGAGTCTTAATATTGATTTAATTAATGTATTATTGTATTTATTTGTATTATTTAATTGCCTATGGTTTCATGTCATAAATTGGGATCCATTGACTGGGTGACATCCCTGTTGGAGGTGATTGGATGACACAATCATCCCAAGTGGACATAGGTCTCCCACTTTGCAATCTTTGACCTATGATAGATTCTATGATGTGTCATAAGACATCTTGTTGCATGTAGAAAGTTGGAACCCATGCTGGATTATGACAAACCATCAGAGAATTCAATATTCCTAGTCAGTTATGTCAAATTCTATGATAGTTGTAAGAAGTGTAATGCATCCATCATAGCCTATTTTTAGCATATTCGAGGTTTCCAAGCTTGAGGAAGGAATATTTGCATGTTATGACAATTATAAGGGGTGTAATGGAATATCTTACATGTGTCCAAATGCATGTTATAGCATAGAGGATTGAGCCATGTGGATTTGGACGTCCTTCTCCTTCTAGATGCTTCTTAAAGCTGGTATATCTCTATATATTGAGTTCCTTGCATTGTAGAATGCATAATTATGTTTTTAGGTAACTAAGTGTTTCCAATATCAATCCAAAAGAGGTGTTTGTTTTGAAGAACTTGTTGAAGAATATTTGTAGTTGGAAATATTTTGTTTTCACTATTTGATGTAATAGAGAAGTACTGTACTTTTGGAGGGTGTGGTGTTTTATCCAAAAGGGTTTTCCCTACATATATTTGGTGTCATTGTTATACGTGTTGTTGTTCTATTCATTTATTCTCCATGTGCTTCTCTTATTCTAAATGTATAAGGTTTTAATAAGAAATTCTTGTAACTGTCCCCTACTTAGATTAATGTATGAAGTTGGTTATGCTCACCTAGCTTCCTTTCAAATCAAGATGACATTAGGTGGATATACATTCAAATTACATGGAATGTGTAGTAGTTCAATCAAACATTAAATTTATTTCTGCCAACATAGAATGATACCATGTGATACCAAACAAACCTTAATTAGGTCAGACTATCTTAACATCACATGCAAGATTTGAATTTTGCATGCTATTAGACATTACCACGCATGCCTTGAACTCCAATTGTTAATAGATAGACACAAAGAACATTTTTCACTTCAATATTTTTCATGTTGAACACAATCTTTAAAAATTCAAGAATATATGATAGAACTAGTGTAGAAATATTTTTCTCTAAAACCAAGAGCAAAATAAAATTCTAAAAAAATGCAGACCATAATTGTATTGCTAGGGAAATCTCTTTGTCCTAAGAACTTAACTGAAACATACTAATATAGACATTTGTACCACCACTATCATAGACAATAGATGCAAGAATGATATTACAAGCATACAACAATCATAGGATCACACCTTGGAAACTAGTAATATATTGTGGACATCAAAAAAGTATTCTTTTTTCCTTGCTTGATTTCGGAGTAATTAATGATAAATTGGACTTCACAAAACCTTCATTTAGTGTTGTGAGGTATTTTACACATCCACATTAGATCTTGGGTCCATTTTAAGCTAAATTAAGATAACTTTTCCCTAATTCAATGTTGTAAAATGTATTTAATTGCATTCTCACATTAATCTACATGGATTGTAAATTAAACCTAGTTTTATTCTAGTGTTTTAATGTGTTTTACACATTCACATTGGATGTTGGGCCTTTCTAGGCTATGTGGACCTCATTTTACCATTGTAAAGTATATTTAATCACACTTTCCCATTGAGCTTTGTGTCCCTAGCCATAATTACCCTATATATCATCATTGATAGGCCCCTATGACCCCATATTATACATCTCAAGGCATAATTTGATAAAAACCCTGACTATATCAGCATATAAACCTAATTTCTTCACTCCCCGACATCCCATCTAGAAAAAGAGCCCTTGTGGGACCCATTCGCCACTTTACGTGAATGAGTCCCATCTAGGTGGAACTAATTCACCTATCTTGGTGACTTAGTCCCATTTGGGACATTCTTAAGGTTTGAGCAGGAAAAATTCGGTTTTAAGTTTAATTTTCTTCCATGTCAACCTTGGGGATCAAATTAATGGGAATTTTAGGTGGATTTCCTATATAAACAATAATTTAAACCCCATTTCACAATTCATTCATTATTCTTTCATCATTCATTCTCCATCTCAATTCAAAAAAGCTAGGGTTAGGTCATTTAGAGAGCATTTAAGATCACTTCTAAGGATTTCAAGGCAAAACTATTCATCCATTGTTGTAGAAATTCAAGTTATATCATCATGGAAAGTTTCTAATTCCTTCATTTCATGTTCATGCTTCATCTTATTCATTCATTTGGTTTAATTACCTAAAAGGGGTTTGACCAAGGTAAATCCCCATTCCCTAACATTTAACATTTCTCTTTCTTCCCTTGTGTGATTACAAATCTGGGCACTTTGAAGGCTTAGAGATGATTGGAGAATAGGTTAAAAAATAATTGAAGTCATTTCACTATTGGCTAAGGAAAAATATCAACAAAAAGTCACTTACAGTATCTAAAATCAAGGTTTTAGATCTGGATACCTAAAGGAATAGAAAGAGAAGACTGAGAGCTTCAAATTCCATTTTTGGGTATTCAAAAAAGTCAAAGTGGACTGATACACTATTAGTAGCATATGATTCCCACTGTATATTCTTTTCAAAAAATTATGTAGATTTAGATACCCATTTGGCTGAAACAAGCCCTGATATAGTTTTCTAGATTTGGGACTAAGTCACCCAGAATGGCATATGAGTCCCAGTAGGTCAAAGTTTTAGGATCAACAACATTTTCAGTCTTCATTCTAGCCTATACACATTTCCAAGTGCACACTTTTAGTTGTACAATTTTCTATTCTTTTTCATTTGCATTTCTAGGTCATTTTCTAGGTCTTTTTGTCTATCACAACGTTTTTTCGAAGACTTTACATTTTCTTAGTTTTTCACTAATAATTAATCTTATTTATCACTTTCTAGCCTTAAGATCAATCTCCTTTGATATATTTCAATCTCCTTTGTATTGGAATCTCAAGGATTTGTTCTTGAGTGTGAACTTTGTGAAATTGGATTCCTCTAACTTCATTCCCCTTTTATGTGTGGATGAAGGAAGTTGTCCATCCATTTCCATAGTCCACATTTTGGTGAACCCATCTTTCAAATACCTTCTTTTCTGATCTTGGAGTCCATCATCATCCAATAATTAACTTTGCATTAGGGTTTTCATTAGTTAATTGAAATTTAGGGTTTCTAAAATTTTGCATTAGTGAAAGTGCATATAAGTTTCATTTTTTCATCTCAAATCATTAAAAATTTATGAAATTCTTCATTTGTATCTTAGGTTTGCATCATACAACACATAAAACATAGAAACCAATCAACAAAAAATTGAAAATTCTAAAAAAAATCCCCACTGGAACTCATTCGCCACCTTGTGTGAACTAGTCTGATTGCACCTCTGAAACTACCCTTTTATGGCACTAAAAATCTATTTCTACACTTCTATTTGCTGCCATTAACTATCTATGTTAGTTGGCTGAGTTTTTGTAACATGCATTTCCTTATATCTAGCTTAAATTAGCTCATTTCATGCATTGCTCAATTTCAAATTTGCATTTACAACATTTCATCTTTCAAGTTGTTGCATAATGTAATCATAAAATTACCTTGTTTGACTTCTAAAAATTTCATTTAAATATCTTACTTTAGGTCATAGCATTGCATTATCTTTACTTTTTCATGATAACATGTTTTCTTTCAAGAGATGTGGCTTTGATATGGTTAAAAATGGATTGCATAAACACAACATCCCCTCTTATGAGTTCAATTTTGATTACAAAAATGTGGTCATTAACAAACGTGTTATTCATAGTTATGATCAAATGAAACAAACAATTTTGAGGTTGGTTTGGCCTTCTCTTGCACTCTTAGGGTTTTTCACCTAAAAGGAGAGAGATAAAACCCTAAAATTGAGGTGTTCACTCAAACTAAGGTATGCAAGATGTAAATATGACTAAATGAAAGGATATAAATGTAGATAAGTGATGAAATTGATTGATTACTAATGAAAAACTAATGAAATATGCAATGTTTGAAAACATAATGAGGTTTGCAAAAATGAACTAAAAACATGAACAAATGCAAACAGAACTGGATGAGGCTGAACAAACTGCACCTAGAAGTTGACTGCTAACCTTGGAGGGTTCTATAAACATGAAAAAATCACTATTGATCACTAGTGAGACTCATTCGCCATTGATGGTGAATCAATCCTCCTAATAGTAAAATGACTTGAAACTACTTTCCAACTGTCAGGAACTAAATTCTGACAAAATAAACTTTTCCAACCTATACATGGGACTCATTCACCACTAATAGTGAATTAGTCCACGTGAAAAATTCTACAAATTCAAAGGTCAATCATGTAGGTCCAGATCTGCACTTTTCCTCTTGTCGGGTTGATAGAGTCAAATCTAGAAAAAGTAGGTTATATGTTGTCTCCAAGCTTGAATTAGGGTTTGGTTGACTTGAAACACTTTGATGACCTATTTGTTACCCTCTAATTTTAAACCATCCAATTTTGTCCCTTTTAAATTAAAATTATTCCCATTTCATGCCTTCAAAATGACTTGAAGTCATTGTTCTTGCAAGTTTCTTAACCCTTGTCAGCAATCCTTTTTTTTTATAACCAACTCATGACCTTCGTAAGTTTTATAACCACCTGACTACCTGATCCATCTCTCTCTCCTCAATCTCACCCAAGGGTATTCTAAGTGATCAGTATGTCAAAAAATTTCAAAACCCCAAAAGTCCCGACATGTGGTTCGTTGGTTCTATCTTGTAGTGACCCCATGACTTTATAGTAGATTTCCCTATTTTTGAAGTGCTACCAACATATTTAATTGTTTGTATGATGGATCATAAGAATGTCTTTTCAGGTGTTTCAAAATACAAACTCGATATTAAGGCTATTTTCTCAAGGTAGAAAATTCATGATGCATTAATTAGCTTCATAAATGACAAGTGTAATGAAGGCAGTGACATGATATCAACAGTTTAAAAGGAATCATTACCTACCTGTTTAATTAAATAAGCCATCTATGGAGAAAGGTTGCAATACTATTGAGTCATGTTTCCTTATCAACCAAGGAAAATTCAAAATGGGGCTTCCTGGGAGCAATGAAACATGGGATGAGGAGCCTATACATGTCTTGCAACCTGACTTGAACTGGCCCAAGGAAGAGCATATTGATATTATCTCCCAATTGCGCATGCTTTCCTAGAAGGAGAAGACCAGCTATGCCCAATATCATAGGGTAATCTCCATCCTAGAAGAAGACGAGGAACATGTTGAGCTACACTAGCTTTTTATGGAAATATGACTGGATATGGAGAACGTCCCACCACCTGTGGTGGTTTAATTTTCTTGCTTTGCATGGAATCTTTTTGTAATTAGTATCGATAACCTAATTTTGGTATAGTGTAATTGTTTCAATTTAAGGTCACTTTCTTGAGGATGGTTATTTTAAAAGAGCATTATGAACAGTTACACTTAGATACATTTTTGGCTTAGAAAATTCTATAAAGAAGAATTTTTTTGGGAATTGAAGTGATGATTCATCCTTCTTTTTGGAGGGAATAGGGGAGCAACTATGATATCTTTTCATGCAGTTTCGTTATACAAAAATATGGAGTCTATGAACTTATATTTTTTGCAATGGAGAAATAGAGAAGATATTTCCAAATATTTGAATTTATTAATGTTTTCTTTAAATGGCAATGAACTATGTTTCCTTGTGGTTATTCTTCAATGTCATTCTCTTATAATGGGTTGTATATGCATTTAATTTTGAAACTTTGAATTTGGATTAAATTAGCTCCTAAAAAGAGTTTGTTGTTCTTTCTTTCCCTGGATATCATTCGTTGGTGTAGGGGAGATGAACTTTGTGTCATTTACCTACATTTACTTTATCTTATGTTTCATCTTTTACACCTATTTCATGGTTATGGGTAGGTGTTAGTTTCCTTTTCTACTTTCTAGTAGAAAGCATTCCCAATCTTTATTCATTGCATATCTATCATCTGTCGAAGGTAGTCACACCTTGTAAAATAAGCAGAGAGCTCTTGCAAATATCATTGCAAGTGACTCAAGTGTTGGCTGGATTATCATTTATGTGGGCTAAAGAGTATAAAATTAAAGTGACAAATTTGTTAACCAACAGGTTTTTGGCGACTTCGTTGGGGAAGCGAAATGGTTGGTGCTTTGTTCTCTCAAAAATCTGAAGGTGCCTCCCCAAGGACAGAGGTTGGCGGCTCTGTGTTTATGAAATATCTTTGTGATAAAATAATTCCATTGTTATTTCATGGCCTTGGTAGCATCCTAGCTGTGGGGAACTCAAATTAGACCATTTGCTTTTCTTCAATATACATGGGTGCTACCACAATAGTGGTTTACACTTTTTGGGAGATCCTCATTTTTGTTGAAATCACATATTTTTAGAAAATATAATGATTTAAGCCTTGAAAAGTTCCATTTAAAGGATTCCAATTGAAGATGGTTTGATCAAACCACCTTAGACCAAGCCCCCTTGGATAGAACCCCTCTATTTTTAAACCATATCTACAATGGAGTCTCCTTTACACATATCAAAATGATAATAAAAAATCACTTTTGATTTACCTTTAGGGGGATCAAATGAATTCATATTTTTTTAAGTATGTAGTCCTTATTATAAGCTTCCAAAAAAATATAATTTTAATTAAATTAAATTTTATTATTATATTTATTTATTATTTCTTGTGAATGTAGGTTTTTCACTGAAAATCAATCTCTATGTTCTGCACATGTGGAAAAATAGAAGATTATCAAAACCAAATTGAAAAATATGAGTGTACCATATATTGAAGTCCTTGATCCAACAAAAATAAAATAAAATTTGATACATATAAAAAAAATTGTGTTATACGGTTTGCCTATGCCTGAATTGTAATTGGTTTGACTTCGAAACTTGATTAAGGAAAAAAAAATCAATAAAAAACAATGAAACCAATTGGAAGCAGTAGATATTGTAGTTACAAATCTAAATTCGGAAAAATTAGAATTTTATCCTTCATGGAGAAAAAGTTGTGCTATACGGTGAGCGTCACTCCTTAAAAATGGTTTTTACTAAAAAAAACTAATTTTCAAAGGATATGGAAAAACAAGTGCAATCTTATTCCAAATTTTTTGAAAAAAATATATATAGAATCTACAAAAAAAATTTCACAAATCACTAGTTTGATTCATCTTCAAATTCCTCACGGTTTAACCACTATAGGTATTTGGAAGTGAATATTTTCCTAAATTTGTTGGTGAAGATTTTCAAGATCCAGATCATCATATTCAACCATTCACTGTTGCATGTGGGATCCTTGGAGTTCAAGAAGAAGATTTTTTTTGTGGTTGTTTGTTGAAAGCCTCATTAGACGAGCAACAATTTAATGGATTCAAAATTTAGAAGGTGGATGCATTACAAGATAGGATGGTTTGAAGGTGAGGTTTCTTGGAAGATATAAGCCAACAGTTGATATATATGCATTGTTGATTCAAAATTTTCAAATAAAGAAGGAAAAAGATGAATTTATTAGAGAGTTTGTGGAGATATTTAATCAGACTTCGAAAAAGATTACTCAACATGAGCAACCAAAAGAAAGCATTCAGTTATGTGTATTTATTGCTGCCACAAACTCAGAAATTATTTTTCATTTGAAAAGAAGTAAAGTACAAAATTTGGAGGTTGCACAAAGAATGGTTGTTGAAATTGAGGATGATTTGAATATGTCTAGGTTATTTAAAGAAAAGGAATGTATGAATGATTTTAATGCAAAAGCTTCAAATTCTAAAATAGTTTTTAATCAAAATTTTTATTTAGAAAAGAAACCTTTATTGCAAAAGAATCTTGTTAAAGAAAGAGAAAGGAAAATATCTCCTATATCCTGTCATCAAAATCTAATAGTTCTTGATAAAGCAAGCATCCCAACACCTTCTACTATAGGAATTTATTATTTACATTTTGAAGATGAAAAGTCAGAACCTGTCTTGACATGCATATAGACCAGCAATATTGAACCATCCTACAATTCATTAGTAGATTCTAATATTACTTTTATTCCTAGTTGGTGCCTAGATAGTTTGAAAGAAGACTTCTTATGTGGAGTTGAAGATGAAAATGGCCACATCTTGGAAGTTGGGATAGATGCATTCAATTGCATCTCTAGTGAAATAAAAGAAGGTATGAATGTATCATCATTTGAAGCCCTCAATAAGAAGCATGAAAGATTTTAAGAGCAGATTTAATGCACTATATCTACTAGTAGGATTTTGCAAAAATTCAAGAGTAAGAGATAATTCTCTTTGTGAATTATCATATTCTTTTGAGGAAGATTGTATGAAGCCATTTATTTTTCCTTCTAATAATGATGTTGAATAAAATGAGTATGATTTTAATAAATCTAGGATGAACCATCAAGTTGAAGATAATATTTCATGTGAGAAAAAGGTTTTGCTTCCACTGCAAGAAGATAAATTTCTAGCTAGCAAGAATGCGAGAATTGGGGTATTGAATAATGGTAAGATGGATAAATCAAAAGGTGTTTCTATTGATAATGATGTCATGTTTTTCTATCAGTATCCCATGTGAAGTCATAGAAAGAATAAATCATGTTCTAGGAAATTTTTATGAAGGATGGTTGTTTGGGCATGATTGCGTACTTACAAACTTCCTACAATCTACCAGTTGGAGGTCTCATACCACACCAGTAGCATGGTGGTGGTTACTCCCACCCTCATTATGTAGTCACAATCCAATTTTCCACAAAGGGGCTTATTTCTCTCAACTCGTGAATGGATTTGCATGAACATCAGGCTCTCTAGAGGTGGGGTATTGTGACCATGTATATACGTAGGTGGTTTTCGTTGTGTTGGTTGTTTTGTTCCCTTTTTTGGTTTGTGCCCAGTTCCCCTCCACCCTTCTGCAAGCAACACCCTATCCTCCCAGTTTTCTTTTGACTCCATACCTAATGGACTTAGATTGTTTTGCACAATGCTTCTAGAGTTCTTTGCATTTTCTACAAAAATGTAGTCCCCAGTGAAAGCCAATGTTACCCTCTAATTTTAAACCATGCAATTTTTTCCCTTTAAAATTAAAATGACTCTCATTGCATGCCTTCAAAATGACTTGAATTCATAGTTCTTGCAAGTTTCATAACCTTAGTTGCTAATCCTTTTATTTTTATAACCAACTCGTAGCCATCATAAATTTTATAACCACCCAACTTCCTAATCCATCTCTCTCTCCTCAATCTCACCCAAGGGTATTCTAACTGATTGGTATGTTGGAATTTTTTTGAAACTTCAGAAGTCCTGACATGTGGTTCGTTACTTGTAACTTTTAGCAACCCCGCAACTCTGTAGTAGATTTCCCCATTTTCAAAGCACCACCAACATATTTAATTATTTGTACAATAGATCATAAGAATGTCTTTTCAGGTGTTTTGAAATAAAAACTTGATCTTAAGGCTTTTTCTTAAGGTGGAAAATTCATGATGCATTAATTAGCCTCATAAATGACAAGTGTAACGAAGGAAGTGACATGCTATCATCAGGTTAAAAGCCATCATTACCTATCAGTGTAATTAAATAAGTCCTTTACAGAGAAATGTCGTAGTACTGTTGAGTCCTATTTCCTTATCAACAAAGGAAAATTAAAAATGGGGCTTCTTTCGAGCAATGAAACATGGGATGATGAACCTATACCTATCCTACAACCTGACTTGAACTAGCCAGAGGAAGAGCAGATTGATATTATGTCCTAATTGTGCACACTTTCCTAGAAGGAGAAGACCAGCTACACCCAATATCACAGGGTAATCTTCATCCTAGAGGAAGAAGAGGAACATGCTGAGCTACACAAAAATTTTATGGAAATATGATTGGATATGGAGAATGCCCCACCACCTACAATGGTTTAATTTTCTTTCTTTGCATGGCATCTTTCTGTAATTAGTATCGATAACCCAATTTTGGTGTAGTGTAACTATTTCAATTTAAGGTCACTTTCTTGAGGATGGTTATTTTAAAAGACCATTATGAACAGTTAAGCTTAGATAAATTTTTGGCTTCGAAAATTCTATAAAGAAGAAAACTTTTGGGAATTGAAGGGATGATTCATCCTTCTTTTTGGAGGGAATAAGGGAGTAGCTAGGATATCTTTTCATGCAGTTTCGTTATACAGAAATATGGATCCCATGAACTTATGTTTTGGCAATGGATAAATAAAGAAGATATTTCCAAATCTTTGAATTTCTTAATGTTTTCTTTAAATGGCAATGAATTGTGTTTCCTCATGGTTATTCTTCAATGTTATTCTATTATAATGGATTGTATATGCATTTAATTATGAAACTTTGAATTTGGATTAAATTAGCTCCTAAAAAGAGTATGTTGTTCTTTCTTTCCTTGGATATCATTCATTGGTGTAGGTGAGATGAACTTTGTGTCATTTAACTGCATTTAATTTATCTTAAGTTTAATCTTTTGAACTTATTTCATGGTTATGGGTAGGTGTTAGTTGTCTTTTCTGATTTCTAGTAAAAAGCATACCTGGTCTTTATTCATTGCATATTTGTCAAAGGTTGTTCCTTGTAAAATAAGTAGAGAGAACTTGCCAATAACATTGCAAGTGACTCAAATGTTGGCTGGATTTTCATTTATGTGAGCTAAAGAGTGTAAAATTAAAGTGATAAATATGTCAACCAACAGTGTTGACCACTTTTCAACACTTATTTCCTTGAAAAATCTACCTACAAGACCTGTAAACACACATGTGAAGAGGGGAAAATGATTAAGGGTTAGTGTATAGGGATTTTCCTTGGTCAAATCCTACTTTGGTAATCAAACCCTTGATAAAGAAATGAAATGGAAACAAGAAAGGAATGATGAATAAACAATATGCAATTGTCCTAAACTCACTAAAACCTTGTTGTCGAAGTCTAAATATATGTCAATGGCTGCTCCAAGATGCTTGATAATTGCTTGACTGAATGATGCTTGAATTTAATTGAATGCTTGAATGAACTAGTGAATGAATGGGTGAATGGGGGTTGAAATGGATGGAAAAACACTTATTTATACACATTTATGCCCTAATTACCCAATAATATATCACCGGCCGACATAAGGTCTTTTTGAATAAAAAATCTGAAAGAAATTTTGAATTATTTTGAATTTGGAACCAAGAGGGACTCATTCACCACCCATGGTGAATGGGTCCCACTCTAGGCTTGTAAGTGGGTGTCGAGAATTAAGCTACATTTAATGTTGTTTGTTGGGTTTACATTCAAAAATACACTTAATTGTGACTTGTAAGTGCATAAAGGGCCCTAATAAAGCATAAGAAAGGTGTAAGTAGTGATGACAAGCCTAGAAAAGCATGAAATCTTGCTAAAAGACTTTACAAAACTTTAGAATAAGACTTGAAAATGGATAAAAAAGGTGTTTTTTAGATGAATTATCATGAGAAGAGTCTAGAAAAGTGTATAAATATGTTACAACACTTCACAACACCTTCACAAGACACCATAATTTGACTATTTAGGACCTAATGTGAATGCATAAGTTACATTGCAACATTAAATCAAAGAGAAATAGGTCAAGCATCACAAGAGAAAAACCTAAATAACCATGAAAATGTCAATGATCCATTTTTCTATCGTACACAAACCATTGACACAATCTTTAATATTACATTTCCCATTGGTGAGGATGGTAGTGTAGACAATCACAACAGTCATACTTGTTCTTCTCACAATACCTCACCTATTAGTGATGAAGGTATCTTGGTGAAAGAATATACAAGCATTAAGGGTCTTGATTGTCCCTCTCCTCATTCCCCTTTGGAAGATATTGGACAACAAGAAGATAAAATTATAGAAACATTTCTAAAAATCACCTTACCTAGTCTCCATAACCATGAAAATCCCAATTGTCCTTCTCCTAATATCCCTCCTCAATGCAAAGAGGATAGGTTGGTGTTAGAAGATATACCTATTAAGAGTCATGAGAATCTTGAGCCTCCCTTCCCTAATGCTCCTATCATTTGGGAAGATCTATTTGGTAAGCATGAACATCATAGTTGTCCTTCTCTTCATGCCTCCACTACTTGTGATGAAGCTTCTTTACAAAATTTAATCATGGATGAACATATTACAAGCTCTCCTACTACGGTATATAATATGAAACAAGAGAATGAGACCTTAGAGATAAATAACAATCAAATAGAGTCTTCTCCTACTATCCTCACTATTGCTACACAAGTAAATCCAACCATTGATAAATACCTTACTTTCCATGAAGTCATTTGAGAAGAACCAACCTTTGAATATCATGAACATCTAGTCGGTAATTCTCCTAAAAACTCTCCTTCTAGGGAGGATCTCATGGTGAAACAAAAGGAAAGAATCAAGACAATAATGATATTATGCCCTTAGATGAAGATGATGAAGTAGCATTAGAATATTATTCACTAAGGTATGTTAATATTATTCAACCTCAGCTCATCCTTTATCCCCCTTCACACAAACCTCAAACTCAAAACAAACCCACATTAATCCTCTACCGACCTAAGCATAATGTTTTGTAGCACCCGAGTCATAATATCATTTCTCATACATATAACACTAGAAACAATCCACAACTAACACAACCAATGCTAACAACCTTACCTTTTCCTAATCCCATATTCCCTAGTTCTCCTTGTTTACCTATGTATAGTGTGAAAGAGTATGATCTTGTTAAACAACTTAAGAATAATCCTACAAAGACATCTCTATTGGACCTAATTTAGAATTCACCTAATTATCACACTATACTTCAAAATAATTTGCAACAAGTTCCTACCCCTTCTAACACATAACCAAATGACATAACAACTATCATTCAAGGACTAAATGTTGACATTTTTTTTCAACAAAGTGAACTTCCCCCTTTGGAACTACAAAAAAAAATGATGCTTTCATGATCATAGGTCAATTAAAAAGAATAGGAATAAAGATAACCCTTGTTGAAAATGGCTCTACAGTTAATGTGTGTAGCATAAACCTTTTGGATAGGATTTTTGTGGGTAAATAAAAAATTCAACCAGACTCTATCTATTAGGGGATTTGACAATGTAGGAAAACAACCGCTTGGCATGACCACTTTTCCTCTTACAGTTGGGAAGGCCACATTGGAAACACCAATCCATGTTATGCCACATGATGTCTCATATAATCATCTATTAGTCATACCATGGATTCATGCAATGAATGGGGAGACTTCTACTCTTCACCGTAAAATGAAATAAATTTACAAAAACAAAGTCTACACACTTAACACTGATCCTAAGCCTTACAGTGTCTTACAACTTGAAAAAAGCAAAGAAAAACCCTTGAAAAAATTAACACCAACCACACAAGTGTAACTCATGCAACAAAAATACAATGAAAAACACATTGACAAAGTCACAAAGCTATTAGAAGATGATTGGGATTCCTTAGATTTTGAACATACATTCATGGGAAAGTACAAGATCATCAAAAAAGATTCAAATAAGGGACACAAAAATGTAGTAATGTCAACAAAAAAACTAGGAAGATCCTTCAAAATTAGTAATGTCAACACAAAACTCAGAAGACCCTTCAAAAGCATCCACCTCAATCACTTTAGAACACAACACAACAAATTACACAACAACCTTTGACGAAGCTGATTAAAAACAAGCACCCAATTCAAAAGAAATGAAAAAGATTTATGGAAAAGTTTATGAACTTATGAAACTACTTGGCTATAGTGGAAAAGGATGTGGTGCTAGAGAACAAGGTATTCGCAACTGTATAGAGCCTAACAGGCAAGAAACAACTCATGGTATTGGTTATTGTCCTTTGATCGAAATCACCAAGCATTTACTCAACATTAGCACTATCACACAATATTCCTCTAAGCCAAATTTAACAGTAGTGCATGCTGAACTGATTAACACTAGTGGTCTTAATCATTCTCCTTTACAAGCAATGAAACAAACAATGACATCCTTGATTAATGTAAATGTTATCTTGCGAAACACTAATTATTTGAGTTCATTAGATTTTACACCCTCTTGTAAAGGAGAGCACAAAATCTCAACATCTTAAGAGTCTTATGTAGAAATGACATCTTATACATCTAAGCAAGAGATATCTTTGTCACATAATACAAGAACATCCACCATTGATCAAGAGGGTATCTTGTCAAGACTCCTCCAAGATCACTTGATATCTCTCTCTCCAAGATGTTAAAAGAAATTCTATTATAATAATTCATTTTGTACATATCATAGAGTTCATACTCATTCTACTAATGAATGTAAGGCTTTGAGTAGTAAAATCCAACATCTTAAGGAGTTTGGTACTCTACCTTATGTGGGTTACCCAATTCCTCTAATTGATATTGGTTTTCACTCTACCATGCATCTTCTCAATCATTTCAACTCACCCTTGTCCTGCACTAAGTGGGGGAAAGGGGTTAGGTATCCTTTTACTCGTACGTCACTTTTCATCGGCTCTTTTGGCTAGCTATTAATATTTCATGAACATATAAGAGCAATCTTGGGATGTGGACGACATGCCTTAAGTTGGCTCGCACATGACATACTACCTTTTTCATGATGTAGCTTATCAGAAACATATGATTTGGCATAGGGATTTCCAAATGTTCTCTCGTATCTTCTTCTACTTTAAGGAAATTTCTCATAGTAATGGTGTTATTAACCACTTTAATGTGGGGGCATGTACATCAACACTCACATTTCATTATGTGATTTTATTTTTCTTGATATTTCCTCTCTTTGAAACATTAGGGACAATGTTGCCTACGATCAGACATTGCACGTTTCCTCTCTTGGATACATTAAGCATAATGTTCCCTAAGATGAGACCTTGCACAAACAAAACAAAGTACCTTTGAAAATTCATCGTACTATTTTTAATTTACAATGTCTATGAGTCTCAAGCATACGACTTTGTTCTTGCCTCATAGAGCTCGAAGATCATTTTTGTGTGGCACCTTATTAAATTTATTAGCAGGTATAACTTTGGTATGGTTCGATCAGGAATCCCATTCTAAGGCATGACTTTCCCCATAGCCATTTTTGTGTGTGTGAGTGCATACCAGCCATGAGTGTATGTTTCTCACCTTTTAGGACTTCTACCCTGACAAATAGCCAAGAGTTCCATTCCCTCAAAGTGAGTATTCATTCTCAAACAAACAACTTAGATCTAATCCACAATGTGTTGGAAAAATGGTCAAAGCTTGATCCACCTTTTTATTTTTTCTCATTTGTACTTCTCTTCCTTCTAATCATTACCATTGTATGATCATGTACCTTATTTGCTACATATTATTCACCTTGTTCGTGTGTCCTTTCATGTTTAACTTAGGATCTTAGATCCTAGGGGGCTTGATTGATTCCTTGGTCTTTGTCATCCTTTGTCATTTGCATTGGTAAGATTGGACCCCTCTTGAATTTTTACTTTAGTGCAATTTTAAAGCAAGTTCATCCTCTCACTAAACTAGGGGCTAAATAAGGACACCAAAAAAGTATTCCTTTTTCCTTCCTTGATTTGGGAGTAATTAATGATAAATTGAACTTAATGGTGCTTTTATTTAGTGTTGTGAGGTGTTTTACACATCCACATTAGGACTTGGGCCCATTTTAAGCTAAATTAACTCATCTTTTCCCTAATTCAATGTTGTAAAATGTATTTAATTGCATTGTCACATTAATCTAGAAGGCTTGTAGATTAGACTTGGTTTTAATCTAGTGTTATCTATTTTATGCATTCACATTGGATGGTGTACCTTTCTAGGATATGTGGACCTCATTTTAATGTTGTAAAGTGTATTTAGTCACACTTTAACATTGGACTTTGTTTCTTAGCCCTAATTACCATTTATATCATCATTAATAGGCCCCTATGACCCCATATTGTGCATCCTGAGGCATTATTTGATAAAAAACTCAACTATATCAAAATATAAACTGACTTTCTTCACTCCCCAACATCCAAGCTGAAAAAATAGCCCCTGTGGGACCCATTCACCACTTTGGGAGAATCAGTCCCATCCAGGTGGGACTAAGTCGCCCAGCTTGGTGACTTAGTCCCATTTGGGCCATTTTTGAGGTTTGAGCGAGAAATTTTTTGTTTTAAGTTTGATTTTCTTCCATGTTGACCTTGGGGATCAAATTAATAGGAATTTTAGGTGGATTTCATATATAGATAAGAATTTAAACCTTAATTCATAATTCATTCATGTAAACAATGATTTTGGTTTCCCTCAAAATACTTGCTCCTCCTAGGGTTTTTCACCTAGAAGGAGAAAGGGGATTGGATGGGGTCCAAAATGCAAGGTTTTATACTCAAAGTCAATGTAAATGAGATTTATTATGCCTAATTAATATGTTCTAATGTTTTGATTTGAAATTGAAATGTTTTAATGATGCAAAACTTAGAAAATTTAAAGTGCTAGAAAACATAATGTGATATGCAAAAATGCCTAAAACTATAACTAAATGATGAAATAACAAAACAAAATGAAAGAGGTTAGGAGATTCTATAATCGTGAAAAATTTGCTAAAAATGTTGATTGGGACACTTATGCCAGGTGGGATGACTTAGTCCAAGTTTTGGGAAACTTTAGCAGAATGAAAAATCTGCCAAATGGGTATCCAAAAATGTCAAAATCAGTTTTCAGGCCTAGAAGCGAGACTAATCCACCACTAGTAGTGGCTTAGTCCTCTTGCAAATCTCAAGAAATTTGGGAAAGAATCTTGTAGCCTTACGTTTGCACTTTCTTTTCTGGAAAGTTTCTGCATTTGATTCTACAGAAAACATGGTAGAAAGCCTCTCCAAGCTTGAACAAGGGTTGTGTTGACTTGATTGACTTTGTAGACTTGTTAACCACCTTTCAACACCTAATTTCTTGATAAATATGCATACAAAATTATGGAAACACACATGCAAAATGGGAAAAATTCTTGAGGGTTAGAGAATAGGGGTTTACCTTGGTAAAACCCCACTTTCATAATCAAACCCTAAACAATGAAATGGGTGTTGCCACAATAGTGGTTTACACTTTCTAGGAGATCCTGGTTTTTTCTAAAATCACATATTTTTAGGAAATATAATGATTTAATCCTTGAAAAGTTCCATTTAAAGGATTCCAATTGAAGATGGTTTTATGAAACCACCTTATATCAAGCCCCCTTGGATAGAACCTGCTAGTTTTAAACCATACCTATAACGAAGTTTCCTTTACACCAATCAAAATGATGATAAAAATTCACTGTTTATTTACCTTTGGGGGATCAAATGAATTCATTTAAATTTTATTTTTTGGAAGTATATAGTCCTTATTATAAGCTTCCAAAAAAGTATAATTTTAATTAAATTTAATTTGATTAATATATTTATTTTTTATTTCTTGTGAATGTAGCTTTTTCACCGAAAATCAATCTCTCTATTCTGTGCATGTGGAAAAATAGAACATTATCAAACAATAAATTGATAAATGAGTGCACTATATATTAAATTCCTTGATCCAATAAAAAAAATGAATTTTGATACATACAAAAAAAATTGTGTTATACGGTTTGCCTATGTCTGAATTGTGATTATTTTGAATTCAAAACTTGATTAAGAAAAAAAATTTAGTAAAAAACTATGAAACCAATTGGAAGCACTAGATACTATAATTACAAATTTAAATTAAAAAAAAAGAATTTTATCCTTCATGGAAAAAAAATTGTGTTATACGGTGAGCGCCACTCCTTAAAAATGGTGTTTATTGAGAAAAAATAGTTTTCAAAGGAGATGGAAAAAGAAGTGCAATGTGATTCCAATTTTTTTTAAGAAAATCTATTTAGAGTCTTCAGAAAAAATGTCACAAATCACTAGTTTGCATAATCTTCAAATTCCTCACGGTTTAGCCACTATAAGTGTCTAAAAGTGAAGATTTAGTTAGAAAAAATCAGTTTAGTGTCCAGTTTGGCCAAAATTTGTAAACTAGTATTGTGGGATCACCCAAATGAAATGAAAAGAGTATGATAAATAGATAACATGCAAATGTCATAAACTTACCACACCTTTGATGCTCAAAATCTGAACATATGCAATGAAGTGAGAACTTTGATAGATTGACTTCATAATGCTTAATTTGCATGAATGCTTATGAAAAACTTGATGAATGCTTGAGTGCTTGTGAATTAGGAGAGTGTATGAGGAGATGTAAAATGAGGGGAAATCCCTTATTTATACCTAATTTTATTAAAATTTCTCAAAAGTAACACATCATAGGATGACCTCAGGGGTTAGAGAACAAATTCCCACTAGAAATTTAAAATTATTTTGAGTTTTGTGCCAAAAAGGACTAAGTCACCCCTATTGGCGACTTAGTCCCACTTAAGTAACTTAAGTGGGTGTCGGGAATTTTGAGGAATTAAAAGTTGTCTAATGGGAATATTCTTAAAAAAAGACTTGAAATGGTCGGGAAGTACATTAAGGGGTTAAATAAAGCATAAGAAAGGTGTAAATGGTGAAATTAAGCCTAGAAAAGTGTGAAATCTTGTTACAAAACTTTACAACACTTCAAAATATGAATTAATAAGTGACGAAAAGGTGTTTTTTAGGTAAATTGTAATGAATAGAGTGTAGAAAAGTGTACAATTTTTTTACAACAGTTCACAACACCTTCAAAAGACATCACAATTTGAATGTTTTGATCACATTACAACATTAAACCTAGGAAAAATTAGGCAAAGTCCGTTAAAAAGAACCAAGTTAGCATAAAAATGTCAACTATACATTTTTTGGTGACCAAATTGTAATTCACAAAGGGTCATGCATAAATGCATGAATGAAGGAAATTTCATCATAGTCAACTTATCCTGAAGGTGATTATGCAAGTTTTTGACAAACATATTTTGTAGATGTGAGTCAGGAATCTTGAAATCAATTTAAGCATATAATGACCGATAACGTGAAATAAATTCAGTTACTTTTCATCTGCATGTTCTTTACATCACATTAAATCAACCATTATCTTTTTAGGAGTAATAGGGTATGTGCAAGATCATCATGGAAAAAACATGCCCTTAAGTGGTGAATTTTTTTTTAAAAATAGAGTTAGGGAACTTGACGTAAAAATTTGAATAAGTTATCTATGTTCTTTCAAAAATATGTAAGAATATAATCTATAGCAAATTGAATTTAGTTTCTAAACTACAAGGTTTTTTTTTTTTTAAAATCTATTTCACAAAAATTTGAAATTTCAATTCAGATTACTTAAATTTTAAGGAAAAAATAAGAAGTAGGTGTCTTTCTGACCACCCTAACCATAATAAAATGATAATATTTTTTTATAAGATTTTATATATAAGTAGAGGACTGATGTCCCAATGTGATGCATATTTTTGTGCAATTTTTTTCCAAGTAAATAATTAATTATGAATTTTTTATTACAACTTTTAAAAAGTATAAAAAATCGTATGTCTGACCACCTTAACTTGGTCAAAACTTCATGAAATTCATTTTTTTTTCTTAATCTTATAGTATGTGAAATATAGAATGCGGCACACATTTTGGATTCAAAAAATGCGATACCATTTTAAATCTATAGATGCTTTTCAATCAGCCTATCAATCAGGACTTTAGTTGTAATTCAAAAAGAAAATGAATAATAATTATTTATTAAATTCAAAGTAGAGTATAATTTATATTGATGGAAAGCTGAGAATCTCCTTTAAAAACCCTTTTCATTTCATTAGTTTTGGGTAAAAAAAAAATCATCATCCACATACCCTACACATACCCATCATATCGCCACTTTTTGGTCCATCATGATCCTGCACATACCCAATATGGACTTGGAAATGACTTATGAATGCATTCACAAGTTCATTGAATGATTGGATGGAATGATTGGGTAAGTTTGAAAACCACTCCAATGCAGTGTTCTTCAAGGTCCTATGATTTTTTTTGGCTAACAGCTTATCATCGAGGACAAAGTCACTACACAAGGTTGTATAAGAATTGACATGATTAGTAGGATCTCCTTTTCCTTTGTATTTCTCAAACCTAGGAATTTCAATTCCTTGTGGCATCTGAGTGCATAAAATCTCAAGGGATAATGGACTACTACGAACATGATATGTGGGTGGAGCATTTTTACTTTGGCTAATGGTAGAGATTTGTTGTTGCATGGATGGAACTATGTTAAAGATTTGTGTGATGATGGGATCAGTGTCAGTGGTATGAGGTGGGAGGGAAAATGGTGATGAAGTGTATGTAATGTTAGTGGAAGTGAAAGGAACACTACGAGGGGTGAATGTCAAAGAAGGAATATGTGATGCCACAATAGAACTAGGAATTCTAGTTGGAATGATGAAAGGAGTCACATGACTAACCTATTGCATAGTTGTTGTAACTTGAGAAGTGGTATAGGTTGGTATAGATGCTATGGTTGAAGGAGGAGGAATGTGAGATCCTCCTTGACTTACAACCATGTTTGCTAGTTGGGATGTTGAAGGAATATGTTTGTTGTATATCTCATCAATTCTCTTCATAACTTGTAAGCCATCAACACTTTCAATTAAACGATAAAGGTTTTCTATGGAAGGTATGGTAGTGGTGGAAATGTTTTCAAGTGATAACTATTATTCTAATGTGCAAAATCTTCATGAATTCTAATCAGTTTATCTTGTGGAATGACACTAGTTTGTGTGTCAACATGCATAGGATGGGAAGGTGAAGGCATGTGAGTGGTAGTATCCATGCCTAATGCACCATTTTCCATACTAGGAGTAGGAGCTCTTGAGATCTCAAGGTCCACAACGAACGTGTTATTGTGGGAAGCCATGAGACTAGAACTTCATCTCACTAAAGTATTATCAGTGGGGCACCAAACACTCATAAAAGTACCACAAAAAGATGGGGTGGATGCAAATGAAATGCAATATAGGAGAAATGCAAAAAGAAATAATTTTGTAGACTGAGACAAAAATGTAGTACTAGAAAATAGAATTATAGAAAATACCTAGAAATTATCAAAAAATACAAGGCAAAGTATGCAAAAGGACTAAGTCACCCAGGGTGGCAATTTAGTCCCATTAGTGATTTTTTGTGTTTTTTTAGAAATTTTAAATTCAATTATATGTCTTTCAGATGCGCAAATTCAACTACAACATGTAAATGCAAAGTTTTTGTGTTTTGTAATGCAAAACTGATGCAATAATGCAAGATAAGTGAGATTTTCACTAATGTAATGTTAAAGCCCTAGGATGCAATTTAATAAATTCAAGATGTAATGCAAATGAAACCCAGGATGCACTTTTCAAATAAAAAAGGAATATTTTCAAATGATAAGTTCACCAAAATGTAAACCATGATTTTTGTTTTCCCTCCCAATACTTTGCTCCTCCTAGGGTTTTCCACCTAAAAGGAGAAAGGGGAGTGGATGGGGTTCAAAATATAAGAGTTTACACTCAAAGTCAATGTAAATGAGATGTATTATGCCTAATTAAGATGTTCTAATGTTTTGATTTGAAATTGAAATGTTCTAATGATGCAAAACTTAGAAAATGTAAAGTGCTGGAAAACACAATGTGATAGGTAGAAATGCCTAAAAATGAAACTAAATGATGAAATAACAAAACATAAGGAAAGAGGTGCACCTGAAATTAAAAGCTTGATATTGTGAGGTTTTGGAGTATTGAAAATTTGGCTGAAAAAGATGACTAGGACACTTATGCTAGGTGGGGCAACTTAGTCCCAATTTCAAGAAACTTTAGCGGAATGAGAATCTACCAAATGGGTATCCAGAAATGTCAAAATCAGATTTCAAGCCTAGAAGTGGGACTAATCTACCACTAGTGGTGACTTACTCCCCCTGCAAATCTCAGGAAATTTGGGACAAAATTTTGTAGCCTTAGGTCTGCACTTTCTTTTCTGATAGGTGTCCACACTTGATTCTACAAAAAACAAGGTAGAAAGCATCTCCAAGCTTGAACTAGGGTTTTGTTGAATTGATTGAATTTTTAGACTTTTTGATCACCTCTCAACACCTAATTGCTTGATAAATTTGCATAGAAAACTATGTAAACACACATGCAAAACAAGAAAAATGGTTGAGTGTTAGTGAATAGGAATTTTCCTTGGTCAAACCCCACTTTGGTAATCAAACCCTAAATAATGAAATGAAATGAAAAGAGTATGATAAATAGATAGAATGCAGATGTCATAAACTTACCACACCTTTGATGCTCAAAATCTGAAGATATGCAATGAAGTGCTCCAATAGATTAACTTGATAATTCTTGATTTTCTTGAATTCTTATGAATAACTTCATGAATTCTTGAGTTCTTGTCAACTAGGAAAGTGTACAAGGAGATGTAAAATGAGAGGAAAATCCCTTATTTATACTTGATTTTACTAAAATTTCCTGAAAGGAATAGATCACGGGCCAACCTCAAGGGTTAGAGGACAAATTCTTGCTAGAAATTTAAAATTATTTTGAGTTTTGTGCAAAAAATGACTAAGTTGCCCTTATTGGTGACTTAGCCCCACTTAAGCAAATTAAGTGGGTGTTAGGAATTTTGAGGCATTAAAAGTTGTCCAATGGCAATATTCTTAAAAAACCACTTGAAAATTGTTGGGAAGTACATTAAGGGGTTAAATAGAGCATAAGAAAGCTATGAATAGTGAAATTAAGCCTAGAAAAGTGTGAAATCTTGTTACAAGACTTTACAACACTTCAAAATATGACTTAACAAGTTATGAAAAGTTGACTTTTAGGTAAATTGTAATGAATAGAGTCTAGAAAAGTGTAGGAATGTTTTACAACACTTCACAACACCTTCACAAGACATCATAATTTGAATGTTTAGGACCTAATATGAATGTTTTGATCACATTACAACATTAAACCTAGAAAAAATGAAGCCAAAGTCCATTAGAAAGACTCAAGTGAGCATAAAAATGTCAACTATAGATTTTTTGGTAACACAATTCATTATTCATTTATCATTCATTCTCCATCTCAAGTCAAGCAAGCTAGGGTTAGGTCATTTAAGCAACATTCAAGACCACTTCTAAGGAATTCAAGGGTAGATTTTTCATCCAATGTTGTAGAAATTCAAGATCGTCATGGAAATTTTGTAATTCCTTCATTTCATGTTCATGCTTCATCTTATTCCTTCATTTGGTTTAATTACCTAATAGGAGTTTGACCAATGAAAACCCCCATTCCCTAACATTCAAAATTTATCGTTCTTTCCTTGTGTGATTGCAGATCTAAGTACTTTTAAGGCTTGGAGATGATTTAAGAATAGGTTACAAAGTTGTTGGAAGTTATTTCCCTATTGGCTTAGTCAAAATATCCACAAGTCACTTATAGTGTTGGAAATTAGGGTTTCGGATTTGGATAATGGATGAATAGAAAGAGCAGACTGAGAGCTTCGGATTCCACTTTCAGTTTCCAAAAAGTTCAAAGTGGACACATACACCATTAGTGACATATGAGTCCCACTCTACATGCTTTTAAATTTTTTTGGTAGATTTAGATACCCATTTGGCTAAAATAGGCCCCGGTACAGTTTTCCAGATCTGGGACTAAGTAGCCCAGAATGGTGTATGAGACCCATTAGGTCAAAATTTTAGGATCAACAAAATTTCCAGTCTTCATTCTAGACTCTACACATTTCTAGGTGCACACTTTCAGTTTTATAGTTTTCGATTTAGTTTCATTTGCATTTCTAGGTCATTTTCTAGGTCTTTTTTCATATCACAGTGTGATTTCAAACACTTTGCATTTTCTTATTTTTGCATTAATAATTAATCTTCTTTATCATTTTCCAACCTTAATAAAAATATCCTTTGATATATTTCAATCTCCTTTGTATTGGAATCTCAATATTTTTTTTTGAGTGTGATCTTTGTGAAATTGGATTCCTCTTCCTTCATTCCCCTTTTAGGTGTGGATCAAGGAAGTTGTGCATCCATTTCCATATTCCACATATATATTTTATGATTTTTTATCCTAATAGTAAGATTACCAACATAGAACAAATTGAACTTTTGACATCAATGACACTACTAAAAACCTTTGACTATAAAATTTGAGATCAATGACAACCTATGCCCAACAATCTCCCTCTTTTTCATTGATAAAAAATAACAAAATGCTAGGCCACCAGGCCAATAGGTTACACACAAAGATATTACTCCACCTAAGTATGATTTCTCTCTCTTAGAAGATGTTACATTTTGAGTTCACTTTCTCCCCCTTTGACATCAATGGAAAAGGTCAACACTTTCTCTCTCACTAATACCAATCATTGCAATCACATCCTTCAAGCCATAAGGAAATAATGTGAAATCCATAGAAATATGGAGCATTTCTCAAGTAACCTCCCTAACTATGACAACACATCCTCCTTTCTATTGATTTGAAAACCTCCTATAGTAGCTTATATGATCTAAAAGAAGGAACATGCATGCTTAATACTTTCCTTAAACAAACTTCCAAACTACATAGCTAAATCTACAACTACGAAGATATGCAGAACTTTTCAAATAAATATTTTAGTACACTCCCCTTGAGTCCATACCATCCTTCTTTGAAAAAAATTAACCAAGGCCACCAAGCCTTCTTTTGGTAGGGAGACCAAGATCCCCCTCACCCTATTCTATCTCTTGATTCAAGAGGAGGGAGCAACAACTTCTAGTTTCTGCCAAAGAAACTCAAATGTCTCCTTAGGAAGTAGTTTTGTGAATATATCTACTACTTGCTCCTTTATCTCAAAATACTCCAACTTCACCTCCTTCTCAACAACTTTATTTTGCCGCATAGCTCTAGGAGTATAAATTTACCTATGGATCCCATGCTCCTCATAGAAATTTTTCATACTTATCACAAGTGAATTTTTCACCCCTGTCTAATCTCAAATCATTGATTTTCTTTCAAGTTTCATTTTATACTAATGTGTTTAATTATTTAAACTTCTCAAATTCTTGTAACATCTCTTTTAGAAATGTAATCAAAATCATCTTACTCAATACCATAACACTAAAGGTTGGAAAATGTTGACATCAATAGAAAAAATAATAACAACATTGTGCAATGATCTACAACAACCTAATGGGATTCAAACATGTGACCATGGCTCTGATACCATTAGTTGGATCACTTTTTTTGTTGCACAAAAAGATTGACATATTAATTTCCAATACAAATGTTAGAGATAAATAGATCCATGGGAGGTGATTAGTTGATGTCCCAAATATGAAAGGAGATGTTGTTGATTAGTCCAACAAATAAAGAAATAAGGGACATGATAATTGATTAATAATTAACTAATTATCAAGTGATGTCCTAATTAATCCAATAACCCCCCTTAAGATCAACTTACAAAGAAGATTAAAAACCATGCTGAATAATGTGATGATGGATATATGGATGGGTCCTAGATACAATACCTAATGAGTTACATATGTACAAACAAACAAAATATCTCATAACTAGAGAAAGGGAAAAAATACACGGGAAGAAACACCTCTCTAAAAGAGAAAATGAAGTACCTTTACTAGTAAAAGAAGGATAGAAGGAGGAATCAATGCAACCACCCAAGGACAACTTTCATCACCCAATTACAATATATTTAACCTAGTATGAGAGAAAATAAGGATATGAATCCTCCCATGAATAGAGAGTTCTCATTCCAATAAAGCATGCTAGAATAGAGAAAATGTTCCATTATTTACAAACAAAATTTATCCCCTTAGGAATAAATAGATTCATTGGTTATTGGATAAGGCCAATCTAAAAATATGAAAGAATTTGGAGTCCAAATTTAAACGATGAGTTCATGTGGAAAGTGCTCATCTATCCACATGTTTGATAAAGATAATTTCTCAATCCAAAAAGTATTGAATGTTAATGAATAAAAAGATCATGGTGAAGATGATGTGGCTATAAAAGAAGAGGGTATCAATTTCATCAAATTAATCCTTCAAATCTATAATCCATGACTCTACAAACAAGGATGATATGCCAACAATATATTTCAAAAGTAGTTGTGTCGGGATGAGATGAATATCCCACTACGTTGAAAAATATAGGGTAAAAAGATGTGGTGATGCCATGTTGATCAAGAACAACAAAATTTGGTTATGTATTCTTGATATGAAGAGTGGTAACAAGAAGATTCATCTTTGGGCCATCAAAACATGCAAGACCTCTGATATACTCAAGAGCTCCTCTAAAGTATCACCACTAAATGGTGTTGAATCTCCATCTACAAGAGGGATGAGACAATCTATAGTGAGATCCCCTAGGTATGGATATATATGATGGTCTCTATCGACTTACGAAATTCAATTCCAATGTGTGTGAGGGAAATCAATGTCTGATACAACACACATAGTTTCAACATCAACACTAAAAAAAACATTTCAAAAACATGATCACTGATAATATCTCATTTTGAATAAATCCTTGGTATTTCTAGTGTAAGTATGAGTCCATAAAGATGAGGAAAATGATCGAGCCATCTAAGATGTGTAAAGAGGTCATTTCACCAAGACATAGTTATCCTTTTCTAGGATGACCATAAAAGGGTGAACATAAAAAAACATGATACTTCTCAAATGATAAAATGAGAGATTAGTAACTTTCATTTATATAAAGTAGATCATATAAAGTCATCATCCACAAACAAATCCTTTCCAAGTGCCATGATTTCTAAGTAATCTATAAAAAATGTGAAATCATAGAAAATTTAAATAAAATTTAACTAGGGATGATATTGTAAAAAGTGCATAAATGGATCTAAAGAGCTCTAAAATTCCTTTTCAATTCCATTAGAATAATCAAAATTAAAGATACAAGTGAGAAGTTATGAGCTCCAAAAAATAAAATGAAAATGTAAATTTGATTGACGATAAAATAAACCAACAAAAGAATCTAACGACGAGACCTGCACCACTAGAAAGTGATCAGAACCAACTGAATAATGATATTTTTTTTCCTATTTTTCACATCATATGCTCAAGTTATGCCAAACATAAAAAAGTATCTCCTTTAGGGAAAATTAGGGAATGAAGAGGGAATGAGTGGTCATATAACCATCCATAAAGATGATGTCAACTGAAGGACACATAGTCTACTAAGATAGGGGGTGAATGAGTAGATCAAATATTATCTATAACTCTTAACCCAATTACACATTATAAGTAAAACTTAAATCAAAGATGAAAGCTAATGACCGTGGAACAACATAAGAACACATATCTGTAGAAGTGAATTGAAAACATGTGGAAAACCTAATATGTCGAAAACCATGGTGGGAATAATTTCTTGGATCTACAGTCCAAATCCATCCTCACAATGATGAAGTATACAATTGAATTTTACACACTAATTTAGGTACCAAGCTATCAAAGACAATAATCCCTGATTGTGCTTGTAGTCACCAACCTACTAGAGACAACAATCCCCAAATAAAAAAGTATAGTAGATAGAACACCAATACTACCAAATTAAAATGATAATGCTTATGGATCTTAAATGTAACTCAACACATTCCAAATTTATAGCTAACACTCTTCCTCAATACATATGATCTTCTGATAGTAGTACACACACTGGAATGCAATTCTCCCTTTTATCTTCACTGCCTTCACTTTAATTTACATTTGTGACCAACTCTTCTTCACACATGTGAAATTCTAATTCATGTGGTCACGCTTCAATACACTACAATTAATTTGAATATTTTAAATATAAACATGATATTATATTAAAACACTTCTATGTTGGGAAGGGATCCACAAATACCTAAGATGACATAAGGTGTATCTAAATTTAATTTACATGAAACATGTACTAGGTTAGTCCAAAAACAAATTTCTTTCCACTAAAATAATGTGATATGATGCACTACCATAAGAAACTTAAGAAGGTCCTACATTAACACCACACAAAATATTTGAATTTCACACATATCTAGCCATCACCACACACACCTTGAACTTCAACTAATTGAAAAACATATGCAAAGAACCTTCTATCACTTAAATATGTTTGCATGTTGAAAATAACGTCCAAAGGCTAAAGAATATGATAGAACTAGTATATAAATACTCTCCTTCCAAACCATATAGAAAAACTATTTTTGGAAAGAAACGTTGGCCATAACTATATTGCCAGAGAAAAGTCTTTGTCTAGAAAATATCCTACAATAGGAAAATATTGATACAGAATTTTGAGTCACCATTATCATAGAGAATATATGTAGGAAAGATATTATAATCATACAATATTCATACACACACTCCTTAACAACTAATAATGCATAATTATTGATTTTTCATCCAACCAACATAGACCATACTAAAAGTTTTGTCATATAACATGCATCAATCCTGCTACAAATCTTCTGTAACTCAAAATGATAATTCAAGGGGAAAATAATGATAATTCAAGGGGAAAATAATGATAATTCTAGTACTCCTACAATATTTTTCATCCTTTAACATCAATGAAATTACAAAAAACCTTTGACACCTTTTGATGTCAGTGACAACCTATGTTCAACAATCTCCCCCTTTTTCATTGATGAGAAACAACAAAATGTTGGGCCACCAAACCAGCTAGCTACATACCAAGATATTTCCCCCCTTTGAATGATTTCATCATTGTATCATTTTTATTTTACTCTCCCTCAACATTTTATCATTTTAATTTTACTCCCTTCCCCTTTGACATTAATAGCAAAGGGTCGACACTAATTCTTTCTCCCCTTTTGATACCAACCTCTACAAGTGCATCCTTCAACTCACATGACAATAACTTCAACTATGGAGAAATTTAGAGCATTTATTTGAACCTCCTTGACTACAATAAAACCTCTTTCTCCTCTTTTATTCATTTCTAGTACTCTGAGAAATCCAGAGACTTGATTCTCAGATACACTCCCCATGAGTCCATAATTTAATACCTCTAAAAATATACTATAAGGCCACTCAACCTTCTTGCAATAGGGAGAAAAATATCCCCCTTAACCTATACTTCCTCTTGATTCAAGAGGAGGGAGAAACAACTCTGAATTTCTATCAAAGAAACTCAAATGTCTCCTTAAGAAGTGGCTTTGTGAATATATCTACTACTTGATCCTTTATCTCAACATACTCCAATTTTACCTCCTTTCTAGCAACCTTCTTCCTTAGAAAATGATACTTGATTGCATTGTTTTTTGTCATCGAAAGCATCATTACATTCTTTGAATTGTTTATGGTACTAGTCTTATCATAAAGAGTAGATATAGGTTCATGTCAAGTTCAATCCTCATCTCATTCAAGTTTTACTTCATTTAAAGCACCTAAGTGTAGCATGATGTTGCAACAATGTATTTTTACTTTGTTGTAGATAAATAAATTGAATCATTTTTCTTTCAGAACCAAGACACTAATCAGTCACCAAAATAGAATGCCATCCACTTGTAATTTTCTAGTCATCAATGAATCCTACCCAATCTACATCTATGTATGCAATTAAAGTGATTATTTTTTCTTTGGATACCATATTCTAAAATATTTAGTAGCCTTAAAATACCTAAATAACCTCTTCACTTATTTAACATGAGTTTCTTTAGGTACTACATAAAATATGGCAACCATTCCAACTACCTACATTATATCATATCTATGTGTTGTCACATACATCAAAATTCCAATCATGGAACTATACAAGGTCTAATATGCTAGAGTAGATTCATCATCTTTACTCCACTTGCATCTTATAACCATAGGTGTTCCAACTTGTTTGCAATCTTCCATTCTAAACTTACTCAGAATATCCTTTATGCACTTGTGCTGAGAAATGAAAATGCCTTTGTCTAATTATGTAAATTGTAACCCAAGAAAGAAATAAAATTCTCCTAGCATTTAAATTTCAAACTCGTTCTATATGGGTGTGTGTAGGATCATCATGGAAAAAACGGGGCCTTAAGTGGCAAAAAAATTAGAAAAATCAGAGTTAGGCAACTTGACGTAAAATTTTGAATAAGTTATCTATATTATTTCAAAAATATGTAAGAATAGAATCTATGGAAAATTGAATGAAGTTTCTAAACTACTAGTTTTGTTTAAAAAAAAGAAATCTATTTGGTGAAATTTCAATGTAGTAGTAGTTAAATTTTAGGGAAAAATAAGTAGGTGTCTATCTAACCACCCTAACCACAATAAAATGATAATATTTTTCTATAATATTTTAGATATAAGTAGAGGAATCATGTCCCAAGTAAATAATTAATTATGAATTTTTTATTACAATTTTTAAAAATAAAAAACTTCTATGTCTGACCACCTTAACTTGGTAAAAACTTCATGAAATTCAATTTTTATTTTTTTTAATCCTATAGTATGTGAAGCATAGAATGTTACGTATATTTTGGATTTAAAAAATGTAATACCCTTTTTTCAATCAGTCTATCAATCAAGACTTTAGCCGTAATTTGAATGAAAAATTAATAATAATTACTTATTTAATTCAAAGAAAAGCATAATTTATATTGGTGGAAAGCTGAGAATCTACTTTAAAAACCCTTTTCGTTTCATCGATTTTGGGTAAAAAAAATCGTCAACCACATACCCATCATATTGCGACTTTTTGGCCCATCATGATCCTGCACATACCCATATTTCCTTCTGATACTCCTTGCACATGTCATCAATTCTACCTCCAAAAATGATATCATCTACATGTAGAATAAAAAATTAACAATTGATATTCTTTTGTTTTTATGTACAAATTACTATCTAGATTTCCTCTCTGAAACCCTTTTTGTTGCAAGTATCCATCCAAAATTGAATACCAATCTATGGTAGATTGGTATTCAATTTTGGATGGATACTTGCAAGATTGCTTGAGTCCATACAAATAATTTTTAAATAAGAAAAAATAATCTAGATTATCAAAACATTGAAACCCTTCTGGTTGTTCAATGTAGAATTCTTCTAGTTGTCTATTCAAGAATGTTGACTTCACATCCATCTGATATACATTTAAGTTCTTGAATGTTGTAAAAAGTGAAAATATCCTCATTTCCTCGAACATTTCTATCAAAGTAAATATCTTCAAAATCTATACGTTCAACCTAAGCATACCATTTACACATAAGTCTTGGCTTGTTTTTGAAAACTCTCTTGGTTATAATTGCATTCTTTACTTTAAGTCTTGGGACAAGTTCTGAAGTTTCATTCTTCATAATCTAATTTAATTCATTCCCCATAGATTTTATCCAACCTTTTATTTTCTTACTTCTTTATATGATTTAGGTTTTATCTTTGATAGTAATGTATAGTGTACTTACTCACTTACTCTCTCAAATCTCTTCCAACACTGAACCTCACTATCTTTGTCTCCTATAATTTGGTCTTCAAAGTGGTTCTTTTGAACATATTTTGTTGGAGTGTTTGTAACAACTTATTTTGAGTCTCCAATACTATTGTGAATTGGTTCTTCATCATCTTCCACTTCCAGAATAAAATCTTCTTCTATATTTTGTTGTAGCATATATATAATTTAGTTCTTAAAGAGTAACTAAGAAAAATACCTTCATCAAACCTAGAATCAATCTTACCCAAATTTTCTTCATATATTTTGATGTAACACTTTATTCCAAATATTTTGAGGTGTTTGACTAATGTTAGCATTCCTTTCTATATCTCATATGGTGTCTTATAAATCTTGTGTATAATTTGAACTATATTAGAATCTATAAAATAGTTTGAGTATCTTCTCTCTTGTACATATCCAATAGATTTTCTTGACATAACATTGTTCTTTCCATCTCCTATACAGTCAGACTCTTACTTCTTATAACATGATGCAAGAGAATCCATAATGTAAGAACAATATTGCATTCCCCCCAAAAAAATTGTTTATTTTGATTTTAGTTACATTTAGTGAATAATTTTTAAGCACTAAAAATGGTAGGATTACATAGTATTTTTAATAATATTAGAAAAGCTAAAAATAGCATGTTTACACTTTTAGTAAGTTAGCATTTGTTGACGTATGGGCATGAAATATTACATAGAGCTCTAGAAGGGTGAATTGAAGACAATGGTGAAGAAATCACTTCAGTACCATTTTTCATTTGTGAGATATTATTTTTTGTTGATTGAATATCCCTTTTAAAATATTTAAAGTCAATTTTGAGGTATGTAGAGGTTTTGGATGGGCCTAGAAAGTATCCAAAAAACTAGATATACTCAGTATATACCACTATAGCCACTGTGCTCAATGATATCTTTCCAATGGAACAAACCGTTTGTCAATCCGACGCTTGAGTCAAAAGTTATGGCTCCTAGAAAATCAAATTAAAATTTTAGAATTTTCTAAATTCAAGAAAAAGGATAACTGAATTTGTTGGGTAAAAAAAATAGAAGGGAAAGTTCATTGGAAAGTGAAAAAAAATTATAGAGTGGTTATAAAGGAAGTGAGCCTCATTTTGCATGGTAAGATAGACAAAAATCTTTAATTTTTCAAAAAACAAAGGTTGGGGTTTCAGTGGCCATTCTTTCCATTCATAGACTTGCATGTCTGATTTTTTGCATGTATTTACAACCTAGATTTTTGTAATAGTGGTCTTGTGACCAAATAGTTGATAGATATTATTGTATGTATGTAGATGATTTTTGATAATTAATAAAATAAATTTGGATATTTTTTCTTGAATGCTATTTTCTATGTAAGGTGTGTTCAAGGGAGAGTCTCTCTTCATCAACTGGTAACAAAGCAAGAGTTCCTAAGTGTGTAAACAAATCACCGAACATGAGGGATTTTGCACTAGGACTTGTGTTTGTGGGGTTTTAAATGAAGTAATCAGAATTACTTCATGAAGAAATCATGGTAGTGGAAAAAATATTGGAGTACAAGATGACGGTTTTAGATCCCTATAGATACAAGTTCAAGCACTTCAAGAGGAGCTACATGGGGGAATTGATCATAGAAGAGGATATGAAATAAAGATGAATTTGAAGAAGAAGAATAGTTCGAAGAAGCATAAGATGAAATAGAAGACTGTGATTAAATCATATTAATGGAGGCCCTCTCCAACATTAGAAAAATGGAAAGGATTGAAGTTTCTACAAACTCTCAACATATGAATCCAAAAGAATTGATTGATTGGATCAATGAAATGGAAGAGTATTTTGAGTATGAAGAGATAGGAGATCCTGAGAGGGTTATATTTGTAAAGACAAAATTGAAAGGTCATCCTAACATTTGGTGCAAAGAAGTACAACTAGAAATAAATAGAATAGGTAAAGAGAAAATCACAAGATGGGATTGAATGGTGAATTTAAGGAGATAGTTTATTCTTGTTGATTACGAGTTAGGGGTATGTGCAGGATCATGATTGGCCAAAAAGTGGTGATATGTAAGTGATATGATGGCCCATGTGGCTGATGACTTTTTTTTTACCCAAAATTGATGAAATGAAAAGGGTTTTTAAAGGAGATTCTCAGCTTTCCACCAATATAAATTATCCTTTACTTTGAATTTAATAAATAATTATTATCAATTTTCTATTTGAATTATGACTAAAGTCCTTATTGATAGGCCAATTGAAAAAATCTATAGATTTCAAACATTAATACATTTTTTGAATCTAAAACATGCATCACATTCTATGCTTTGCATACTATAGGATTAAAAAAAATTGAATTTCATGAAGTTTTGACCAAGTTAAGGTGGGACATACGGGTTTTAATATTTTTAAAACGTTGTAATAAGAAATTCATAATTAATTATTTACTTGAAAAAAAATTACAAAAATATGCATCACATCGGGGCATTGAGTCCTCTACTTATATCTAGAATCTTATAAAAATATATTATCATTTTATTATGGTTAGGCTGGTCAGACAAACACCTACTTATTTTTTCCTTGAAATTAAGTACTACTGCATTGAAATTTCAAATTTTCACCAAATAGATTTTTATTTTTTAAAAATAAACCTAGTAGTTTAGAAACTACATTATATTTTCTACAAATTCTATTCTTACATATTTTTGAAATAATATAGATAACTTATTCAAACTTATACGTCAAGTTTCCTAACTCTAATTTTTCTGAATTTTTTGCCACTTAAGGGGTTGGTTTTTCCATGATGATCCTACACATACCCTTAGATCTATTGCAAACATGCAAGGTTTTAGGGAAGCTAGTAAGTCTATCAAGGAGTACATAAAAGATTCTCTATAGGTTCATAATTAGAATACGCAATTTAGAGGTCAACAAGGAAAATGTGGCTTGATATGTAAATGGGTTAAAACCAAGTATTCAAGAAGAGTTAAGTTTGGTCAGAATGGTGACAAAAGAAGATGCTTATTAATTTTCCTTTAGGATAGAAGAGAAGCTAAATAGAATATTTGAATTATGCAACCAAAGATGAAGAGGTCATGGTGGAAGGACTAGTGGAAGATCCCATGGAGGAAGAAATGAAGATCAAAAGAAGAATGAAGTTGGTTCTAGTCAAAACCAAAGAGGTGATGATTATTATCACCCTTGTAACTAGAACAGTGGTGAAAAAAGAGGAAGAGGAAGATCTAGATGAGGCCTTGGGAGAGGAGGCTTTAAAGGAACCTGTTTCCAATGTGGAGGACATTGAGCCTACAAGTTTCCACAACATTAAGGAAGGAAAAATAGGTCACCTGAAGGTAATGAACTAGTTGAAAATGTAGATGAGGAAGTAGAATATAAGCATTCTAAAGATGAAAAAAGAGGAGAGAATCTCGTCATTAGGAGAGCACTGTTGAATGAAGAAAAGAACAAATTCAAAGGAATATTTTATTCTTCGCAATGTACAAATATAAATGTAAATGTTGTGATGTTATCAAATTGATAGTGGTTGCACTAATAATAAAATTTTAGAAGAGATGGTTAACAAGTTGCAGATGGAAAGAAAGAGCCATCTGCATCCATATCAGATTGCATGGTTGTAAAAAGAGCATAGAGATTTGTTTAATGAACAATGTTTAGTAAAGTTTAATATTGGTAATTATCATGATGACGTATTGTGCAACATCATGCCTATGGATGCATGCCATTAATTACTAGGGATGCCATGAAATTTTGATCAATGTGTTGTCCATGATGACCATACTAACACATATTCCCTAATAAAGGATGGAGTGTGTCATAAACTAAAGCCTCTTAAAGAGGTAGGAGAAAAGTATGCAGTAATGCAAGAGTTTGTTTGGTAGATGGTAGGAAATTTTAAGATGGTATGGAGCATGATCATGTGTGCATTGCATTGATTCCTAGAGTCAACATAGAAGAAGATGTATAGTAGAAGTTTCAGATCTTCTAGGAGAATTCTACAGCATTGTGTCAAATAATGTACTTCAAGGTTTTCCACCAATTAGAAAGATTAGTCACTTGTTAGATGGATTTAATATGAGGAACTAGTTTTCCAAATAAGGCAGCCCATAGAATGACTCATGTATAGATTGATGAACTAAATAGATGGTTCCATGAGTTGTTGAGAAAAGGATTGATCTATGAGAGCCTGGGTCCATTTGCAATACCTTTAGTAATAGCATCAAAGAAGGATGTAGAGTGGAGAATGTGTACATGTATAGGAGTGAATTTTTACCCCTTACACAAATTCCCCTTTCACAAACCCTCACCTTAGAAAATCAAATCCGAAGGAAAAATTCCACATCACCCAATTCCCTTCCATCCACTTGGAATCTTTCCTTTGTGTTGGTGATAGAATATTTGTCAAGGATGCACGTGTGGCAGGTAGACATCCACGCAGCACACTGTCATCCCTAATAGATTTGCACATTTGAAGTTGGTAGAAGCATTACACATCTGATTGGGGTTGAATTATAATGTCCCTCTTTGACCAGCCAACCCAAAAATGGTAGATTCTTTCTCATTCTTCCTTAAAATTCATCCATTCTCACTCCTTTTTCTCTCTACACATTCATTCACTCCAACATTCACTTCACTCTCAATTAGGATCTTAGCACCCCATTGTATCAGCAACACTCCATCAACTCCAAATTGCAAGTGTGAAGCAAACCATATATATGTGTGGGCTTGGAGTCTTGTGAGACCTCCCTTCATCATAGTTGCGGCTATGGTGACTTTTCCAAGATCATATTCTTCTAAATTGGCTAGTGAGATTTTGGGTGGAGGTGGTAACATTTCACTCCTTTCCTTTGTGATGTGGTTGCATAGCATTGTATTATTTTGTAGTGTATATTGTTTTCTTTTATTTCCATTATCACATATTCTACTTTGTTTCTTTTTGGCTATCCATGGAGGTGGAAACACCAAAATAGAGGTTTGACTTAGGCAAGCCCCTATATAGCCCCAAAAAAATTCCACTTCTTGCTTGTGTGTAGGTGAATGCATGTGTGGAGGTAGCTGGTGTACATTCCCTTTTGTGATATTGTCTTCATCACTCTAGCTTTCATTTACTTTATTTATCATTTTCATCTCTATTTCTCATCCTTTATCATTATTTTTTTCTTGTCAAAACCAATTAGCTAGGCTATCAATTATTTTTTAGGTAGTTTGTATTGTGTTTACTATTTTCTGACCGTACGGATCCTAGCACACTTGAGAGACGTCAATGTGTTGTGTTGTTGTCCCATAATCGCACTGCCATCCTTGGATAGAGAGCTAACTGAGACATAGTATAGACTCCAAAAACTAGCTCGCCTAGCCCAAACCTAAGTTTAGGATCTGTAGAGTTGTAGAAGTACATTATAGTGCTCATCATTCTTGATCCTTATTCCAAGGAATATTTTAGAGTGAGGTAAGTTAGGGTATCCCTCCACTCTTGGATCTCTGTGACCTGAAGCCCTGATGTGGTTGGTCCTCCTCTTAGATTACAATATTAAATCTTGAGAAATTAACAAGATTAAAATCAAGTACAAATTTCCCTTGTTGAGGATGGATGAAATTATAAATTTCTTGAGTGGATCTAATTACTTCACAAAGATTGACTTGAAGAGTGGGTATCATTAGATCCAAATCAAAGAGGGAGAAGAATGGAATACGATCTTCAAAACCAAGGAGGGAATGTATGAGTGGTTATTAATGCCATTTGGGCTAACCAATACATTGAGCACATTCATGAAGCTCATCAATGAGGTATTAAAAGACCTTTTGGGTAATTTTTTCATTGTTTGCTTGGATGACATTTTAATTTTCAGTAGGACACTAGATGAGCACTTGTTAGAAATTAGTAGAGATTTTTAGAAGCTAAGAGAAGATAAATTATTGATTAACCTTGAGAAATGTAGTTTTGTAAATAATGATAATTTGATATATTTGGGATTGGAAGTCTGAAGTGAAATTCTTAAGATGGAACCAAAGAAAGTAAAGGCTATTTGTTGAGTGGCCTATACCTTGAGGAGTGTTATAGAGGTAAAATCATTTCATGTTCTGGAAGGATTTTATAGAAAATTTATTAAGAGTTTTAGTATTATATGTGCACCCCTAAGAGAGGCCATGAGAGGACACTATACGAGTACTTGTTACAAATTCATGGATTTTTTAGAAGCTGAGGGAAGATGAATTATTGATTAACCTCAAGAAATGTAGTTTTGTAAGGAATGATTTGATATACTTTGGATTGGAAGTCTCAAGTGAAGGTCTTAAGATGGACCTAGAGAAAGTAAAGGCTATTGTTGAGTGGCCTACACGTTGAGGATGTTGTAGAGGTAAAATGATTTCATGTTCTGGAAGTATTTTATAGAAAATTTATTAAGATTTTTAGTTGGATATGTGCACCCATAAGAGAGACCATGAGAGAGGATAGAAAATAGTTTAAATGGACTATAGGATCAACTAATATTTTTTATTTTTTAATGAAGAAATTTATAAAGAAACCTAGTTTGGTGCTTCCATATTTCAATAAGGCTTTTTCGGTATATTGTGATGCTAGTGGTAGTTTCATAGGAGTTATTTTGAGTCAAGAAGGTAAGCATGCTGCTTATTTTCATGAGAAATTGAATTATCCTAATAAAAAAAATATTGTTTATGATTAGGAATTTTATGCAATAGTTCAAGCTTTGAGGAAATGGAGGCACTATTTTTTTCCAAAAGAATTTTTTATATATACTAATCATCTAGCCTTATAGTACATTAGTATTCAAGGGAAGTTTAACCAAAGAAACATAAAAATTCCTTGAATTTTTACAAAGTTATACATTTTTTTTGAAATACAGAAGTGGGAAGTCAAATAGAGTTGTAGATGCCTTAGGTAGAAGGAATTTTTTGTTGATAGAGATGAAGATAGAAGTTGTTGGGTTCAATGAACTCAATAATTTTTATCCTAGAGATCTAGACTTTGCAGAGCCTTGGAAGACTTGTTTGGAACCTATTTCATTAGATAGGACAAGATAGTTGGATTTTATTATCAGGGAGGGTATGTTGTTTAGAGGAAGCCAGTTGTGCATTCCACAAAGTTATATGAGAGAGAACTTGATTAAGGAGAAGCATATGGGAGAATTGGCATGACACTTTGGTCGAGATAAGACTATTTATCTTGCAAATGATAATTATTATTGGCCACAATTACATCAAGATGCAAACAAGTTTTGTAGAGTTGTAGTGTCTAATAGATGGCTTAAGGAGTAATTCAAAATACAGGGTTGTATAAGCCATTACCTATACTAGAGAAGTTGTGGGAGGATATTAGAATGGATCTCATTCTTGGTTTACTTAGAACACAAAGAGGACATGAATTAATATTTGTGGTGGTGGATAGATTTTCAAGGATGACACATTTTATTACATATCATAAGACTACTGATGTTGTTCTCATCACAATGATATTTTCATAGTTTGACTACATGGTATGCCAAAGAGTATAGTCTCAAATCGAGCTACCAAATTTTTTGGGTTTTTTTGGAGAGAATTGTGGAAGAAATTGAAGAATAATTTGAATTTTAGTTCTACACATCATCCAAAAAAAATGGATAAACAAAGGTGGTAAATAGGAGTTTGGGCAACCTACTAAGATGCTTAGTAGGGTATAAGCCCAAGGGGTGGGATTTAGTTTTTCCACAGGAAAATTTTGCACATAGAAATTTTATCAATAATTTGAGTACCTATAAATCTCCATTCCATATATTGTATATGGGAGTAGTCCAAGAAATGATTCTAAGTTAAGAAATATTGATAAAGGAGATAAAAGTAGTGTTGAGGCTAAGATTTTGTAGAACATCTGAAGATCTTGCATGAAGAGGTAATAAATCATATCCTTAAGGTGAATTGTTAGTATAAGGCTAAGATTAGAAGTGAAGATATAAGTAATTTTAGGTTGCTAAGAAGTCATGGTTCACCTAAGGAAAGAAAAGTTCCCAATGGGAATAGATAATAAATTGGACAATGTAGGATCCTAAAGAAGCATGATTTAGGAAATGCCTATGAGGTAGGGTTGTCGAGTGGGATACACATCTCTCTCATATTCAACATTCTTGATTTAATAGAATATCATGAAGGAGACATGGAGGATGGACCAATAAAAGAACAATGTAATATTGTGGCACCTACTTTAAAGAAGAGGAGATAGAAGAGATCTTAGATAGCCATGTATGTAGAAGTACACAAAATAGGCAATATGAAGAATATTTGGTTAAGTGGAAAGGAAGGCCTATTGAATATTTATCCTAGCTATCTAAGGCATAGGTTGACCATCTTGGTTTTCCTCATAATACTTGTGATGTCAAAAGGTCACTTCTTGATAATTACCCTAGCTGTCTGATGCAGGAGAATCTAGGGTGTAATAGAAATATTGCATTCCCTAAAAAAAATATTTATTTTAATTTTAGTTAGTTTTACTAAATACTTTTTTAAGGTTTAAAAATTGAAGGATTACTTACTATTTTTAGTAATATTTGAAAAGCTAAAAATAGTAGGTTTCTATTTTTAGTAATTTAGTATTTGTGCATGTATGGGAATGAAATCTTACAAAGAGCTTTAAAATGGTGAAATGAAGACAATGGTGAAGAAATTGCTTCAATACCATTTATCATTTTTGATATATTTATATTTTTCTTAAATTTATCCATTTTAAAATATTTAAAGTTAATTTTGAGGTAACTAGAGGTTTCAAATGGGCCTAAAAAGTGGTAAAAAAAAAGGTATATTGAAAATATATCATTATGGCCTTAAGAACGATGAGATATTTCTAACAGCATAAAAGGTTTGTCAATTTGATGCATGATTCAAAAGTTATGGCTCTCAAAAAATTGAACTAAAATTTAGGAATTTTCTAAATTTGGAAAAAGGATAATTGAATCTATTGGGTGTCAAAAATAGAAATGGCAATTCATTGGAAAGTGAAAAGGTCTTATAAATTCATTACAAAGGAAGAGGGATTCATTTTGGATAGGAAGATAGATGACGATCTTTCTTTTCGGCAAAGAACAAAGGTTGGGGTTTTAGTGGCCATTATTGTCATTTATCGACTTACATGTGTGATTTTGTACATGTATTTAGAACTTGGATTTCTATAATAGTGGTATTGTGACTAGACAGTTGTAATGGATATGATTGCATGTATGTAGATGATTTATGAGAATATAATAAAGTTGCATGTTTTTTGTTCTTGAATGTTATTTTTTGTGTAAGGTGTGTTCTTGGGGAAGAGTCTCCATTCATCAGAACTCCATTTTACTATTATAGGAGAAAAAAAATGCCTCTAGATCCCATGCTCTTCATAGAATCTATGATGCTTATTATAATTAACTCTCCATGTCTATCTAATCTCAAAAACTTGATTGTCCTTGAAGTTTCATTCTCCACTAATTCCTTACATGTCTTAAACTTCTCAAATGCTTCTAACTTGTCTTTTAGAAATGCAATCCAAGTCATCCTAGTGTAATCTTTAATGAGCATCATGAAATATCTATCACCATGTAAACTTTTAGTCCTCATTGGTCTACACAAATCTATATGAACCAAATCTAATGGTTTTGATGTGGAATACTCCTTAGAAGGATATTTTCTTCTTGTCTACTTCCCTTCATGACATTGCTTGCCCCTGGTTGATTGAGGATTCTTAATCTTTGGCATATCCCATACTAGTCCTCTTGAGATAATATTTACAATATCATCAAGATTCATATGTCGTAATCTTGTCTACCAAAGGCAACTTTCTTCTTTCTGCATAGTGAGACAACTTTATCCATTCAACTCACTTAGATGATATATGTCACTATATTTTCTACTTCCTTCCATAATTAGTTCTCCATTTCTTGATTCCCTAACATCACAACCTTAAGCACCAAAAGATAGCTTATAAACCTTGCCACATATTTGACTAACACTTAACAAATTATATTTTAGTCATTCAACATACAAAATATGATGTGTCCTTTTCCTACCACCAACAAGGCTCAAGGTACCCTTACCATATATATTGGAAATTAAATTATTTCCAAGATTCTTAGAGCCACCTTTAAATTTCTTGAAATTCATGAACTTACTTTTATCTCTGGACATGCAGCTAGAGTCACCACTATCTATTATCCATAGATTCCTCTCCTCCTAAGCATGTAGAGCAGTTTGAGGAAGCATATAATTTTCTAATTTTATTTCTTCATGAAACTTCTTCTAGACATTATCTGAGTCATGAATTCTCATTTTTCACTGTTTTCTTCCACTTTTCAATATTTGAAGACTCATAAAATTTCTTTTGTAGTTCCTTCCAATGTGTCCAAAGTTGTTGCATTTAAAGAAAATGATATTAAAATTGTATAAAGGTGCAAATGCATTGTTGAGCTAACAAATATTTTTCTTCTTATTGGGGATTTTCTATAGTCCACAAACTTACGCCAAAATTTATGGAAATTAATATAATAACTAGAGAAAGGAAAATTGAAGGTAGTGTTGTATTCTTGTCTTCTAGATCTTCTTCTCTTGTTTTGCACTTGAATAAAGGCGCCATTTGATGTCTTGCTTTCATCACTTGAACATCTAGATCCTATTACTTTCAGACTTGTCTTAGAAGACTTCAAACCCTATTCTATCACTGTATTCTTCTAATCATCAAAACCTATTCCAATTTTGACATGAAAATCTCTCTCACTTCCCAATATTTCATCTAGAATTTCAATACTCTTTTTTTAATTCATCTATAGCTATTGATTTACTATCTCAATATCTTTTCTTATTGTCACAATTCTAGCTCTGAGCTTCTCATAATCCTTATCTCTTGATAGCAACCTTTCTATCATAACTTCTTTAAACCTTTTTTCTTCTTTTGTCTAGGTCTTCAAATCAGCAATCATCTTTTCTTCTTTATCCAATTCTTTAGATACATTTTTTTGGCCTTCACTTCTTCTACAATTTGGTTCTTTAGCCTTTTAATTTACTTTCTAGTACATATCAATTCTTCCACAAGATCTACTTCATCTTCAATATTTCTAGAATCCATTTTTGAAAATCTCCTTTAGTATTCTCAAAAGCCATGAACTTAGCTTTTTCTTTTTCATCTCTTGAAATATCTTCATCTTCTTCTTCAATGGAGTATTCTTGTTCCTCATTTCATTAAATTATTTGATGCTTCCTTTGACCTTTATACCTTCTCTAAAATGATTTCTCTCCATTATTTTTCTCAATATTGTTAAGATTCTTATGTGCACACTTATCCATAAAATTCCCTACTTCATTGTAATTAAAGTACTGAAAAAGTTAATTTACCTTTGTACTCACTAGAACCTCTTTGTAGCTTGCTAAAAAAAAAAATTCTTTTGGATCTAATCCAATATCAAAATCATGATCAACCTACTTCTTAAATATCATAAAAGTAGCTTGTTTCCTTATAGAATCTTCACTTTCAAATCTTATCTCCAATGCAGTTAGAATTCAATGCAATTGAGTAAAATTCAAGGCATCCATATCCTTATCTACTTCAATAGTGAAGACTTTAGAATCCAACCTTCTAGGGAGAGATCTATGTAATTTTTTCACAACATTATTTTCTTTCAAATTTTCACTAATACCTCAAATAGTGTTGACAACTTTGTCAACCCAGAGAAAGAATGTGGTAATTTACTAATCTTCTCTCATCTTCAGTATTTTAAACTGAGCTCTGTATGTTTGCAGTTTGGCCTCTTTCGCTTTTTCATCACCTTCATAGATTATCTACAATTTATCCCATATATCCTTTGTTGTTTCACACCACATTACTTTCATAAATTTAGAGTTAGTCAATCCACATAAAATAGTATTCCTTACTTTAGTATTGATTTCAAAATCCCTCTTTCCAACTTGGTCCCTAGGAGGGTTTTCAGGGATCTCATATGATTCTTCTATTTACATCAAAATGTCTATTCCTAAAGCCATCAAATAAGACTCCATCCTAACTATCAAAAATGTGAAATTAGACCCATCAAAAATTGGTACTTTATTTCAAGAGAATCCTTCATGTAACATCCAATAATAATCTTAAGTTGTTAGGATTCTTCAAAGGAATTAGGCTCTAATAAAATTTGAAGGGAAAAAAATCTACTAAGAGGGTGTGTGAGGTGAAATAGTAGATCAAATATTATCTAAAACTCTTAACATAATTGCACACATTAGAAATGAAACTTAAATGAAAGAAGAAAGAAATGATGATGGAACAACATAAGCACACACATCTGGACAAGTGAACACCAAATATAAATGGAAAACCCATGATGGGAGAAACCATGGTGAGAATAATTTCTTGGATTGACAACCCAAATCTAGATTCATAATTTTGAAGTATACAAGTGAAATTTACACACTGCAATAGGCACCAACCTACTAAAGGAAGCAATTTTATTTTGTGCTTGTAGGCACCAACCTACTAGAGACACCAATCCCCAAATGAAATATTACAAGTAGAACACCAGTCCTACTAGATTACAACGATAAGGGTTGAAAATATTCAATGTAACCCAACACATGCTAGAATTATAGCTAACACTCTTCCTCGCTATATATGATCTTCTGATACTGGCACACACACTAAAATGTAATTCTCCCTTTTACCTTCATCACATTTTATTTAATTTTCACCAACAACCACCTCTTCTTCCCATAGGTATATCTATAATTCATGCAGTCACACTCTGGTACATTACAATGTATCTAAAGATTAGAAATATATACATGACATTATATTAACACTCTTCTATGGCATCAAAGAATCCACAAATAGCTAGGATGACATAAGGTGGAACTAAATTCAATTTACATGAAACATGTAATTGGTTGGTCCAAAAATAATTTTTCTGGCCTGTAAAAGAACATGGCATCATGCACTACCACATGAATGTTAAGAAAGTCTTATATTAACACCACATGCAACATATGAATTTTGCACTCAAATAGCCATTACGATGCATGTGTTGAACTTCAACTAGTTGAAAAACAAGTACAAATAACTTTTGGTGACTTCAATATTTTTACATGCTAAACATAACCTCTAGAAACTCAAGAATATGATAAAACTAGTATATGCATAGTATCCTTCTAAACTGATAAGAAGACTACATTTAAAAAAAAAAATGTTGACCATTATTATATTGCTAGAGGAAACTCTTTGTCCAAAAAATATCCTAAAATAGAAAAATGTTGATACAAACTTCCAAATCAGTATTGTCATAGAGACTAGATGCAAGAAAGATATTACAAGCATACAAAATTCATACACACACTCCTTAGCAACTAACAATGCATATTTCTTGATTTTTCATCCTATCAACACAAACCATATTGAAATTTTTGACATACAACATGCATCAATCCTTCTACAAATCTTGTACAACTTAAAATGATAGGTCGAGGGGAGCATAATGAAAATTCTAGAAATCCTACAATCTCTTTCATCCTTTGACATTAATGACATTATTGATTTCCTTTGGCACCTTTTGACTTCAATGACAACCTATGTTCAACAGTCAACATGACATCAAGATAAATATATTCAAGGAATATTCCCCCCTTGTCAAAAAAACTCAACCACAAAAATAATGCTAGTTGAATATGCTAATTCTTTCTAGAATATGCATTTCATGCAGCTAGAATATAGTTTGGTTGGTCATTTTAGACAATAATTTCATGTGATTACTGATTCTATGATGTCCATGGTAATGGGTTCACTCACTAGGTTTATTGAAGTTAATCACCTATTTTAGGTGTCACCGACTGACAATTTGGAGGCCATTGATGGGAAAATTCCTTGTACACATGTTGGCTAGCCAAGTCAACCACAACTGATAGGGAGGTATGTGGCCTGCCAAGTAGTGCATTAAATATCTAATATTTTCCTTTTTCAAAAAAATATAGAGATAATTTAAAAATAATAATAATTTTGTAACATATACCTATGAATCTATTGGAAATTTGAGGCAACATGGACAATATGAAGCTATACGACCAAATGGATTTCTTTATAGAGGTCCTTGTGACTTTTTTTTTATTTTTTCAACTTCTCCAAATTTGATGCGACAATAGGTGATCTTTACATTTTTGTAATTCTAGACTCAATGGTGATGCATGTTTCATGCTAGTATGAGCCAATTATTTCATTAAGGATTTATCTCTCATAATTCAAAGAGAAATTCATAGATCTGATGCATTGATACCATGTTAGAGTTAATGATTGAACCTCACAACTCTTATAAATTTGCTACAACCTAAACACCTATTACATCTAAAGCGAAGAGGTCATTGATATGCTCATGCAACCTTGAAAATAAATGAACTATAAAAGTGACTAATTATAACATGAATTAATCTAAAAATATGATTATAGTGAATGAGATTTATTATAAAATAGAAAAGAAAACCCTAGATGAGGGTTTTATTATATTGAGGCATGCATCATCATATCATGCAATGACACAACTTAATCTCTAAGTTCTAATAATAAAAATTTCTTGTAAGTTTATTTTATGTGAGTAAAGTAATAAGAGACCTAATAATCAATAATTCTTAGTACACATTAAAATTATTTATTTTATAATTTATTTAGATTCATTTTATATTCTAGATACTTTTGTAGTAGTAATAAACCTTCCTTAGGTTTTCAAAAGTTAAAATAAAAATAATTTATTTAGTTTTTACTTTTATTTCAAGAATAATTATACATTTTTTATATAAATATATATTTTACTATAATCTAAATTATCAAATACCTATACAATAGATAAATAACTAAATAAATAGATAAAAGAAAACATCAACACTATTTATTTTAATATTTTCTCAAAACCTATTTAATATTAGATAATTTTTGTTTTATTTATAATTAGAAAGCTTTTTTCAATAATTTTCAAAATATCAAATAACAATAAAATAAACAATTTAATACATAGAAAAAAACTAAATGAAAAAGAATTTAGACATAATAAGATTAGTATACTTTCTTCTACTTTACAATTGTTTTTCTTATATTCTATAATTAATTTGTTTTTGCTTGTATTTTTTAATTCAATCAAAAATCACTAATATAATAAAAAAAAATTAGCACACTATTTTTATTACACTCTATTAATTATTGCTATAAATTATAATCAAATGAAAAATATTGAAATATAAATCCAAATTATCAATTTTCTAAATAATTCCTCTATAATATTTTGTTTTACGAGTAGGAAACTATCTATATTAATTATAAAGATAAATATATACATATTCACAAAAAAAGGATGGGTGGTAAGAAGGCACACCCTGAGAGTCACATGGGCAGTGCCTAGAAAACTAATAAAAAAACTAGTCACTTGGGCCTAGCCTAGAAGTCCATGATTACAAACATATAAATAAAAAGGCCATTAAGTAGCCAAATTAGTGCCAACAGAGCGAGGAAGGTCTCTGTCATCCAATCTTTCCCTCCATACATCAAAAGGGTCTATAGTGATGTCAAGAGGACCCTAGCCATCATCATATTCTTTTTCTTTATCTTTAGTTTCCTCACGTCAAGGCGATATTGCAAGTGCTAGATGCATAATACATTTTCTAGTGTTTGGCCTACCAATAACATTATCAAAGGGCCACCTAGAACCAACACCACTGCTCCTCTAGATGGCCACCCTAGGTTAGCCTGTGGAGGAGGAGAATGAGACCACCGAGGAGGGTGGGAGCCATGCTGAGGAGGAGGTTGAGAGTGGGGGTGATTAGAGATACTCTGTTGTTTGCCTTGAGAGGGTGACCGACCATGGGAGGAAGCAGGCAAAGTTGACACCTGAGCCACAATACATGGGGCATTGCCCTAATGATCCAGAAGCTCTTGAAGGTGAGGCACCTTAAGTGCAATTTTATTGGCTTGAATTTGAATCTAAAAAAGCACATTAGAGAAAATAATAGCTCTAGAATACAAAGAAGCATTTTTATCCATTTAGCTATGAGCAAATATGCAAGAATTTATATCTTTCTAGATATTGAAGTGGATTTCCACCTTGAAAGTATGCCAAAGCTGGTTGTATTTAGTAGGAAGCCTAGGTGAATCCCCTAGTAGAACCATATTCCAGGAGAAGGGCTATGTTCTAAAAGGCCAGAAGAAGTCATGAATCCAATTCCAAAACTATTGAGCTCTAGTACAAAACCAGAAGGGATGCTTAAAAATCTCAGCTTTACCATAAAACAAGGACCGGCGGTCCTAGACCCCCAAGCGAGCAAGCCGAGACCCCATAGGTAAGCCTTGGAAAATAATACACTAAGAAAAGTGGGTGAGTTTTCGCTCAACACTTGTAGAAAAAGTGGTAGAGAATCTTTTTCACTAGATTGGAGTAGAAGATTGAATATGCCACCTCTGGTTTAGATTTTCAATCATTGGAAAGTGCAAAGAAAGCCACATATAACCAAGCCTAGGCTTATAATTCTTGAAAGGGGTGTCTAGGTACCACTTCCATTCCTTCCACCAAGGCTTGGACCCACAAATTCCCACCTTATGAAGCATATTTGTAGGAATAAAATTCACTAGACCATCATAAGTATTAAGGCCCTAGTTTTGAAGACTGTAGAGAGAACAAAAATATTTGCATGGGATAATGTGCATTATGGGTCTGTGAAACACATGTTGCAAGGTCTAAATACCTTTCTTTTGGAATCTTAGAGCCTTAAGCCAAGGTGATTTGGCCAACGATTAACCATTACTAGCAAAAAGGGGTGACCACCAAACATTTTTTCGATTGAGTGAAAGCCCATCATGGAAACTAGAGCCAACCCAATGGATCCAAGGCTTAACCACTTCCTAGGATCTCCAAATGCTCTTGGCCATGAAAGTTCCATCAATCTAGACTACTTCCCACATAACTAGAAGGGTTTAAAATCCAATTCCCTTCTAGGTTGGTCTATGAATAGGATTGTCAGACTGAATGCAATACCATAGAAGAATTTTCTAGGCTTCATCTCTAATAAGGGATATGATTATCCATTTCACACACAAGGAAGTCCCTTGTCATTGAGTGGAGAGCAGACCAAGCCCTACAGAGTCTCTAGGTAGGTAGAAAAACTCTTAGGAAACATGGTGAAACCCTCTATGGGTCTCAACAGAGACCCAAAGAAAGTCTCATAACAACATTTCAAGCTTGGCATAGGCAGCTGTCGAAGGAGCCCAACAAGAGGAGTAATAAACGTGCCTATCAGACAAGATCTTAGAGAACACTTGGAATTTCCCTACTAGAGAGAGAGGCTTAGTAATCTAGTAGGCTAGCTTTTGCTCAATCCTGGAGAGAACAACTTGCCACAACTCAGCTAGGGAAGCCTGAAAGGCATAGGGAATGCACATAAACCAAGATATTTCCCTTGGCCCAATCCATTTCCAACCACACTATTAAAACCAGTGAGGAGTGGGTAAAATAGATTGTATATAGAACACTGTTTTATGTCATTGAATAGTAGAACCAAACACAAGAAAAAAAATGTTAAGGCATACAAGAGTCTCCTTAATGTTATTTTCATCCTCCAGAAGGGTGAGGAATTAATCATCAATAAAATGGCCATTAATAAGTTGAGCTTGGGAGGTAGTCAAGAAAATGCATCTAGCATGCTATTGAGAAACTGCATTGGCAAGCAAATAGCCAAACCTTTTAGCAGTAATCACATAAAGAGAGGGGGCAAGTAGACATCCTTGTTAGATTTAGCGAAATAAGTCAAAGGAAAGAGATTGGTACCCATTAATGGTGATGCAAACAGAGTCATTTGGACAACCTGAATAAAATTAGGCCCAAACCCCAAGGCTTTCAACATGGTAATAATGAAAGGCAACTCAATGCAGCCATAGGCTTTAGAAAAATCAATTTTGAGAAAAATTGCTTTCTTGTCTGAATACTTGGCCCACTCCATACCTTCCCACATGGCAATAATGTTATCCAGAATAAATCTAGATTTAATAAAACTAGTTTTTTCTGAGCGCACAATCTGAGACAGAAGATGGCATATCTTTAAAGCCATGGCTTTTGTTATGATTTTTTAAAAGAAATTGAGGAGCATGATAGTCTACCAATTGCAGATATCCTTGAGATCTCTAGGCTTAGGTATGAATTTAATATTTTCTTTATTAATTATGTTGCTAAGGGTTTTGGAATGAAATTCCTTGAGATATACTTTATTTAAGTGTTTCCCAATAGAGTCCCAAAGGGGCTTGTAAAATTCACACGGGAATCCATCATCGCCTAGGGCCTTACCATCTGTCCTTGTGGAAACACCTTCCTTCATGTCTTTGACAATGAGAAATTTCTCACAAAAGACTTTTTGGGCTGATGATAGCCTATTTGGCACAACAAGACAATCCTGAAGAGCTTGTTGTCACTCTGGCATGTACTTCTAAGCAGTGAAAACTTGTTCATAATTCCTAACAAAGGCTTAGAGAATGTCAAGTAGCTTAGAAATCACCTGGGTTTATTCTTTAATTTTTTTGATGGCAAGATATGAGTTCTTCACATGTAGGGGCATGAAAACCTCCTTTGAGGCATGGTCGCTAATTTTTAACAAGTACAACCTAGCTTTGATTTGTGCACCTCGAGCAGCATAATTACCTACAACTTGTTTTTTGTGCCTTAATTTTGTCACTATGACTTGTAATGATGAGGAGAAAGGGCTAGCCCGAGAGTCTCAGTGGTTAAATTCAAGTCATCCATTGTAGCCTCATAAGACCGATGATGAAAAATGGCCAGATGGCGTCTATAAATGCAGAGAAATCTTGTCATGCTAGTAATAGCATCATTCCACCAATTAATTCAGCCTATATTGTGAAGTGGCCTACACTCCATATTTCAAACCCTATGAATGTGGGCCAGCATGGGTTGATGATGGAGCAAAGACATGTTAAAAAAGAAATGAGTCTTGTAGGCACAAGGTTGTCTTGTCTCCCATTCAATGCAAAAAGAGATGGCAAAATGATCTGACAAAATCACATCCACTAATGGCTTAACTGGGAGTGAGGAGTTGTCAAAAGAGAAAAAAGATTGAGCTGAGATCATGGCATGATCAAGGTGCTTAAATATCCTATTAGGGATAGCTTGGTAATTACACCAAGTGTGACAAAGGGAATGGAAATTGCGGTGACCAATATTGGGATCAAAAAGGCCCAATTTATTGCGCATGTAAAACCATGCCTCTCATTCACTAGCTACCCATCTAAATGGAAAAGTACCATCTTTATCGTATGCCATCTCCACCATATTGAAATCCCCACACAAAAGCCAGGTAGCAATTGACAATGAATCAACAATCTAATGCCAAAGCCGAGAGCATTCCACAACATCATTTGTAGCAACACATTTATAATCCAAAAGGAATGATTATCAATGTTAAGGAGAATCCAGATGAGTCAATGTGTGGGGTCAGACCCATGGTCAACCACAAAAGCATGCCACTGTGGGGACAAAATGGTGACAACTCTGCCATGTCTAGCTTCATGATTAGTACAAAACATTTTATTAGCTAGCCAAATAGAACGAAAAGCTGACATGAGCAAAAGACCAGTGATTTTAACTTCTTGGAGACAAAGCACTTCAATACAAACATACTTTTGCAAAGTATCTCTAACATAATACTTCTTGGAGAGGTTTGTCAGACCTCAAATGTTCATGAGAGAAAATTCATGAGTAAAACTCCTCCATATCATTAGAGTCCAGCTCCTCATTCAAAGTAAAGAATCAACTCTACAAAAATTCTGGTGGAATTGGCCAAATTTGAATATTCAAAGAAGAAAATATTTGTTTCTCCTCCACATATTCTCCTTCTTCTAGAGGCGAAGAAGGGTTGCAAGATCACCTTTGAGCTACCAAAATGGGAGGATATGCAATTGGTTGTTCTATCATGACAATAGCAGGCTGAGGCATAGCCTTAGGCCTAGGCCATGTTGAAATATTCTTAGACCCAATTTGGGCCTCTTTCCCCTTCACCAAAGGGTTTGAAAATTCTTTAGCTTGGTTAGGGACTTTGGAAACTGTCCCAAAGCCACTGAACTTGTTTTTTCGGTTCGTAACCATTGTCCATTTCTCTTCAGATTTGGCATCAAAATTATCCTCCTGATGGGGCTTTTCAGACTCCCATGATGGAGGAGTGTGAGGAACTGCCAAAGGGCAGTCCTTAATCTTGTTGTTTGCAGACTAACATCTATAACACATGTTCAACAGATTGAAATAAGTGACTTTCTAGGTATAATGTAGAGCTCCAATTTGAATATCAATGGACTCCTTCAAATCCTTTGAAAGGTTCACTTCAACACAGACCCATTTCTGGGGTTGGGCTTGGAAAAACTTATTTGGCTCAATACAAATGACCTTCCCTAGAGAGGATGCAAAATGGCTCATAAAAGGCACACAAGGCAAAGGCAGACCTAAAAACTCAATCCATACTGGGACCTGCAACTCGGTGACATCCAAGATAGCAAAGTCTCAGGTTCATGACTAAAAAATGAACATAGAAGACCAAACATACTAGGGACCATGATTCAAGATTTCTTGAACATGACTGAGCTCCACAAAGTGAAAAAGAAAAAAACCCTTGGTTAAATTTTCAACCATATCAAGATGGACCCCATGAGGGACCCAGGCCTTGTGGACCCATTGTGTAAGCACACTTTCAATGGGAGTCCTCCCAACAAAGGACCCAACAAGAGTATGGTGCTCAAGCCATTGAGATACAAAATCAAAATAAGACAGTTAAAACCACAATAGCTGGGGAGTCAAAAGACTTACCTCATCAAACACTTTCAGAACAAATTTATGGGAATGTTTGTTCGGAGGAGAAGCCATTGAACAAACCGTTGAATCGCCAACACCAACAAGAACTGCTAGATTAGAGCCAATTGAAGACATATTAAAACAAGAAAACCATAGTAAATGTGGTTGTACACACAAGAAAAGAGAAAAATCCTATGCCAATGGTGCAGTATGATGCAAAAAGGGTCAAAGATGACCGTAGACACAAGAAAACCCTAACAGAGCTTATACCACTCTATAATATTTGACAATGACTAAAATTACATTATGATGATGATCTTACATTATTAATGATGCATCTAATGATCTGAAAAATACTATTATACATTTCAAGAAGGAAAAAAAATTCTTCTTAAATTTTTTGTCACTGAATCTTGATATAAATATTAAAGAAAATAATATCTACGTATCTTTTTGTTGTTCCAATAACAAAAAAGCTATAATAAAAATTAATGAAGAAGAATAATCCATTACTTCCTATGCATGGTCAAACTTGGAAATCAACAAGTTAGGTACATCTTTTGTTGTTCCAATGAAGAAGCTTACATGAAAATTTTAAAATACATAAAGAAAGCATTGCCCTCTTTGCATGGTCCACGTTTCAATTCAGCAAATTGATTTTTTTACCACTTAAGCTTATCAGATTTAGCCCTTGTTTCATTCCATTCATCCTTCACATGTATGGTCGACCTTTCACACGTTTCACTTCCAGTGGTAGTCGAAAAGCATGTGTTATCACCTCATACATAAATATAGGTTTTATAATTGTTAAAGTAGATTTCTCAATGACATGTCATGATGTGGGAGATTGAAAAGGCCGACAAAACAGTTTAAGGAAGGCGACACAAATATTTTTTATAAAAGTGGGAGTAACAGTCTACTTTACACGGCATTCAGAACTGATTATTACAGAAACTTTAGAATAATGGATCATATCCATTAATGATAAAAGAGAAGCGGCGTGGGAGCAGGTTATAGGCAATGGGTTGTGATATTTTAGGGGAGAGCAGATTTGAAAATTACTTTTGGCTTCCAAAAGCTTTATCAGTAATATGGTTCCGTACATGTAAAAAATGTTGCTTCGTTGTCAAGATATATGGTAGCGTAGTGCGTTTAGATTCAGTTGATTTGTTTATTACATAAATTAGACAGCTCTAGTGCGGTGAACTGTATACTTTTTCAGAGTGATCAAATTCATCTGCATCACTGGGTCGTCATGCAGCACTTCTAATTCGTGGGTTTCCCATTTTGTGGCTGCCACACAAACCAGGTGCTGAATATGTACGTAAGAGGAGAATTGAGAGACATGGGACATCTTTAAAACTTGAGGGAGTCTCAAGGTGTGGGGAGTGATATCTGAGGGAATATGAAAAGCTATTTCAACAGTAAGAATTTTTCAGTTGGTTTTGGTTTGGCCTTTTGATTGATGTATTTATGTAAATTGTTTGTTACGATCGTTTGCTTTAGCTGATATTGGATTTGGTGGTGTCTGAACTTGAATCTTAGGGAAAAACCCAAAAAGGGCAGAATGTTGTTGTTGAGTGGAAAAGTCCATCGTGATGCCATACGTAGTTCTGGGTCACTTATGGTGGCAGCCTTGAATCGGTGATATTATGTCATGGCGGACTCTAGCTCTTTCTTTTGTTTAAGTATTGGTATGATAGGGATGCTCTTGGGAATAGATATGTTCACTAGAAATAAATGAGTTTATACGAGGGAGATGTAATTCATGATGTTTTGTGTTCTTCCCTATTTATAGTTAGAACATTAGTATTGAATTGAGGTAGTCTTCTCATAATTGGTAATTTGTCTTGGGAGATTTTGCTGATTTATATTCATCTTATTAGAATTCCATTGGCATTTGATGGCCTTTTAGGTGCTAATGGGTGCTAATGGATACTAGAAATAGTTGGGTGAGGCTAGACATCTTTAGCTTGTGGAGATCAAATGTTGGGATGCATCTCTTGGATGAGATTTAAGTGAAATGATTGAGAATATTTTCTAAAAGTTTTAGATATGAATTTAATGTGGACCTAATGATGACATTGTTCATAGAGAGATAATGCAACTTCATTTTGAAAGGAGAAATCTGACACCATACTATATGGTTTGCAACTTTTATCTATATGGTCTAATGATTCTTTTGGAAGGTAGTTTATCCATATGATATTTGAGTTAGGATTTGTCCATAACTGTTTTGATTATTGTATTTTTCTTTATTTGTTGTTGTTACATTTAGTTTAGTCTCATAACATTATATAAGCTTTCTAATTTCTATCATTTTGTGCTTGGAAGAGCTTTTCATAGTATACAGAAAAAAGGGTGAGAGAATGACTAGAAAATGATTGTAAGAAGTGTAATTTGATTTTTAATATATACATTTTTTTTTTACATGTGAAAACAATTATACATTTCCCATGGCATTAGATACTTTTGATGATATGATCCACACTCTTGTTTGACTTTTGTTGTTCTTTTGAATGCTTTAGTTTTTACTAGACAAGACATTGTCCACACAATGGGATTCAAAAGGTGTACATACGTCCTTGGTGGGTAAGTTCAATTGGATTAAGTATCAAGGATCTTTGGTTATTTAACACATGATTTTTTTCTTTTTAACTAAGGGTGATGATAACATTCAATAGGGAAATCAATACACATGATGTAATTTTTTGAGTCTGTTGGACATGCTAAGAGTAGAATTTGTATTTTTGGTTGTAGTTAGATGGATGCAAATGACTAGTTATGAGCATTGTTATAAGTAGAATTGAACATGTGTTGTATTATTGATCATGTTGTGGGGGAGATTGGACTTTTGGATTTGTTCCTTTGTGGCAAATTGAGACTAGATATAGTGGTGTCATCTTACGAGGGATTCTTGTCTTTCATCCTTAATCATAATAGATGATAGGATACTTATGGTAGAAATGGTGATCACTTGGAATATGTAGATGATTCTATGATGTTTGTAAGGAAAAATGAGTCAATTGGTTTTTGGAGGATCTATTTTGCTGAAATAGCCTGGTATATAATGTAATACCCCTCATACTGTTTAAACTTATTAATTTTTGTGTTAACTCGTTATGATGATTCTATTAGGGTTTTGATTTGGTTGGTGTAGTTTGATGATGTTGTTATTCCTTTTCTGGACATAATCGGTTGATATGACATTACTAGTATGATTTGTGATATCTTGTGTGATGTTGGATTTTGTTCATTTAAATGATTTATCATTAATATTTATATGCCAATGTGATGTTATTTAATTCAGTATTATTATATGATGCAGTAGTTTAATATCATGTTATCTTATGTCAATTTGGTTAGAAATGTTGGCTCATTATTGATATTATAATTGTTAGAGTAGATTAGGCGAGAGGACAGTGTAGCATCACTCGTTCACGAGTGCCCTGCTACACTGCAATTCCTTCTCGTGATAGGATGTTCGATTATATACATAGACATGTGCTACTTGACGTTTATCTGGATGCAGGATTGCAGGAATAAGTCTCGATTCCACCTGCTTCGGCAGGACAGGGCGAGCAATAAATTAACCCAATGGGTAAAAGTTGAAAAAGGGAGTAGGCTTGGAAGTGTCCCCATCCCAGGTCCGTCGTCTGTTGTGAGTTGTGTTTGATTGAAGTCTTGTCTTGTCTTGTATGTAGTTTTATTGTTGAGTATTTATTTTATTCTTGGGTAGTGTTTAATTAATTAATCGTATTGCATAAAATAATTAATTAAGGTTACACTGTTATTTGATTTAATTAAGAGTTAGAAAGATGTTAAAATTAAATATATAATAAATTAAAAATGATTTAATTAATTAAAAGTGCAAATAATTATAATTAAATTAATACTGTTGAGAGTAATTAAATATTATTATTTTTATTTATTATATTAAATTAGGAAATTTTGTGGAGATAATATCTAAATTTAAATAAATTATTCCAATTAAAATTTGAGATAAATGTGAGCTTTTAAAAGCTGGAAAAGGACCAATAGGAAGGGGGCTTTTTGTGAAAAGAAAGCAGATGTGCTTTATGGAGTTTTATTTTTGATTTATTGTTTTGATGAGGAAATTTATTCACACACAAGTTTGTGCTGGGGGGGAGTTTTGCTCTGTAATTTTGAGATCTAGAAAAGAAAAATAAAAAAATAGCCTTCAGTTGTTGAGTTTTGAGTAGTTTTGGAATAAAAAAATTATTGTGAGTTTGAAAAGAGAAGATTGTTCAGAAGTACATTAAAGGAAGAAGGTCGAAGAAGGAGTTATAGGAGAAATTCGAGGGGAGGTTACAGGCGGGATTCTCCTTCAGACACAGGATTCCAAGTTTTCCCCTTTTATATTATTAATACTTCGTAGGTCTGTAAATAAATCTGATTTCTATGTTTTCGAAAATTGTTTGAATGAGGTTTAGGTTTTGAAAACTTGTTTGTGTTTAAAACTTCTCAAATCTTCTGCAAGAATCGTAGTTCAATCTAATTGAAATTTCTTCAATATAACGTAGTTGAGAATTTTATTGAGTTTGAAATAAAATAAAAATCGTGTTACTGTTAAAACTATGTGCCATATTTATATTGGGTCTTTCGTAAAATCTATTTGTATATATTATTAATCTTCTGAATCTCTGTTGAAATTATGTTGTCATATGGTTGTTTGAATCTTTGAGAAATATATATCTTGAGATACACACTTATATGTATATATATATATATTTAAACAATATCGAATATACTCTCATATTATTATTTTGTTTTGATGTTTGGAATGGATATAATTAAGAATTTTTCTGTAATTGTGTTAAATTGGTTATATAAATATTAGATAATATATGAATCTAATTGATATTATGCTCTGATAGTATTTCTCTGTACTTTCGTACGAAATTGAGATTTAATATAAATAAAATAAAAATATATAAATAAGATGTTCTGGTCAGAACAAAAATAAATAAATAGATTTATTTTGCTGTAGACTGGGTCAGGTCTCGATTTTTGTGCTTGAATAAAATAATATCAGGGTTTCCAAATTCGTGCCTTATTATAAGTTATGATTTTAAATGTATTTTTTTTATTATCATTTCGAATTTCGTAGCAATGAAATGATATTAAAGATTTAATTTAAAAAGTTATAAATTTTTGTAAACAAAATAAAGTTATATATATTTTATGGGGAAGGGGCGGACGGCTGTCGCCGTACCATCCCCCGACCCCCCTGTCCCTGTGCGTGGCAGTGGCAGCCGCCACTAGGCTGCGCACAGCAGCCGTAAGGCTGCTGTACGCAGCCCAGTGGGGGCTGCGGCCTCCCTTGGGAGGTACGCAGCACCTCCCTTGGGAGGTGCGCAGTACCTCGGGCTGCGTATGAATTGCTTTTGAAGTTTGTTTCGTTGTTTAAAAGATTTCTGGTTTTTTTTTTTAAAGTTTATAAATTTATTTAAATTCTAATTTGAAATCCTTTTTCATGTAAATATATATATATATATATATATATATATATATATATATATATATATATATATATATATATATATAGTATATATATATATATATCGAAATTGATGTATAAAACAAGTTTTATAATTTGATTTTTTTTCTATCAATATTTAATTTAGATAATTATATAAATATTTTTATATTATATATTACTTGTTATATTTTATATATATTATTTAATATATGTATGTATATATATTTTTTAAGATTTAGTTTTAATTTTAATTTTATATTATTCAATGCAATTTAAGTCGAATTTGCTTTGTATAATGATATTTGTAATATGATTATTAGTTTTATCAAATGATTATTATTATGTAGACGGGGTTTGGATATTTATTTTAAAATTATAATCTTCTTTAAGACAAAATATGATATAAATATTAATTTTATAAAATGATTTTGTAGTGTGGTTTTATTTATTTATTTTATTTTGAATATGTATATATATGTAAATGAGATTTATATATATATTGTAATTACGTTTTAACATGATAACTTTTTTTACAAGTTATTATATTTTAGTTTAATCAGGAAATTGGAAGTAAAGTTTCGTAATTATAATTAAATTTGTTGGTTAATTTTAAGGTTTATAGGATCATAGTTAAATCGAAAAGTAAAATTAAAAGTGATGATGTTATAATGTAATTGTACGAATTCGAATTAACAATGTGTCTTGTTTTGAATCGAGTAATCTCGTATTGTTGGTTTATTTGTTTGATGAAATTAATTAGTATGGGGAATATATTTTATAGAGTTGCTTTTGTTTAGTAAGTGGTTGCTTGAGAATTATTCGTTAATCTTTTGTGAGAGTTTCTTCATTGTTTTACTGTGTCATTCGGGAAAACCCTAGATTTACTTTACCTCATGTAAGAGTTTAAGTTTGTTAAGGACTTTCAGTGATAGAGTGCTTTTCTGTCATGTTCTTGTATCCTCCATGTTGGGCAATTAGGGTTAAGGGTATTGTAAGTCTTCCAGAGAAGTTCTCCGGAGTGGGATATTATGTGTTGGGGATTACTGTGTGAGTCACTTTGATGTATTGTACTTTGTTATTGTACCCAGTTTTCACGAACGGGATTTGTGCCTCCTGAGAAATAGGAGTGGGTAATGAGAATCGTACCTCCTTTGGAAGGAGTGTGTATTTGGATTGGTTTCCTCCAGTGGATTGGAGTGGGTTCCTTGTTTGGTTTTCTCCTTGATTGGAGAGTTTATATTGTTCAGTTACCTAGTGTGGTATCGTGCCTTGTGTGTTGTCGATAGGAGAGTGGCTCTTTGTGGGGGTCCGGCACACAAAGGGGCGCCAGGGTAACCTACCTAGAGTTTAATTAAGTGATAATCTAAATGAATTAATGGGGGGGCTTTCACACTAATAAAGATAAAGGATGTCTCTCTCGTGAAGCAAGTGAATGATAAGGCTCGAGATGAGATGGACGCATAGTTTTGCGTGAGGGTCCGGCGGCCGGTAGAGGCAAGCCAGGGTAACCCAGGATGGGGGTCCGGTAGCCTAGGAAGGTTGAGCCAGGGTAACTCATGGCAATCTATGCATGACACTCTTCCTATGTCAACAGTTAGCTAGTTATTGTGCGATGTTCACGATCTTTGATCTCTGGAAGCATTGTAACCTTGTGTTAAGCATTGTAACCTTGTGTTAAGTGACCTTGTGATTGTAGTTGTGAAGTAATATTGTGATTTCAGTGGTTATGTGCCTTGATGTTTTCTCTTTGGTCAATTGTTGGATGAGGTTCTTGTTATTATGCCTTGAGTTCATTGAAGTTGTGCATGTGACTAGTTGTTATTTGGGAAGGTGTTTTATTGTTATGTTCTGGGTGATTTGTTGTTGTGCCTCTTGGAATGGTTGTCGTGAGTTTTCTAAGTGGTTTTGGATGTTAAGTTGTCTTTGGTGTTAGTCTTTGTGATTGTTAGGCGTACTTGGTCGGGGACCCTTCCTTGTCTACTCTCAGCACGGGGGTGGTTGGGTGGAACGTGCTTCGCACCCCGTTGGGTTTCCCTCTTCTGTTGCAGATGTATCTTTTACTTGCAGGTTTAGGCGGATGTTGATGATCCAGTATCCTTATGTACCAGATTGATGTATATACTTCTTATGTAATATATTCATTAGTGTATTGTCTCCCACGTGTGTTGGGATGACCTTGTTGTAATTTTTTATGTGATTATTGAGATTGTATTCTTCTATCATTGGGATGTAATAATTATTCAAGCCATGTATTTATTCAGGAATCATTTGTTATAGTTGGTTATGTTGAGTTGTATCTATCAAAATATGTAACACTTTATATCTTTATATTCCATGTATTGTCATATGTGCTTATGTTACTAATATGGTTATAGTTGATGGATATCTTGAATGATGGTATGGGAATGAATAGATTACGTAGTAGATTATTTATTGTTATCTTATTTTCGTTGTTATGGGTTAGAATAGTTATGTCACTTCGTGTACCCCATTGGAACTAGTTGTGCCTCATGATACAATGTTATATTATAATACTTAAGTATGTTTATTATGTTCTTTATTTAAAAAAAATAAAAATTGTTCTGTTGTTATTAGTTCCTTTGGGGTTCGCACGGCGGGGCGTGACAGCTTGGTATCAGAGCCCAAGTTTAAACACTGGGCACTCTGGGATATTGTGGACCCATTAAGTTGTTAGTTGCGTAGGTAATACTCCAGGCATTATGAGCCATGGCATTGACCTAGGTGCTTTGTTCGATAGTTTATGTTTTCCTTTTTGGGTTGGTCTTACTTGGCTACCTAGAAGTTGTTGTTATGTGGTGTAGGTCCAATGGCACAGGAAACTAGTGGAAGGGATAGGACCCTCGGTGTAGTGTACAATGCACCGATATCCTTCCTACTGGAAGAATGCATTATGGACAATTGTGTTGTGTGTGAATTTTGTGTGTTGTGTGTGGTGGAAAACAACCAGCTTTGTTGTTATGTCCACTCTTGTATGTCTTCTTATGCTTTACCTCTTTGTGCAAGCGATTGCCTGATTGACCCTATGTAGTTTTGGGTTGCTTTTGCGTGCTATATGGTATGAATTATGGAATATGGTAATAGGAAACGAATGAATACGTGGTTAGTTATAGAGATTTGTGGCGTGTTCTCTGTGTGGTTGTTGTGTGCTTACTCTTATCTATTTAATGGCTTCCAGGAGTAAGCCATGTCCTAGGGGGGGAGGATAATACCCCTCATACTGTTTAAACTTATTAATTTTTGTGTTAACTCGTTATGATGATTCTATTAGGGTTTTGATTTGGTTGGTGTAGTTTGATGATGTTGTTATTCCTTTTCTGGACATAATCGGTTGATATGACATTACTAGTATGATTTGTGATATCTTGTGTGATGTTGAATTTTGTTCATTTAAATGATTTATCATTAATATTTATATGCCAATGTGATGTTATTTAATTCAGTATTATTATATGATGCAGTAGTTTAATATCATGTTATCTTATGTCAATTTGGTTAGAAATGTTAGCTCATTATTGATATTATAATTGTTAGAGTAGGTTAGGCGAGAGGACAATGTAGCATCACTCATCCACGAGTGCCCTGCTACACTGCAATTCCTTCTCGTGATAGGATGTTCGATTATATATACATATACATGTGTTACTTGACGTTTATCTGGATGCAGGATTGCAGGAATAAGTCTCGATTCCACCTGCTTCGGCAGGACAGGGCGAGCAATAAATTAACCCAATGGGTAAAAGTTGAAAAAGGGAGTAGGCTTGGAAGTGTCCCCGTCCCAAGTCCGTCGTATGTTGTGAGTCGTGTTTTGACTGTAGTGTCGTCGTTGTCTTGTATGTAGTTTTATTGTTGAGTATTTGTTTTATTCTTGGTTAATGTTTAATTAACTAATCGTAATTCATAAAATAATTAAGTATTGTTTCACTGTTATTTGATTTAATCAAGAGTTGGAAAAATGTTAAAATTGAATAAATAATAAATTAAAAGTGATTTAATTAATTAAAAGTGAAAATAATTATAATTAAATTAATATAGTTGAGAGTCATTAAATATTATTATTATTATTTTTAATATTAAATTAGGAAATTTTGTGGAGATAATATCTAAATTTAAATAATTATTCCAATTAAAATTTTAGATAAATGTGAGCTTTTAAAAGCTGGAAAAGGACCAATAGGAAGGGGGCTTTTTGTGAAAAGAAAGCAGATGTGCTTTATGGAGTTTTATTTTTGATTTATTGTTTTGATGAGGAAATTTATTCACACACAAGTTTGTTCGGGTGGGGAGTTTTGCTCTGTAGTTCTTAGATCTAGAAAAGAAAAATAAAAAAATAGCTTTCAGTTTTGAGTCTTGAGTAGTTTTGGAATAAAAATTATTGTGAGTTGGAAAGAGAAGATTGCTCAGAAGAACATTGAAGGAAGAAGGTCGAAGAAGGAGTTACAGGAGAAATTCGAGAGGAGGTTACAGGCGGGATTCTCCTTCAGACACAGGATTCCAGGTTTTCCCCTTTATATTATTAATACTTCGTAGGTCTGTAAATAAATCTGATTTCTATGTTTTCGAAAATTGTTTGAATGAAGTTTAGGTTTTGAAAACTTGTTTGTGCTTAAAACTTTCGAATCTTTTGTAGGAATCGTAGTTCAACCTATTTGAAAAAATTCTTCAATATAACTTAGTTGAGAAATTTATTGAGTTTGAAATAAAAATCATGTTACTGTTAAAACTGTGCCATATTTATATTGGGTCTTTCGTAAAATCTATTTGTTTGTATTATTAGTCTTCTGAATCTCTGTTGAAATTTTTTATATATATTCCTATATATGTTTAAATAGAATTGGATATACATATTTGTGTGATAATACTATTGAGTTATTTTAATACATTTTAAAATCATTATGGATCTCTGTATTTTGGTTGTTATTAGTTCATGAGATTAAAATAAAAGTCAGTTCTATTGTAGACTTTATATGGCAGATACTGAATATAAATTATTTAATTAATTTCATAACTCTTTTATAATTTCTCTGTATTTTTCCTATGAATTAAGTTTTAATATAAAAATCTATATTTATATATATACCTAAATGATATATTTTAGACAAACAAAAAATAATAATAATAATAAATAAATTATACACGGATCCACATACCGCTTGGGCGGTCTCGTTTTTACATTGTATTAAATAAAATATTTATATCTACGGGCCGAATTGATTTTGAGAAATTTATTGCCTTATTATAAAATTATGTTTTTTAAATGTATTTTTATTATCATTTTGAGAAATTAGTTACGTGAAGAATGATATTAGAAGTTTATTTAAAGTTATAAATTTTTATAAACAAAATAAGGATATATATATTATTATGGGGACTGGTGGCGCCCTTCAGCGTCCGGAAACCCCCCCTATCCCACAATGCGGCGGCGGTGGCGTACTTCGCAAATTTTGCCTAGCGGTAGTAAGAGGCTGTATCGCTGACCCGATTGAAGCTACTTGACCTCCCACAGGAGAATGCGTTTTCCTGGGAGGTCTTGTGATGGCGCTCTGCTGCGTGCTAGAATTTAAAATCTAAATTTATTTATTATTGTTTCTTGTCGCGTTTTATTTATTTATATAAATATATAATTTGTATTATATGTATGGTATATATTATAGTATATATTATTTAATAAATATATTATATATATTAGTTGGGAATTTTTATAATATAATTTAAAAATTAGGATTTTATTTTTATATAGATGTGTTTATTTTAATGTATACATACATATATTCATTTATTTATATGTCTATAAAAATTAAAGTTTTGCAATATGATTTTGTTAATTTTATTATATGATTATTTCATATAAATGGATATATATATGTAACAGATTTGTCTTGTAGCGAATGAAAATTTAATAAGATAAGTTTAAGGAAAGTTTTGAAATTATAATGTAACCAAAGGAGTTTAAATTAAATTGTGTTTTAACTAAATTGAATTGCCTCAAGTACATAATTTATTTAATTGATGAAATTTATTGTATGTTGAAATGATTTTTGAGGCGTTGTGAATATATTGGTTATTCTAGAGGTCATTTATTTAATCCATGTTAATTATTTACTTATTTTCTTTTGTGATGTAATTGTTTGACTGGGTCTAGAAAACCCCAACGTTAGATCATGAGTTGCCTAGAATGCTTTTCTATCATATTCTTTTATTTCCCGTGTCGGGCAATTAGGGTTAAGAGTATGGTAAGTCTTCCAGAGAAGTTTTCTTGAGTGGGGGTTCATTTTGGTGAATCGCTTTGATGTTTTGTACTATGATGTTGTACCCGGTTTCCACGAACGGGATTTGTGCCTCCTAGGAAATAGGAGTGGGTAATGAGAATTGTACCTCCTTTGGAAGGAGTGTGTATTTGGATTGGTTTCCTCCAGTGGTTGGAGTGGGTTCCTTGTTTGGTTTTCTCCTTGGAGTGGAGAGTTTATATTGTTTAGTTACCTATTGTGGTATTGTGTCTTGTGTGTTGTCGATAGGAGAGTGGCTCTTTGTGGGGGTCCGGCACACAAAGGGGCGCCAGGGTAACCTACCTAGATTTTAATTAAGTGATAATCTAAATGAATTAATGGGGGGCTTTCACACTAATAAAGATAAAGGATGTCTCTCTCGTGAAGCAAGTGAATGATAAGGCTCGAGATGATATGGGACGCATAGTTTTGCGTGAGGGTCCGGCGGCCGGTAGAGGCAAGCCAGGGTAACCCAGGATGGGGGTCCGGTAGCCTAGGAAGGTTGAGCCAGGGTAACTCATGGCAATTTATGCATGACACTCTTCCTATGTCAACAGTTAGCCAGTTATTGTGCGATGTTTATGATCTTTGTTCTCTGGAAGCATTGTAACCTCATGTTAAGTGACTTTGTGATTGTAGTTGTGAAGTAATATTGTGATTGTAGTGGTTAAGTTCCTTGTTGTTTTCTCTTTGGTCATTGTTGGATGAGGTCTTTGTTATTATACCTTGAGTTCATTGAAGTTGTGCGTGTGACTGGTTGTTATTTGGGAAGGTGTTTAATTGTTATGTTCAGAAGTGATTTGTTGTTGTGCCTCTTGGAATGGTTGTCGTGAGTTTTCTAAGTGGTCTTTGATGTTATGTGTTGGTTGGGAGTTAGTCTTTGTTGTTGTTAGGCGTACTTGGTCGGGGACCCTTCCTTGTCTACTCTCAGCATGGGGGTGGTTGGGTGGAACGTGCTTCGCACCCCGTTGGGTTCCCTCTTCTATTACAGATGTATCTTTTACTTGCAGGTTTTGGCGGATGTTGATGATCTAGTTATTCTTATGTACCAGATAGTTGTATATACTTTAGTTGTAATCTATTTAATGTATTCATTGTTGTATTGTCTCCCACGTGTGTTGGGATGACCTTGATGTGATTGTATATGTAGTTGTTGAGGAGTATTTTCAGTCGATTGTATTCTTTTATCATTGGGATGTAATAATTATTCAAGCCATGTATTTATTCAGGATCATTTGATATAGTTGGTTATGATGAGTTGTATCTATCGAAAATATGTAATACTTTATATCTTTATAATTCCATGTATTGTCATATGTGCTTATGTTATTAATATGGTTATATTTGATGAATATTTTATATAATGGAATGGGAATGAATAGTTTTACGTAGTAGATTAATTATTGTTATCTCATTATCGTTGTTATGGGTTAGTGTAGTCATGTCACTTCGTGTACCCCTTTGGAACTAGTTGTGCCTCATGATACATTGTTATGTTATAGTACTTATGTATGTTTATTATATTCTTTTAAAAAAAAAAAAATTGTTCCGTTGTTTTAGTTCCTTTGGGGTTTGCACAGCGGGGCATGACAGCTTGGTATCAGAGCCAAGGTTGCAAACACTGGGGTCTCTGGGTAATTAGGTCCATTAGGCAACCTCACGTTTGAACTCTGTGCACTCTTGTGTGTTATTTTGTTTGTTTGTTCGGTGTGCTTTTGTTGTGTATGGGTTCTGACTAAAACCTATTCCTTGGTGTGTCTTCAGGATGAAGATAAGGAGCACACCTCGGAAGAAGGTTTGTGACCCATTTGTTAGACGGCTTTGGAAGATCAGACTCCAATACGATTATTCCAATTGCTCTGAGCCGTCAGATCTAGAGACCATTGCGGAAGCTCTAAGGAGACTCCGTCGTGAAAGAAGGGAATGGACACCTTCCAGCAAGGCAGCTGTTAAGGCGTCCATCCTGGCTATCCGCATGCAATCTCGTTAGTTTTGTTGGTTACTCTATTTTATTTTGTATTTAATGGCTTCCAGGAGTAAGCCATGTCCTAGGGGGGGAGGATGTAATACCCCTCATACTGTTTAAACTTATTAATTTTTGTGTTAACTCGTTATGATGATACTATTAGGGTTTTGATTTGGTTGGTGTAGTTTGATGATGTTGTTATTCCTTTTCTGGACATAATCGGTTGATATGACATTACTAGTATGATTTGTGATATCTTGTGTGTTGTTGGATTTTGTTTATTTAAATGATTTATCATTAATATTTATATGCCAATGTGATGTTATTTAATTCAGTATTATTATATGATGCAGTAGTTTAATATCATGTTATCTTATGTCAATTTGGTTAGAAATGTTAGCTCATTATTGATATCATAATTGTTAGAGTAGGTTAGGCGAGAGGACAGTGTAGCACCACTCGTTCACGAGTTCCCTGCTACACTGCAATTCCTTCTCGTGATAGGATGTTCGATTATATATACATATACATGTGTTACTTGACGTTTATCTGGATGCAGGATTGCAGGAATAAGTCTCGATTCCACCTGCTTCGGCAGGACAGGGCGAGCAATAAATTAACCCAATGGGTAAAAGTTGAAAAAGGGAGTAGGCTTGGAAGTGTCCCCGTCCCAAGTCCGTCGTCTGTTGTGAGTCGTGTTTTGAGTGCAGTGTCGTCGTTGTCTTGTATGTAGTTTTATTGTTGAGTATTTGTTTTATTCTTGGTTAGTGTTTAATTAACTAATCGTAATTCATAGAATAATTAAGTATTGTTTCACTGTTATTTGATTTAATCAAGAGTTGGAAAAATGTTAAAATTGAATAAATAATAAATTAAAAGTGATTTAATTAATTAAAAGTGAAAATAATTATAATTAAATTAATATAGTTGAGAGTCATTAAATATTATTATTATTATTTTTAATATTAAATTAGGAAATTTTGTGGAGATAATATCTAAATTTAAATAATTATTCCAATTAAAATTTTAGATAAATGTGAGCTTTTAAAAGCTGGAAAAGGACCAATAGGAAGGGGGCTTTTTGTGAAAAGAAAGCAGATGTGCTTTATGGAGTTTTATTTTTGATTTATTGTTTTGATGAGGAAATTTATTCACACACAAGTTTGTTCTGGTTGGAGTTTTGCTCTGTAGTTTTTAGATCTAGAAAAGAAAAATAAGAAAATAGCTTTCAGTTTTGAGTCTTGAGTAGTTTTGGAATAAAAATTATTGTGAGTTTGGAAAGAGAAGATTGCTCAGAAGAACATTGAAGGAAGAAGGTCGAAGAAGGAGTTACAGGAGAAATTCGAGAGGAGGTTACAGGCGGGATTCTCCTTCAGACACAGGATTCCAGGTTTTCCCCTTTATATTATTAATACTTTGTAGGTCTGTAAATAAATCTGATATCTATGTTTTCGAAAATTGTTTGAATGAAGTTTAGGTTTTGAAAACTTGTTTGCGCTTAAAACTTTCGAATCTTCTGTAGGAATCGTAGTTCAACCTATTTGAAAAAAATTCTTCAATATAACTTAGTTGAGAAATTTATTGAGTTTGAAATAAAAATCATGTTACTGTTAAAACTGTGCCATATTTATATTGGGTCTTTCGTAAAATCTATTTGTTTGTATTATTAGTCTTCTGAATCTCTGTTGAAATTTTTTATATATATTCCTATATATGTTTAAATAGAATTGGATATACATATTTGTGTGATAATACTATTGAGTTATTTTAATACATTTTAAAATCATTATGGATCTCTGTATTTTGGTTGTTATTAGTTCATGAGATTAAAATAAAAGTCAGTTCTATTGTAGACTTTATATGGCAGATACTGAATATAAATTATTTAATTAATTTCATAACTCTTTTATAATTTCTCTGTATTTTCCCTATGAATTAGGTTTTAATATAAAAATCTATATTTATATATATACCTAAATGATATGTTCTAGACAAACAAAAAAATAATAATAATAATAAATAAATTATACAGATCCCTGTACGCTGGGCCAGACCTCATTTTCTGTGTATTAAATAAAATATTTATATCTCTGGACGAATTCAATTTTTGAAATTCGCGCCTTATTATAAAGTATGTTTTTAAATGTATTTTTTTATCATTTCGAAATTCGTTGCAATGAAATGATATTAAAGTTTTTTATTTAAAAAGTTATAAATTTTTATAAACAAAATAAAGTTATATATATTTTATGGGGAAGGGGCGGACGGCTGTCGCCATACCATTCCCTGACCCCCTGTCCCTGTGCGCGGCAGTGGCAGCCGCCACTAGGCTGCGCACAGCAGCCGTAAGGCTGCTGTACGCAGCCCAGTGGGGGCTGCGGCCTCCCTTGGGAGGTACGCAGTACCTCCCTTGGGAGGTGCGCAGTAGCTCCTGCTGCGTGCTTTAAATTTAAAATCTAAATTTATTTATTGTTTCTTGTGCGTTTTTATTTATTTATATAAATATATAATTTGTATTATATGTATGGTATATATTATAGTATATATTATTTAATAAATATATTATATATATTAGTTGGGAATTTTTATAATATAATTTAAAAATTAGGATTTTATTTTTATATAGATGTGTTTATTTTAATGTATACATACATATATTCATTTATTTATATGTCTATAAAAATTAAAGTTTTGCAATATGATTTTGTTAATTTTATTATATGATTATTTCATATAAATGGATATATATATGTAACAGATTTGTCTTGTAGCGAATGAAAATTTAATAAGATAAGTTTAAGGAAAGTTTTGAAATTATAATGTAACCAAAGGAGTTTAAATTAAATTGTGTTTTAACTAAATTGAATTGCCTCAAGTACATAATTTATTTAATTGATGAAATTTATTGTATGTTGAAATGATTTTTGAGGCGTTGTGAATATACTGGTTATTCTAGAGGTCATTTATTTAATCCATGTTAATTATTTACTTATTTTCTTTTGTGATGTAATTGTTTGATTGGGTCTAGAAAACCCCAACGTTAGATCATGAGTTGCCTAGAATGCTTTTCTATCATATTCTTTTATTTCCCGTGTCGGGCAATTAGGGTTAAGGGTATTGTAAGTCTTCCAGAGAAGTTTCTTGAGTGGGGGTTCATTTTGGTGAATGCTTTGATGTTTTGTACTATGATGTTGTACCGGTTTCCGAGCGAGTTTATTTCCCTAGGAAATAGGAGTGGGTAATGAGAATCGTACCTCCTTTGGAAGGAGTGTGTATTTGGATTGGTTTCCTCCAGTGGATTGGAGTGGGTTCCTTGTTTGGTTTTCTTCTTGATTGGAGAGTTTATATTGTTCAGTTACCTAGTGTGGTATTGTGCCTTGTGTGTTGTCGATAGGAGAGTGGCTCTTTGTGGGGGTCCGGCACACAAAGGGGCGCCAGGGTAACCTACCTAGAGTTTAATTAAGTGATAATATAAATGAATTAATGGGGGAGCTTTCACACTAATAAAGATAAAAGGATGTCTCTCTCGTGAAGCAAGTGAATGATAAGGCCCGAGATGAGATGGGACGCATAGTTTTGCGTGAGGGTCCGGCGGCCGGTAGAGGCAAGCCAGGGTAACCCAGGATGGGGGTCCGGTAGCCTAGGAAGGTTGAGCCAGGGTAACTCATGGCAATTTATGCATGACACTCTTCCTATGTCAACAGTTAGCCAGTTATTGTGCGATGTTCATGATCTTGTTCTCTGGAAGCATTGTAACCTTGTGTTAAGTGACTGTGTGATTGTAGTTGTGAAGTAATATTGTGATTTCAGTGGTTATGTGCCTTGATGTTTTCTCTTTGGTCAATTGTTGGATGAGGTTCTTGTTATTATGCCTTGAGTTCATTGAAGTTGTGCGTGTGACTAGTTATTATTTGGGAAGGTGTTTTATTGTTATGTTCAGAAGTGATTTGTTGTTGTGCCTCTTGGAATGGTTGTCGTGAGTTTTCTA